>CM062377.1:24152627-24752627 GCA_031216125.1 Dalbergia cochinchinensis | reverse complement strand
TCATTAGAGATATTTTCTTTTCATAGTGATATTGGAACATGGTTGTAGAAATTATTTCATGACTAGTATGAATTATTATGAAGTTATGAGAAGTTTAGTAATTATGTTTTCAGGTGCATCATGAAATATGTTTTAGAAAATTCATGAGACCATAATTTGTTGTTCAAATATTTTGTAAAGTGATTATGATCAAATATATGATTTATTATCGATGCTATGTATACTTTAGTATTCATTGAAATTATATGTTCAAGTAATATTGCTCTCTAAGATTTAAGAGTAGAGTTTAATTATACAAATTTAGAGAAAATTATTTAGTTTTCATGACTTTTAGTTTGTACGGTAGTTATAGAGAGACAGACAGTTAATTAACAATGGTAAGGTCGTTAATCTTGATACCATATTCTTTGTTAGAGGACTATCTCGCCATATCAAAGTATTTAGGAAATGGAACTTGGTTAGGTGTCCATTACAGGATCTCATTAGACGCCTTTTAGAATTCAGGGTATATCTATATATATAGTTATTATTATGCTATATATGTATATAGACATTATCCGAGATTCTTATTTCCTTACTAGTTTATTGTTTTATATGTTTTACATAAATTTTTTGTATTTAAACATGAAACTATTTTATAGCACTTGCATTACTATTGATGTATCTCCATTAGTTGTCCTATGTGGGGATTACGAGTAAAAATCTACTCACTAAGTTTTTAATGAAACTTACCCTTTCTTTTCCTTCCCCTTACAAATATAAGTGTGACTTCAAATCCCTCTCAGCTTCCTCCTTAGTAATTGCAATAGTTTGCTTTTGGGTAAACTTCACTTTGCAATGAAGTATTTTGTAGATTGCTCTAGTGACTGTGTAGGAAAGGTTTCGAACCATGCATACATTTTGGATTTCATGTTTAGAGATTTATACATGTATCCATGTTTTGATGGATTTCATGGAGTTGTATTAAGGTAACTCGGGTTTTATTTATTTTCCTATTATGATTTCAGATTATGAAGATGACTTACAAACTTAGATTTATATGGTTGATTATAGTTTCAAATAAGGATATATGTTTGATTTAGATTTTGGAAATGAAAATTATGTTTAATTATACATCTAGCATGAGTTAGTGGCTATGGGGGATGAAGTCCCTCATGTGCCAGTCATGATCCATATATAGTTGTGATGCTTGAGTTCCTTTCCTTTTTCAATTTCACATTTGTTCCCAAAATAAGATTGTCTATTTATTTGTTGTATTTCCTTTTGTAATTAATGTTACCGTTAACCACTTGATTTCTTTGCTCTTTGATGCTCCACAATATTTTGCAGATATATTCTTTTGACAAAGATCAAATGAATATATCGAAGTCATTACATATACATTATGTTTGTTATTAAAACATATTGAGACATATCCCAAATGAATATTTTGGGCCAACAATCTCCGCCTTCATGATGGCAAACATAATGAAACATAAACCAAATTTAATGTGAAGAGAATAAATAAAACCAAACTCCCCCTGAATATATTCTCCCCCTTTAGATGAAGAAAAGAGTAAAATCATACATTATTATTCTGATTGTATTCATCTTTTTTGAAAGAACAACATACTTGCTTTATATTTCTTTTGAACTCTCCTCCTTTCGGTATTCATCAAGGGCAAAACATATAGAAGCTAGAAGGATTTTGAGCTATAGAACTTTTTATCATAGACTAAAAATTCTCATGACAAAATAGGAGATATCTCATAAAAAACAAGAAGAGACATCACATAATAGCAAAAATGCAACAAACATATCCTTTAAAGGGGTTTCAAGCACTCAAAATTGGCAAACCATGTGCAAAACATTGCATACTCATATAAGAAACTAAGAACACCAAAAAGAAACTTATATGTGCATTAAAAACATGATGAAAGTGCACACTAAATCAAGTATTATGCAACAAAATATATGCAAAAACTATACAACATCAATTCCAAATGAATCTCTCTCTTCTCCCTCTCACATGCACACACACGCACACACCAAAAAATCATATCAACAAATATAAGCATAAGAAATCAGATTTTGCATAGAATTATGGATAGATTTTCATATAATCACATATTACGCAACAAAGCAAGCAAAGAACTCTATAAACAAGGATACAAGGTGAAATAAGGGGGATTTGATACTCAAAGTTTTCAAAACTCACTTTCAATGCAATGCTTCAAACATTTTTAGAATGTCAAAGAAGGGTAAAACAAGCCTGTATGCAAAATTAAAGCATGGAAAAAGCAAAACTTATATGATTATGTAGCACCTTTACTATATAAACCCAAAAATGACTGAATATGCATCAAGAGACATATAAGACATGTAAACATGTGCTAGCCCATTTTATAACATTTTAAGCTTATCTTAAGTGTCACATGATCTGCAAATAACAGCAAACTCAACTCAAATAGATTTATGCAAAATAAATACTCACACACGTAACAAAGGACTAGAACCATGTGAATGTTACTCAACTAAGATAAATGCGCTTCAAATAATTTCAGAACACAAAAGGTAATTCCAAGCCGTATCTTTTAGTGATTTGCATGTATAAAAAGGTGCAAGATACGAGATTATGCAAAAAACTAGAAAATGCATCAACCTGTAAAGAAAATATGAGACTTTTAGTGGTCTAAAAAGACATATCTCAATTTTGACACTTGAACCTTTCCAAAACATTAAGATAAGATGAGATATACTTGCCATGGCAATTAAAATAGGATAAAAATAGAATTTTCATAGAATGGTGTAGCTAGCAGATATATAAATACCCCAAAGAATGGCATAAAATGATGATTATAAGAGGACATAAATTGTAGCAAGCATCTTTAGTTCATCACCGTATCACAAATATGAGATAAAAACATGTTTGTTTGACCTAATAAAAATTATAATAACCATATGAGTTCAAAAAGATAATCCAAAACCGTTGGTTTAAAGCAACTACTCTTGAAAGTGAAGTCTTGGGCAACACACTACTTTTGACATTTTTCTTTTGGGCCATATTTCCTTCCTTATTCGAGGTGAGAATGATCATGTTGAATGTCCAATCATGCACCACCAATAGCAACTCATCATGACTTTCTGTCACAAAACAAATATTGCTAGCATTATCATCTTCTTCATTGGTGAGTCATTTTCTAATATTTCCCATGTAGATAGGAGAGCTATGTTTTTCTTGATATGGGATGACTCAAATTCATGAGTTAATTACCATGTCTATCTTGCATTGTCTCACTTGCTTAGTGCCTTCAAAATTAAGTCCCAAATTGTCCCATGTTTCTTTTGTAGTCTTACATTTAGAAAATTTTCTATACTTATCAAACTTGATAGGACAATATACTGTGTTGATTATTTCAGCATTAAGCTCAATTTTCTTTACATCCTTGGCAGTCTACTCTTCTTTTTTCTTTTTTGTGTTCTTTTCCTTCAATCATTTTCTTTGGTATTTCTGGCCCATTAATAATAATTACAAGAAAAACCCGGAATTCTTGTGGATTTTACCCGGCGAATTTTCCGTCGGTAATACCGATGGAATTCTTGACGGAAGAAGTGAAATTCGGGAAAAAATCTTTACTACTTGGACATTCTACGGATTTTCCGTTAAGTCATTGATAATATTAGTAGCGACATTGCGGGAAGGAGGCGTTGAGTTCACGGAAAATCCGTCGGTAATTTGATTTAAATTTTTTCAAAATTTATAATTCGCAAACAGTTTTCGTCGGTAATTATATGAATAATTATATGAATAATTTTATTACCCGATGGAAAATCCGTCGGTAATTTTATTTTTAAATTTTTGTCGGTGTTAATTATTACCGACGGAAAATCCGTCGGTAATTTTATTTTTATTTTTTCGATTTTTAATTATTACCGACGGAAAATCCGTCAGTAATTTTGTTTTTAATTTTTTTCCGTTGTTAATTATTACCGACGGAAAATCCGTCGGTAATTTTATTTTTATTTTTTCGATTTTTAATTATTACCGACGGAAAATCAAATCGATAATTTTGTTTTTAAATTTTTGTCAGTGTTAATTATTACCGACGGCAAATCCGTCGGTAATTTTATTTTTATTTTTTCGATTTTTAATTATTTTCGACGGAAAATCCGTCGATAATTTTGTTTTTACTTTTTTCCAGTGTTAATTATTACCGATGGAAAATCCGTCGGTAACTTTATTTTTATTTTTTTGATTTTTAATTATTCTGACGGAAAATCCAAACCGGTAATTTGTTTAATTTTTTCCGTTGTTAATTATTAAGCACGGATTTTCCGTCGATAATTTTATTTTTATTTTCCGATTTTTAAATTGTAGATAGAAAATCCGCCGGTAATTTTGTTTTCAATTTTTTCCGTTGTTAATTATTCACGGAGTGGAAAATCCGTCGGTAATAATATTAATTTTATTTCTAATTTTTAGCACGGATTTATTGATTAAAGCTGACCAGTTTTCAAATTACCGGAAAAATCCGTCGGTAAATAATCGAATCATTATTTAATAAATATTTGAATTTCTTTTTATCTTTTATAAGTTCATGAAGCCATTTTCCGTGATAATTTAATCCCGTCGGTAATGTTATATCATATACTCTCAACACTCAACTCTCAAACATACTTCCTCTCCATCTCTCTCTCTGCGCACACGGACGCCGCACGACCAACCGCGTCACGCCGCCTTGATCACGACCGTCTCTGATCGACCGCCGATCGCGCTTCGCCGTCGACCGCCCCTTTCGCGTCATCGCCCTTCCGCCAGGCCGCCTCGCGTCGCCTTTCCGCCCGGCTCGCCGATCGCGCCTCGCGTCTGTCGCCGCTCGCTGACCCGGTAGCTCAAAGCGCGTCGCCTCTTCCTCCCGGCCGCCCAGCACCGCGGCTGCTGCTCGCCGCCACCCACGCCGCGCCTCCTGCCGCCGTGACACCGCGCCTCTGTTCGCGGTAGGAGACCGCTCACCTTAAGCCTCATTTCTCACTTCCTTAACTCTATTTCTGGCTTTTTATCCATTATTCTTTTCCTGTATTTGCATGAACAACTTATCTTAAGTAATTTCAAACATTGCCTCTTCAAACATAGATAGAGATAGATTTATTCATTCTCGCTAAATATTTCATCACTAAATTTTAGTCACAGTTAAACCTTTGTGAAAAAACATGACAAATGAGAAAGACACTATGAGTGGGCTAATGATTGATATTTTGTTCATAATAATAATGAAAAGCTTACCTTGGATTTTTTGTTTAGAACACTTTCACTTTAGAATTGAAAATAATTTAGTTATTAGATAGAATTATTTACTAGTTTATAAGCGTTTCCTCACTATGAAGTGTTAATTCCATGCAATATAGTCAAGAAATGTTAATTCCTTTATTGTTTCCTTTGTTGATATAACAATTTTAATTATGCATGACTAATTTCGGAGCTCACTGAAGGTCATTATACAGTAGGCACAAAGAGAAGAATTCATTCAAGAGCTACTAAGCCATATATAAGGACCATCCTAGGAATTTAGAGGTAAGTAATTGTTTCTTCTCCTCATTTAATTATATTTTTGTTAGGATAGAGACTTATGATTTATAAGTTAGAGTTGTAGGAAATTGGGATTGCATGGCAGGGGAAGAGCGTGAGAGTCCTTCCCCAGAGCTTGTTTTCGTTGTTTCTTGTGGAGATTGATTGTATGAGATTCACGGGGGAAATGCATGTTGTGATGTTATAAGAATTGTGCTCTAGAGCGGTTTAGGATCTTTAAATGTTTGTTTGATTGTTTGTGAACTTTATTTATTTGGATTGATATACATGTATATTGAAATCAATTTCTGGGATGTGTTAATTTAAGGAGGTTCTATCAATTTTTAAAATTAAAAGACTGGAAGATATTTTGTGAAGTTAAAGACCACAATCCATTTACTTAAAAGATTTTTATTTTCAAAATTTTAATTAAGATTTTAACTTTTGAATCTTTAAATGAATTTGTTAGGTAAAATTACACGAGCAAGAACCATGATTCCCACAAACAGGACTATGGATGTATGATAGGGTGCACCCAGTCAGGGGAATCAAACCTGAATTTACTGTGAGTTGAACAATTTATAAGGGTGGCTTGTCCAGACAGTTCAATTTATGAATGAGCAGAGTTAGGTGTCCACTGTGCTAGTGTAAATGTAGGAAATATTTTGATATGGATACCATTAGGTATCACCTATATAAGATGGTTTTATGACGGATTATTGGGTTTGGATTATGCATGGGAAGTTGCCACACAAAATTTTGAACATGCTAGTGTTGAAAATGCCTATGTTATAGGTAGTTCAAGTAGAGTTAATATTGGTAGAGCATGTCACGGGAAATGTTAGTGGGAGGATAATTCTGGCGATATGAGGAAATGATTTATGATGCGATTGGTCCTCAAATTCATGTGATTATGAACCTTCTGTCGAGGCTCCTAATCAGGCCGGTGAGAAGATTTCTCTATATTGGAGGCTGTGAAGGTTCCTCTATGGGAAGGAGTGTGTTCACTGAGTTGTCTCTAGCTTGATTAGGATGTTAGCTATAAAATCAGAAGCAAACCAAAGTCAAAATTCATTTGACCAGTGGGCAACATTGATGCGTGAAATTAGTCCACAATCTAGTTCTATTCCAAAGGATTTCTATCAGGCTAAGAAATTAGTTTCAAAACTTGGGCTAAAATCAGAAAAAATAGATTGTTGTTTGAAGGGATGTATGTTGTACAACAAAGATGATATAGACCTAATCGAATGCAAATTTTGTGAAAACCCTAGGTTTAAACCAAAAGATGCAGGAATGGAAGATATAAGGATGCCCCTTACAAAGAATGCACTATTTGCCCCTAATTCCAAGGTTAAAGAGGTTGTATGCTTCAATGAGTTCAGCACCTCACATGAGATGGCACTTTGAGAATAAGAGAAATGATGGTGTCATGACCCACCCTTCCTATGGTGAAGCACTGGAAACACTTTGATCAAACTTATCCACGATTTTGCTCGGATCCTAGGAATATTAGGTTGGGGCTTTGTGCAGATGGATTTACTCCGAATAATCGGTTTAGCAAACCTTATTCTGCTGGCTGCTTTGTTGTTGTTACACTTTACAATCTGCCTCCTGAAATGTGCATGAAAGATCCTTACATGTTTCTAACTTGTATAATCCCTGGTCCCGATAATCCCAAAGCCAAGATTGATGTTTACACTCCAACCATTGATTGATGAACTTAAAGAGCTATGGTATTCGGGTGTACAAACTTATGATATTTCTATGAAGCAAAATTTCTTGTTGAAAGCGGCATTGATGTGGACTATCAATGATTTTCCGCCTATGGAATGTTATCTAGTTGGATAGCGCAAGGAAAATTAGCATGTCCGGTATGTATGGAGGACCCAAACGCGTTTACATTGAAACATGGTCGAAAAAACTCATGGTTTGATTGTCACAGGAGGTTTTTGGATCTTGATCATGAATTTAGGGGTAAGAAGGATGCATTTAAAAAAAGTTGAGCATTGATGAGCCTCTGTGAGGCTTAGTGGTAACAAAGTCGGCACCGAGTTAGAGACTTTCCAAAGATAATAGCAGGCTGGGAAAATCCATACCATTTCCAGGATATGGGGTAGAACATAATTCGACCAAACAAACTATATTTTGGCTGCTGCCTTATTAGAGTGATAATCTAGTTCGTCATTGTATTGATGTAATGCATGTGGAAAAAATGTGTGTGATAACATCATAAATACTGTGATGGACACTGATAAGACTAAGGACAATGTGAAAGCAAGAAAAGATTTGGTTGAGTATTGCAAGAGACCTGAGTTGAGTTTACAGAAGTTGCCAGACGGTCGTGTATGTAAGCCGAAGGCCAATTACACACTAACTTCTGTGCAGAAACAAGCTGTGTAAGTGGATGCAAGAGTTAAGGATGCCTGACGGTTATGCCTCAAATTTAGGTAGATGTGCTAATGTTGCACAAGGACAATTTTTTGGTATGAAGAGTCATGATTGTCATGTATTTATGGAGTGTTTACTTCCTATTGCATTTAGAATTACCTCTCCCTGTTTGGAAGCCATTGACTGAGTTGAGTCAATATTTTAGAGACATATGCTCGTCCACTTTGAGGGTTGAAGATCTCCTAATTATGGAGAGAAACATCCCTATAATTATGGAGAGAAGATTTCCTCCCGGTTTCTTTGATTCTATGGAACACTTGCCCATACACTTGGCATACAAGCGCGAATGTGTGGGCAGTTCAATATAGATGGATGTATCCGTTTGAACGAAATATTGGAAGTTTCAAGAGAACTGTGAAAAATAGAGCTCAAGTAGAAGGTTCCATATGTGAGGCATATATGTCAAACGGGACGTCTTTCTTTTGTTCCTATTACTTTGAGTCTCATCTTCACTCGAGACCGTCAAGGGTTGGTCGGAATGATGATGGGGGTGAAAGTTCAATTCAATATACTTTATCTATATTCAATCAGCCAGGACGTGCTGCTGGAAAGTCCAAGGCACATTGGCTATCAGAGAGAGAGAAACATGCTGCGCATTTGCATATCTTAATCAACTGTGATGAAGTACAACCATTTAAGACGTAAGTTTGATCAATGTATCACTTTCAATTGTTGATACACCGTCATGCATCAAATCTTATTTTACCTGCAATGTTTAATTTACAGGTATTTTGAACAAGTTGATGAGCGACACTCCTTGAAGAAGTTCCAGCATGGTTCAGATCCTTTGTATGTAATCTAATTATTTAGTAACCATTTGATCCAAAATTCATACACATGTTCTAGTTGTCATCTTTTGTGCTGATGTTTGAAGTTCAATTATTCATGTAGGTGTTTGATAAAAACAATAATGTAACATGTCCTTATTTACAAAGTTTGGCTTGGGGTCCCCGCTATCAAAGCAAATAGTTGGCCAATGTATTATGTGAATGGATATAAGTTTCATACATTTGAATGGGGCCAAGGGAAAGCTACAAACAATAGTGGGGTATGTGTCAGAGGGGATGCAGGCGGTGGGGAGAGTGATTGGTATGGAGTAATCAAACAAATACTGGAGATTGAATATGTAGGTGATGGACCTCAAAAATTGGTAGTGTTGTTCAGTTGTGATTAGTACGATCCCAGGAGCGTCTGACTTAACACGCACACCTGATCAATATGAACTTACGAGGTGAATCATACTAAGAGATATCTTTGTATATGATCCTTTCATTATTGCCCGTAATGCAAGGCAATTATATTATGCACCATACCCAGGAAAGTGTAGAAAGGATTGGAAGATGGTCATGAAAACTAAACCTAGAAATTCGAGTTGAGGTTGAAGAACTACCCTAACGATGCTTATCAAGTGAATGACCCAATTCCCTCTCAGGTAGTTGTTGATACGGGAACATTGCCAACCTTACGTTCTGATTCAGGCGATGTTCAGATAATTCACTCTTCTAGTGATCAATTAGTGAGTGAAAGCAGCGAAAGTGATGGTAGTGATGAGGAGGATGGGGAGGACCAGGAAGATGAGTTTGAGGATGATGTTGAGGCGAGAATGATGAAGATAGTCCTCAACTTTCCAGATTAAATGTGATGTGTCCAACCTCAATTTATTACTTTTTTCATTTTAAATTATTATACTATGAATTGATTTTTCATCGTTGTTGAATCTTTTGGATATGGCACCTAAACTCAAAAATAAGCGCAAAGGGAAGGCTTTCCCAAAGAATCAAACAAACAATTCTCGCACCAAAGCATCCACCACAGCTGATCACACCTCCATTTCTATCCCTTCCATGCCACCACCCTGTGCCCATGTGGAGTTTACTGTGATACCTACTCCTGGGCGTGTATTGACCGTAGTGCCTTCACCTCCACCTTTATCACCATTGGCGAGATCCTATGGTCACCCCACACATGACTCACGAAGGGAAAATAAAGCGGGCGATGGGTGGGTGCCTCGGCAGGCAATCGGGACATGGATCCACAATATATAATGTCGGATAAAGCTTATACGTGTCCGTGACAAGTAAGTTAATTAATTTTTCAATTTCTTATTAATCATGTAACAATTTGAACAATTTATTGACATGCTCACTTCAATGTTTTGTACTTGTTGTCAAGCGGGTTTGGGAGCCAAACCACAGTGACCATGCATGAGGTGACACACACCATCCAAAAAATTATATGAGCGGCCGATTGAGTCATTCGACAAGTTATCGAAATCCGAGAAGGAGCTGTTTCTTGAGTGGAAGGTTCATGAAATAATTATTATGAAATGTGTGATTTACTTTAAAAAATATTTTCAATTACCTTTTTTTTTGTTTATTTTCATGCGTATAGCCACTTCATCATCCACCCCAAAGATGGAGAGGTTATGTTTAAGTGCTTCAAATCCAAGGCGGCTCATAGGTTGCAAGACATGTACATCGACATTCGGGAGTGGCGGGGATGAGAACCCCGGTGGATGACTCAGGCTAGCCTGGACTATTTGTGGCTATACTCGAGAGGTGCCAAGTTCAAAGCGAAGTCTTTGAAGGCTAAGAGAGCAGCGTCGCATAAGGGTGGCTCCCTTCATTGTGGTGGTTACGCTAGTATTGAGTCTACACGTCGCGGATGGTTTAGTCATTATTTTAAACATCTTTTAATTTCTCTTGTTAAACTTATATTTTATCATACTAATGTTTTACATGTTTCACTCGAAATGCGACTAATGAGTTGAAGAGGCCACCTACACAGTGAGTTGTTGAGAAAAGACTCACAGCGCCAAGCTAGAGAAGGCGTGGGTCGATCCTCATTTCGAGAGAATATTTGGGTATATATGTTACTGCTCTTATTCATTGTATATATACATAATTTATTATTTCATATATTTGGTATCATTACTTTCATTTTTTTATAGCATGCCTATGGCGCTATCTGGAGAGCCAAAACCCAATGAGAACAAAGGATCGCGGTGGTGAAGAATGCCCACCGCTTGATGGCGACAAGTTATGGCGGGGGAGGTAGTCGGCCAGTCCTTACAAGAACCGCATCTACGGCATGGGATCATTTTATGCGAGTAGTTTATCGGTAGCTCACATCAGCTGGGGCATCTCACAGTCTTTGGATCCACGTGATGATGATGGTCGCGAGCAAGTTCACTTGCTCAATCACGGAGACTTCATCGTGTCTGCAAAGAAAGGAGGCGACTCGTGAGAGTGGAGGAGGTGAAAAGAATATTAAAGACAATGAAAAAGGCCTTGGAGATCGGTCTGAAGCAAATGAAGAAGGAGATGATGTCTTTGTGGCGGAAGATGCAAGCGGGCTCTTCTCGCACCACGGTTATTGATGATGATGATGATGATGGTAGTGGCGGCGATGGTGATCTTGGCGATCTTTCTTGACTTTCCCGATTTGAGTTTCTGTTTTCTTATTATTTATCGTATGTTGAAATTTCTTTATATTTACGCTTGTACACTTTGTTGTATTTGTATTTATGTTTGTCGGCGATGGTGCAACTTTATGATGCTTATTAATTGAGTATTTTTTTTTATAATTTGTTATTATTAAATGTATTTATAATTATTGTTAAGCAAAACATCAATTCTTAAATAATCAGGTAATCCAAATATTGTTAAATTTTTATTTTTTTAAATAAATAAATTACCGACGGATTTTTCGTCGATAAAATAAAAATATTACCGACGAAAAATCCGTCGACAAATAAAAATTTAAAAAATAGAAATTTTGGATGATTACCGACGGATATTCCGTCGGTAAATATAAAGACCAAAAAATAAAAATTTCAGACTTTGTTGATTACCGACGGATTTTCCGTCGGTAAATATTACGAATAAAAAATAAAAATTTCAAATTTTATGATTACCGACGGATTTTCCGTCGATAAAATAATAAACAAAAGAATATAAAATTTTATTTTGAACCATTACCGACGAAAAATCCGTCGGTAATATTACCGACGGAAAATCCGTCGGTAAATTAAAAAATATAAAAAAATCTTAAAAATTAGCGACAGAAAATCCGTCGGTAATGAATAAAAAATCCGTCGGTAAAAATTTCAACCGACGTTTTTTCTTACGACTATGCGAATCAATTTACCGACGGATTATTTTTGTAAGAATCCGTCGAATAATCCGTCGGTAAAAATTTATGACGGATTTTTTCCCTCGGTAATAATTTCCGACGGCGTTAATGCCGCTGACAAAATCCACGGTAATTAAAATTGATATAATTTATCCGTCGGTAACTCAAAAAATCCGTCGGTAAATTCCGTCGGTAACAGCTATTTTTCTGGTAGTATAATCCTCCAAATATGATAGTTTGTTGATTGAATGAAAATACGCATCCTTTCTTTCCAATAAGGATAATTTGTTCCATTATAGAAAGGATGTTCGTTATAGATTGTCCCTATAAAAGGGTGAAAGAAACCATGATTGCCATGGTTGGTCATTGATCTATATTTCTCCAAGAAGTTAAGCAAACCCTTGAGATCAAGCTCTAATACTAATTGTTAGTCCTAAAATGACTTTTAAACTTATCTGAATTTTATGTAATTATTAACTGGTGATTGTTTAAATATGTTTATTATATTGTTATCATTTAATAATGTCTCTGATTGTTGAATACAATGATTAATTGATGACGAAAGCTCCTAATTTAAGAGGATATACTATAGAAACTTTTGAAACTTTTGTTAGGCAAATAAAATTAAAAGTAATTGAATTAAAAATATTTAAAGACGTATAGAATGTGTTTAAAAGTAATAATGTGATGTCTTTAAAAAATTATAGGATTTAAAGTTACTCACACACGCAATATTTTCTTCAAGATATAGCCATGAGAAGTTTTGGAATACCCACGCTTCGTAGATGAATACTAATGGGCATAGTATTCATAGTTGGCTCTGATAGGTGTTCTAGTAGCATCATTAGATCCAGACTAATAGACCCACGTGGCAAGATAAATGTCCACTCGGTCTCCCTAGTCTCTTTGCCTCTACTAGATTGAGACTAGGAGGCTTGTGCTCCTGACGAGTGTCCTAGTGACTTCTACGCTAACTGATAGACTTGTCACCTAGTCTTGGTTAGACCTGATGCTTGACTTCTAGTTCGATTCACAATTATCATCATAACAAGCCATAACCCCCGCATGATGGCTTGTTATGGTGATAATGATAGGAATTTGCCTGTTATTATGGTCAGAGACCTTATGTACTCGGGGAAGGGAGATGATAAGGGACACATTCATCTCTAACCCTAAAAACCCACCCTACACCTTGAGCCTGAGATAAGAACGATGACAATTTAGAAGCAAGGGTGGAGGGTCATGTCCCTTACGGGTGGCCATAAGCCCCTCTAAAATTTTTAATTTTCTTATATATCCATATGTTTATGTAAATTTGGCCCCTTTTAAAATTTATATATGTGAATTAGAAGAATTCATAGATTGATATATTATTATCTTTTTGAAGAAATTAAACAAGTTTAATATCACAATAGTTCAATTTTATTATTCATTTTATTATTATTTATTTCTATCTAAATCAGAAAATGAATGCAATTTAAATGCTTGAGGTGTTCTTATAAACCTTTTACTTAATTAGATATTTAAAAATATCAATACACCAATATGTTGTGTATATACGTGTCACTTGAGTTTCAGTTGAAATGTGTATTTTTTTTTAGAATAAATCCCCAATTTGATCATTGACAAAAATAGCATCAAACACAAACCAGTCTTTTAAGAAAAAAAATCCACAATCCCTCACAATTAAAAATATACGACAAATTAGTATCTCCTTGGTATTTTCAAAGGATTTATAAGTTAAATTAATCTTTATTGATTTACAGTAGTTCAAATTAATTGCTAATAAAAATACAAATAGGATAAATAAATTTACCATGAACTAACTTGTTTTTATATTTTTTCTGGTAAGACAACAAAATGTATTTTTCCTCCTAAACACCAATTTGTCCGTACTAATATATATATATATATATATATAATGTCCTAAATTTCGTTTAAAATTTTTAATTTAAATAAGAAATATATTATTTTATTACATGTACATTGCTTTAGTGCTCGCCCCTCAAAAAATAAGCCCTAGCTCCACCCGATATAAAAAATGTTTAGCATTAGAGCCATTGCAATGTGGGAATCTCCACTGAGATGAAATTGGTTTCACTAGACTTATGATGGAAAACGATTACATTGGAATTAATAAAATGGAGTCATGTTTTTCTCAAAAACAAAGTAATAATAAGCAGGTTTATGTCAACGGAAACCAAGTCCAGCATAATGATCCGTTTGAGCTTCATTTGTTCGTCCCTGTTGCATTCTTCACGGCCTCAGCAGCTCCTTGTGCTTTAGCCTTCATTTGCTGCCCAGCCTATAGACAACAAAAATAACTTTTATGCGTGTATACGTTTCAAATGAGTGTAAACATATATATTGAGCATTATCACTGTTTATTGCAAACCACACCAATGTGTGTTACTACGGATCTATTTAAAAGCCCAAAGGTAGACATGTAAAACTAGGAATTGAACCTCTTGCAAGGATTCTTTTGCGGACTGAGCACTATTGGAAACCTGGTCCATCATGTTGCCAGCCTTTTCCTGCAATATCACAAAAGCTTTAGTTATAGGTGTTCTAGACAGAATTCCGGTGATCCAACCTATAGGTAAGTTGAATTCTCTCGTAATAAGGATATTGTGTTTGGAGGGAGAGTCCAATACGAGGGATATCCAAACAAGAGAATAAATGAGAAAAATGCACTCAAGCCATGAGTCGGATACCACCTCTTATCTAAAACCTTTAGGTAATAAATTTATGTTTTTGTCATTTTATATATTTTTTACTTTGATAAAAAGAAAAAAAAATAGATCAAGTTCTTTAAATTCATTATATCTATTTTTCAAATCAAAGAATGACAAATGGACATTTTTCTTGAGAAAAGTATATATTTTTAAGAATAATATTATGTGTACAATAAATGTACACCACATATCTTATCACCATTAAATATTATGAGTGGTTCCACTCATTTCACTCACTCATTACATCCAATAATGATAAGATGTGTGGTGAATATTTGTTGTATAATCTTATTATATACATAACATTACTCTACTTTTAACTTTCAAATTACCTGATCATTTAAAAAAATGTACACATGCGTCCCATTATTAATTAATTTGAGAATGACTTGAAATGGATACGAGGAACTTGATCCCAGTCTTGTACGGGAGAAAAACGGGGTCAGGTCCAAAAGAAAAAAAGAAGTGAGAATATTTCTAGGCCGCCTCTGTCTACTATATAAAAGCAGACGGCCCAAAGAAGCTCTTTGATTCAATAGGCTATCAAAATTGTGCACATGTCATGTTCACGAAAAAAAGAAAAAATTGTGCACATATAATGTACAATACATGAGAAAAGCTTAAGTCAGAACCTGAGCTTGGCCCTTGGCTTGTCCTGCTTGGGAGCTCATGTTTTGGGAGTCCATCTTCTCTGAAACTGTTATAAAAGCGAATGAAGTAAAGATCAAGTGTTGTCACTATAGATTCAGTCTTTCTGATGCACATTTCTTACTGTCATTTGAAAACTTATATAGCTTCTCAAAGCAATGGTGCATGCAACACGTGCTTTTCTCACATTTGCTACACGAATTGCGATTCACAGTTAGATCCTTGACGTTTTCAAGGCCACATGTCGTGCCATTCTTGGAAAGCGGCTTCTGCAATGGTTGGTCAGCAAATATATGTGGAGGAGATTCATTAATCATCGTTCGTCATTACAAATTCCTACGTTTTGCGTGGACGAGATCTTTCCGATTATCTTGGTGATTTAATTTATTCGCTAATAATACGTAGGAACACCTCAATTTTTTTCGGTGTGAATAGGAACACTTCAATTTGATGTTATGGCTGAAATATATTGGGTAGAAAAAGTCTACAAAGGCCTCATGTACAGACAGTCTAAGATACTAAATTGGTGATGCCTTATTGCTAGCACTAGTTAATCTATTGAAGTTATATCAAATGAGCATGCTGGGAAGCTAATAGGACAAAACAATTGTTGTAGTAATACATTGGCACTAATGAATTATAATTTTTATAATTTGGATTTAATCTTGATTTATTGATATCTAATCAAATATTAACATATGGAAGCAGTAAAATATTAACATATGGGTAAATATAATTGATTCTCACATCCATTACTCAAATTGTCATGCATATGGAAAAGAAATTAATTAGATTACCATTTAAAACTCAATACTTTAAAATTAAACCATTATAACTTTGTTTGTGGCTAAAAAATTATGTGAACTGAGAATAGAAAAGAATTCTCCTTCACAACAATCCTAGTCAACCGATCTAGGTGCCCCTCTCTCCCTCCCCTCCTCAAGAATAGCATAACGCACGAGTCCTAGAAGAAAATGCGAAGATGGCCACGTGGCCCATTGGAAGTGGAGCAGCTGAAGCAAGCTTCAACGCATTGGGAAATGGTGTATAAATATAAAGAGAACGCAGATACATTAGTCCTCACCTCAAATTCAGACAATTCTTGCTCCTCAGTTCATTCATTTGTTAATTTACATATTCATTCGTTAATTTACATAAGAAGATGGACTCCAACAAGGCGAGCTTCAATGCTGGACAGGCCGAGGGCCAAGTTCAGGTTTTTCTACTGTTCTACATATAGTCTAGCCTCTGGTTGTGCTCAATTTGATATAGTAATAGCATATATTTTCACATGTATCGTTTTATTGGAAAAAAAATAACAAAAAACATATTTTTATGTGCTTTTGTGTGTATAACAGGAAAAGACTAACAACCTGATGGACAGGGCTAGCGATACTGCTCAGTCTGCTAAAGAGTCTATGCAAGAGGTTCTAATTTTCAATTTAGCAACACTTGTGGTGTGAAATAGATAGATAGGATTTGATTGGGAAACTTGGACGTGATTAGCACACACTTATGGCTTAAATTTCAATACCCTTCTCTAATTATGCAATGGATCCGCATAAGTAGATGCTCTTTTATTGTGTTTGCAGGCTGGTCAGCAGATGAAGGCTAAGGCTCAAGGAGCTGCTGATGCTGTGAAGAATGCAACTGGGATGAACAAATGAACTAATTTGTTTGCTAGCTAGGGCATTATGTTAGAAGATGCTTATATATATATATATTTGGAGTCTTGTGATTAGCTCCGAGTCTTTTGTTTTCAACAAGAGAAGCTTCTGATGTAGTTCTCACTTTTCACAAGTTAATGAATTATATCTTGATTTTTTTTAATACGTTACCGTTTCGAATGAAATTTCACATTACCTAACAATAAAATTACAAAACTAAAATATGAAAAACTGAAACTGCTTTTGTATATCCGTCATTTTGTGATATCAAATGTATGTACTTTTATAGTATGGAAAAGGGGATTTTGCCATCATATTCATTTTTCTTGAAAACTTAAATTTTTATTAGAATCGAAAACATGGTTTCAAATTAACAAAAAAGGTAATATCTAAGACCCACTTTATGAAATAAAAAATCATATTATTACAGTTTTCAAATTTAAAACTATGGGGCACCCGAAAAAAAAAAAGTGGGGAAAATATGTTTTCATTATATGAACAAATAGTCCTTTATATTTCATTTAAGAAAAACCATTTATATACCCATTAGCTGTATCCAATAATTTCATTTGAGTATTATCATAAGATAAGTTTCTAGATCTATATAATTGAGTAGCCTAATCTAGATTGAGAAATGTTATTTGTATTTATAACTTATGAAATACTGGGCTAACTCATTCTTATCTATCTTTGGATGAAGTATGAAGTTTGGATTATACATATTGAAGCATTTTGAAAGGATAGTATCCAACCTTCATTATTAGGTGGTATACTATAAAATTGATTTGCGTAATGAAATATTTAAAAAGATTTAACAATATTTATTTGGATTAAAGTTATCTTTCTACCCCTAAAAAAAAACTACTTATTGATGAATTTTCTTAAGAATCATCTAATTTTTTAAATTTCAATTTTGATCCATATAAAATCAAAATTTAAATGTTAGTTACAGTAAAATCATATTTTAGATAGATAATTAAAAGAGTGTTTGATACTCATGAAAAATTAGATATGCAGACAGAATGAGATCGAATTTGAAATATATTACTGGATAACTTATCAATTCTTTCAAAATTAATTTTTATCTAAATTAATTTTAGTTTAAAATTATCTACAAAAAAATATTGAAATCAGTTTAAAAGAAAATTTTCCTATTAGTCAAATAATAATTGAAAATAGAATATGAAGAGTCAAATTTAAAGCTCAATAAAAAAAATCACTTTTATTTAAGGATTAGATGTGAATTGTTTTATTTTAAAATTTAAATATAAAACAATTTAATTCAATTTCTATTTTACTCATTCCAAATACCATCTATTGTATTCATTTGATGAAACCATGGTATCCGGGGTTCTATCTCATAGGGAACCTAACTAATCTGGTCTACCTTGATGAGGGCCTTTTAATTAATGGGGTCTAGTTAATAAACCAAGATACCTACCATCTTGACCAATCTCATGTTGGTCTAAATCAGAATCTTATTTTATTTAATTATTTTAAACACAACATTTAACTTATTGATCAATCAAATCAACGGTGAATTTAATTCTACAACTTATGTTTTGAGTAATAACAAAGTAAATTTTGTTAAAATATTTTGAAGAAAGAACTAATGATTCAGTTGAGTTTCTGTAGTGTTTAATAGGACTTTCTCGTAACATATAAGTTTAATTAATAACATTTTTCACAATATCATGGTTTAACATGATTTAAATCTTATTCAAAGAGATTCAAAATTTTAATTATGTGAAAAATATTTCAAAAAGCAAGCTAAAATATGTTAAAAACACGAGAAAGAAATATCCAGCATAAAAAACCAAGTATAGATCTTTAGAAAGTATCTCACGCATCAGAAAGTACAATATCTATGGGAGAAATCAATTTCTTACAAGTATATCATGATCATAATCTTAAATCAAGATGGCTATCAACTCTGAAGACTTTCTATACATTGAGAAGATCATTATCAAGCTTAGAGTTAACCTTAGGAGATTAAAACAAAGCTTAGAAAGTGTGAAGTTATACAAGAAAGCATGCATTTTTCAAAATCCACACTGAGTCAATAGAAATTGAGGAAAATTTGAATTTCAAATTAAGTTAACTTTTAGAAAAGTATTGGCGGTGACATATCATTTTTGTACTTGGAAATATACCTTGTATTCTAGAAAAAAAAGTTCAGAAACCACAATTCAAAATCTAAAAGTTGTTTTCGAATGTGTCCAGAAACCATTATCAACGTCTCTACAAGGACAGCACTGACACAGCTCAGCTATTCTTTTAGTGCATAGTTCCTAGGACACAAAAAGAATATCAACACGTGCCAAGATGAGATAAAATCAAGGGGCAATGGTCCAATTCAAAATCCAAGTATAATTAAAAGGATGAGACCTTTATATGAGAAGGAACTTTTGCACAACTAGCATTGATACCTTCATATACTTTTTAAAAGTTCATCTATTACTTCTTGTAATCAATTTTTGTTCCTAAAAATCTTTTTTTAGTACTTATTAGATAACATTTTCTTTTGAGGAAGAATTTAAAAGGAAGTCTCTTAAGTTTCTAGATCAAAAACTATTTTATTATTAAAAAAAACTTGAGCATTCTTTATTGGAGAGAACTAACCCAAATCATAATTTTGTACCATGATCAAGTACTAATCAAGTAAGGATAGCTTGAAGAGGCTAGGACAAAGATAACTTGTAATGGGAGTAAATCAAAACTACTGCTCGTGGTTGAAAAAGTATTTAATGAAACTCAACAAGTTGTTGAGAATTAGATGTAGGCAGTGTTTGGCCGAACCGGTATAAAATTTCTGAGTAATCTTTCTCTCTCCCCACCTCTCTCTCTCTTTTTCTATTTATCATTAAACATCTACTTTTATTTGTGTTGTGTGATTATTTAAAATGATTTCAAAATAGTTTCTAAAGTTTCTGTGATTATTGTTTTGTTCAGAAAGTTACTTTCTAAAGCCTACTAACAATAATCTTTGTTGCGTTCAAGTGAATAAATTAATAGACTCTGTTTAGTATTTCAAAAACTTAAAAGGAAATTAAAGGCATGATTCAACTTTCCTTCTTGTGCTATTTTCTACTTATGCTAAAGACTTGAGTAAACTGCGTCAATGATAATTGTCACAGTACAAAATAGTTGTCCTTTTGTTTCATAGGTACTGTAGATACTTAAGAAACTTCTTTTTAAAAGCATGTGTGGTTTTTGAACTTCTTAGCTTGCAATAATTTTATCATGGAAGTTGATCTTTCAGGCTAAAAGCCAATAAATCATGAGCAGCAATTTTATGAGGCTGTATCTTCTTTAAAACTCAAATATCTTCAGTTTCTAATGAGTTTGTGTAGTTTTTGATTCGTACTTCAGTTTTTTATTATGCTTTTATACTTTCAAAACTCTTCAAACTCATATAGAGTTTCTTTCTGAAGTAGATGTAGATCTTTCAAGGAATGTTGGACACTTTAATTAGTGAGCATGAACGAATTTGGTAGAGCTATACTTGATTTGATCATGAATATCCACCTTCTTTTATTATCATGCTATTTTTTT
This sequence comes from Dalbergia cochinchinensis, assembly GCA_031216125.1. NCBI lineage: Eukaryota > Viridiplantae > Streptophyta > Magnoliopsida > Fabales > Fabaceae > Dalbergia > Dalbergia cochinchinensis. The sequence continues at coordinate 24,731,895 of CM062377.1, read as the reverse complement.
ATGTATAGGAATGATTTCTAATGTCATAGATACATTTTTTTGATGCTCCATTCTACTTTCTAAAGAGTCTTACATACTATAACTCACTTTCTTACCTATTTTCAGTACTTTCAAAATTGTAAACTCTTTGAATGAGATTTATATCATGTTAATACATGATAGTATGAACAATATATCACAAAGTTGGTTACATATGATATAAGAAAGTTCTTGTTTGACACTTAAGAAGCTCAAGCAAACCATTATTTCTTTCTTCAAAATACTTTAATAAAACTTACTTTGTCATCAGTCAAAACTTAAGTAAAAATAACTTTTTCAGGAGTTCTGGAGCTAACATAATATTTGTTCATCAATAACTTACATAGAAAATCATCTAGATATTTTATATGGATAAATCACATCCATTAAGCACCCCAATGGTTGTAAGATGATTGAATATGAAAAAAAGATCCCTTTCATCCTCAGAAAGGTAATGAAAAAGTTCTAGGTATTGAAGTAACACATACCTTAGTGCCATAAGAACAATTATGCTTCTTGCAATACACGATCTGATATAGCATTTCCTGTAAGTGTATTTACAACTTATAATTCCTCCCCAGCTAATAGGAATTGGAATGGAATCAAGCATATCCTTCAGTACCTTTGAGGAACAATTGGTAGGGGTTATTTTATTTGTATGGATATAATTCACACTTAGTTGGCTATGCAGATGAAAGATACTTATCATATTCACATAAAGGCAGATCTCTAATAGGTTACTTATTCATATATAGTGATACAGCTATATATCATGAAGATCTACAAAACAGGCCTTAGCCACCACTTCTTCAAATCATGAGAAATAATTGCAATACATGAAGTAAGTTGTGAATATTTCGGGCTAAGAGTAGTGGATCGAGATGTTCGAGTGCCATTTGGATTATCTTGTAAGGAAGAAACTCAATTTTATGTGGGAACAATACAGCATGTATAGCTCAGCTAAATGAGGGTATATCAATGGAGGTAGAATGAAGCACATTTCTTTGAAATTCTTCATTACCTATGACCTTCAAAAGCAAAGAGCATTTGATGTATAGCAGATTTATTCAAGTGATAATCTAGCGAATATATTCATAAAGCCACTTCCTACATCTTCTTTTGAGAAATGCGCAAGATCGGGATGCATTGATTGAGAGACCTTTAAGGATGCTACTAAGAAGGAGAGACATATTGTACTCTTTTTTCTTTAATCAAGGTTTTTATTCTACTGGATTTTTCCTTGATAAGGTTTTTAATAAAGAATATCCAACTCCCTTCAAAGAGGACATTGTATTCATTTTCCTTCAGTAAATCTTTTTTCCACTTGGTTTTTCTTAGTAAAATTTTAATGAGACATATCTCTAGTGGACATCCAATAGGGAGTGTTATAAAATATTATTTGATCGTGGATATGTATATCTTTGGCTGATTAGGTTAAGATATGATTAGATTATATAGATACTATTATGATTTGATATGATATTGTATCTCTAACATTAAACCAGCGAGGTGGCCAGTCGAAGTAGCAGAATAAATCGGAGTTGTGTACTACTCGCCATGAACCGGCTTGACTCGACAGTTTTTCCCAAAATTGGTAACCCATTGAGTCATGGTTTGACAATATAAACCAGTTCACATGGTTTATACCAACCATCACAAGAGGAAAAAAAAATGGTGGTTTCCTTTGCTGTTTTGGATGATTAAATCCACCATGGTTGCCAGATCTGTTGTCACCTCAAATCAACCATGCGCAATTGCCAGATTTGCCACTTTGTCAAATCACTGAATCTTATTGGGGATATGTGTGTGTGTGTGTGTGTGTGTGTGTGAGAGAGAGAGAGATTGTAGGTGTTGAAGAATAATGAACAAGATTTTAGAAGAGGAGGTGCATGCACCGTTGTGTGCATATGAGAAAAAGAATGTGAGAAAAAGAATGTGCTGGGTGAAATTAGGGTTGCATAGCTTACCCCATTTTTTTTTGGGTTACTTTTGGTCTGATAATGTTTGTTATAATGGGCTTTTGCCTTTGGGAATGGAGCACTCCTCTTGCATAGTTATCTTGGGTTGTGCTTTCATGTAATACAAAAAGTTGGAAACACAAGTTTTTTTGTTTTAAATGTATGTATTACGTCCGGACAATATAAAAATATATGTATTACATAATTTAAGTGTATTTTTTTATTGTATACATGTTTTGCATATTTGTATAACATATAAATTTTTAAAATGTATTAAATAATTAATTATTTATGTTATTATACTATACTTATTTAAATTTTAATATATATTATATATTTATTTGAATATATTTGGTTCAACTAGTGACCCATTAACCTGGTGCTTTGATCGAGTCAATCATCGAGTTGAGTTTTAAAACTATGATCAAAACTATTATTCTCTCTTCTCTTTCATTATTTGTTCTCTCAATCACTTTTTTATAACATATATAAATTTTATAAGAGTTTTTCGAATTAGTACCGAAATTTGTTAAGGATTTTAAAACAGATAACTTAGTAAACTTTAGTACAATAACTTCTCTTAAGATTTAGTGTAATTACACTTGGCACCCATTTATTTTGCAAAAACTCACTAACCTCCCCTAAAGTTTACTAAAATTACATTGACCTCTTATATAAATATGTAATATCTCGAGTACACGTGATCTTAGGTAAGTCCAGTACGGCACTAGGGTCCCCTAGGACCTACCCATGTAGCTGGTAAGACCCCGAATACAGAAACCATGTTGCAGCTGAAGTTCTATAGAATTATGCAGAATAGGTTGGTTGCAGTGAGATATACTCACTGTAACGAACAAGCAAGCCTTTCCGTCCCTATTTTACCACATAGTCTCGTTGCAGCGAGCTTTACTCGCTACAGCTAGCACCCTAATTATAGAACAGTACCAAAACGATATAGTTTTAATAAATGAGCCCCCAACCCCATTTTTGGGCTCCTCATTCAAAAACCATAAACCCTCAGTCCTAAACACTTCTTCCCCTTTTTCTCTCCGAATCCACCATCAATCTTCACCTTCTATGGCTCAAAGGAAAGGGTTTTGTTGGTTATGTCACCCCTTTCTTCTCTATTCCATGTTCTAGGGTATGAGTTATTGTTATTGTCTCATTATTGTCAAATGGGAGTGCTCCTCCAATGTTGCTAGAGTGAATTTAGAGCAATCTAGAGATATCCATAGATTAATCTTGAGTTTATGGTTATTATGGCAGACATTGGTGCCATTCTCACTCCTTAGAGCTCTCTTGGTGTTGGTTCATCATATTCCACCCTTCCAGGTGAATAGATTTGATCTTATGACCTTATTTTGGTTATTGTATCATTATTTTTTAGCATCACGCATTACAGAGTCTTTAGAGATTTGAAGTTGAGTTTTCACATGATATGGATTTTATATAAAATATGCAATAGCTACAAATGTTTCCTTTGAAATTACACATGAAAATCTATGATTTTAGAAAATGCATGGAGCCATAATTGCTCTGTAAATATTTTATGTGATTAAATTCATGATTTTAGACTCGGTTATGAGAATGGGAATTAGTTATATTTGATGAAAAGTAAATATGAAGTTTTATGTCAATTATGAGAACTGAGAAAGATTGAACCTAGAATCATAGAGCTTCTTTTTTATGATTTTAGTATGGTTTTAGAATAGGGGATTACTATGAAGAACAGAGCTGTGAGTTAACGATAGATAAATCATTAACCTTGGTATATTGAGACCCATGAGGGGCAATTATTCTTATTTCAGATCAGTCCACATGGACATGGTTGGCAAGGGACCATTAATTTATTAGGTAGGTGCTCGTGTTCATAAGAGACTGAACACTACCTTACAGTTTATGGATAGTCTGTTCTCTTTAGTAATCCTTTAAAAAGATAAAGATGATATTATTTTATGTTTCTAGTAAATTTATGTTTTTGTAATTATTATGTAAATTAAATAAAAGATGTTTTGCGAATACTGCATTTTTATTCATGTATATTCTTCTTGTTCTATATATGATTATGGGTGAGGATCCACTCACTGAGTTTTATGATAAAACTAACCCCTCTTTCCCTATTTTCTCACAGATATAATTGCAGCATCAGATCCTCCTCCTCCTCCACAGCATCAGCTTTCAGTCTGGGCTATGAAGTGTTTTGTTTTGGTATAGAGTGCTCCAGTTATAGTGCGAGCAGGGTCTCGAACCATGCATGACATGGTTTTTTGATTTATCACGACTATTTTTGTATTCATATGATATAGTATTCATGGTTTATTTTGTATATTGAGCAATTCAGCATATTTTGTATCCGACTACAACCTTAGATTTGAAATTATGGAAAAAGGGATATTTATGATTGTTATAAATTAAATTGAATGTGCAAGTTGATTTATGATTTGAAATTGATTTTACGAATAAAATATGCATTAGTATGACTTAGCGAGGCTTACGTGGGGACGAGATTCTTCATGTACTAGTCACGATCCAAGCTAGGTCATGAAAAAATATTCTTTGATTAATTCAAGTAGCAAAAAAGACAACAATTGATTATTAATAACAAAATTATAATATTTTGACAATATTTAACATGTATATTAACTAAAATATCTTTTTTTTAACTATAAGTTATAATTATGAGTTCCATTTTCACGTGTTAAAAACATCTTTTATTTAATTAATGTGTTAAATATTGTCAAAATATTATAATTTCATTATTAATAATTATGCATATATTTTATGTTATCATTTTTTTAACTTAAATTAATGAACCAATATCCACAGAGAAGATCAGTATAATATTAATAAACCTCAGAAGAAATCAATGATAATTTTGCAAGATAAATAGATGTTAAGTGCAATTATACTAAATCTCATAAGAGACTATTATAATTTTCTATAAACTTTACGATGGATCATCTTAAAAGGATGTTACATTCTCAATAAGAAAAATTACCCCTTTTTAAATCCTTAATCAGTGTTCTCTAATTAGCATACTTTTATAATCATCATGATAAAAGATGATAACTATTAATTGATACCTCTCTCAAAAGCACTGCGAAGTTTGTTTTTTCTTGGTGCAAGAATGAAAGCAAAGCAAGTTTGTCCCACCATAATTGAGCATGCGCCCTTTGTTGAGCTTGAAGTGGACTAGAGATACTGTATTAATTGCTCACCATCATAACGAGTGAGGCATGAGGCACACTAAAAAGAAGTAAACATGAGTTAGATAAAACTCTGTGGGCCTTAGAAAGAGGGGAGAGGAGAGAAAGGAGTGGCGGCTTTTGCTTTTGAAAAATTTTACTCTTTTTGAACAATTTTAGGGGAATGACTGTCTGCTGATTGCACAGACCAAAGTGGCCCCACTGTCACGGTTAGCTGATAGTGGTTTATGGAATCCAAAAAGCACACCCATGAAATTGCCATGACCCAACATTTACAGCACAAAAGGGTGCGAATGTATTTATGTGCTAGTAACATGGTCAAAGCCAACAGAAAATTTCATAGGCCAGGGTGTAGTGGGTGACCAAATGCACCATCAATCTCGAGCCACTTAACCCCCACCTCCTTCTCGAGATTCTCACATTCTCAATACTTTGGTTAAAAAAAAGTTGGGATTTGGAGCTTTACTGAATGGCCAAACTCAGGGAATGTTGGATTCTTCGCAGCCCCAAGCTAGAATAATCCACCCCATGCATTAACTGACCAACTTATGGGCTAAATATTTTTAGTTTTTCAACAAAACAGAAAACATTTAGCTAACAAATGCACATCTCTAGGCACAGAGATACTGCCACTATTGAATAAAATATAAAAGGATTTTTGTTCTACTTCACCAAAACAGGTGAAAAAAACAAGCACTGTGGTTTTATACTAAATGTACCTTGATGTTCACCAATAATTCAAATGATATCTCTCATGCTCTAGTGGTGTTTTCTTTTCCTCTGTGTCTTTTGGCTTTGTTTGCCACGGTATGCGTGAATAATTGTCAAAATTCAAAAACCTTTTTCTGCTTGCTGGTCATGTGAATGATTAACACACACAAGTGGATTTCCTATTCTCTCCTTGTCACATAAGATGTTACTTTAACACCTAAAAATAAGAATTTAAATGAAATATTTACTTTATTATTATAGAATGTGATAGATAGATAAAAATAATAGAAATTTTTGTCATATTTGATAATAATAGATTATGTGTTCCACTAGACATTTTTGTTTTTTTGAAATGACACTTTTGTTCTCCTTACCTTCAATTGGTTCATTTTACGGCTAATTTCATATTATGGCCATCACACAAAACCTGACTGAATGACAGGTATGCTGACAGTTCCCTTTACATTATCAAAAGCCCGTCTTTTCTTATTGGGCCTGACGAAAGACTTTTGCTGAATGGGATTCTGGCAGGGAAAATAGGAACTAGTCTTCTTTCTCATTTTGAAAAACACTGCAAAGGAAAGAGCATCCATTTGAGAACTGTAAAACGTTTCAATATCTTTATCCTTTAGTACCAGCTGGTGTCCGTGTTTCCGGTATTTGTAACTGTTTCTTGGATAAAGTCCAGTTGAATGGGGATGTCATTGCCAAGAGGGGAAGCTTTTCTGTGTTTTTTGGCACTGTTCTGGTTTTGGAGATCTGCATATGCTTTGCTTTCTCCTAAAGGAGTAAACTTTGAAGGTAAGCATGGAATTTTGTACAGAAGTGTGTGATACATGTCTTCAAGTCAGCTTAACATGGAGAATTTTGAAATGGGTCTCTTTTTCTCTCTTAATGTAGTGCAAGCCTTAATGGGCATAAAAGCTTCTCTAGTGGACCCTCATGGTATTTTAGATAACTGGGATGAGGATGCAGTTGATCCATGTAGCTGGAATATGGTCACATGTTCACCTGAGAGCCTTGTGGTTAGCCTGTGAGTCTTCCTCCAATCTACTTACTATTCGAAGTTTGAAATAGTTGCAAAACAAAACTCTCAAATGTTGAAGTTGAACACTCCAACACTGCAATTAAAATGCTTTAACAGTTTGATGAAAATGGTCTTGCTTGGTTTGGTGCAGGGGCATTCCCAGTCAAAATTTATCTGGTACTCTATCCCCAAGCATAGGAAACCTAACAAACCTTCACAGTGTGTAAGTAGTCAGAAAGCACAATGCAATTTAGAATAGTCAGAAAGCACAATGCAATTTAGAAGTACTCTCAAGATGGATGCTGCTTCTATTTATTACTGCCATTAATACAAAGTTGGGTGTGGTGGACTACTTTTCAGGGTGCTGCAGAATAACAACATAAGTGGACCAATCCCTTCAGAGCTAGGCAAGCTTTCCAAGCTTCAAACTCTTGATCTCTCCAATAACTTCTTCGATGGGGAAATTCCCATCTCTCTGGGTCACCTGAGAGGCCTCCAATACCTGTAAGCATTTATGAGATGTGATTAGAAGCAGCTTAGAGATGTTTTCAAATTATCAGTTGCTTGATTCTAGAGCTAAACAATTATTAAAATGGTTTCAGGAGGCTTAATAATAACAGTTTTTCTGGGGAATGCCCAGAGTCACTGGCTAACATGGCCCAGCTTTCTTTTCTGTAATCTTCATGACCTTCTTTTATTCCTCTATATGGTGCATTGATTTTATTGTTTCCTGTATTTCTAAAGATTACTTCGTGTTTTGTGATCATCAATTCAGTGACTTGTCCTACAACAATCTGAGTGGCCCTGTACCCAGATTTTTGGCCAAATCATTCAGGTAAATCTTTTTTCATTATCACTAGCATTCACTCCGATACTAAAAATGTGTTTCTCCGTTTCTGGAATATATAGAAAATTGGTTACTAACTTGAAAATTCTTATTCTCGTGTTGTTTCAGTATTGTTGGAAACCCCCTTGTCTGTGCTTCCAGAAAAGAAACAAACTGCCATGGAATGACACTGATGCCTATGTCCATGGACTTGAACAGTACTGAGAGTAAGATCCTTTCAGAACCGCTCATGGTTTTCTGAAATTGAATGATTTTGCCTTACATGTCTTTCTGTACTTCGCTATATATTTCTGCATAGTCACTGTATTCATGTAAATCATGTTGACAGCAATCTTTTTGCTTCCCTAGATTCTTTACCATCAGACAGACCAAAAACTCGCAAAATGGCCATCGCCTTTGGTTTGAGTCTGGGATGCCTCTGCTTGATAGTTCTTGGCTTCGGACTTGTTCTATGGTGGAGGCGCAAGCGTAATCAGCAGGCTTTCTTTGATGTTAAGGGTACTTCCCAATAGCAACCTTTACACACACACACACACACACACACAAGATATTGCTTGTGCATCATAAGCTAGCAACTTTAATTCTTCCTTCCTCCATCCAATTGTTGAATGCTTCAGAGCGGCATCATGAAGTGGTCTACCTTGGAAACTTGAAGAGGTTCCAATTAAGGGAACTCCAGATTGCTACCAACAACTTCAGCAACAAAAATATACTAGGAAAGGGTGGTTTTGGAGATGTCTACAAAGGAGTTCTCACAGACGGCACTCTTGTAGCTGTCAAGAGGCTTAAAGATGGCAATGCCATTGGAGGAGAGATACAATTTCAGACTGAAGTTGAAATGATCAGCTTGGCAGTGCACCGAAACCTCCTCAAACTGTACGGATTCTGTGTCACACCAACAGAAAGGCTTTTAGTATATCCATATATGTCCAATGGCAGTGTTGCTTCCCGCCTCAAAGGTGAGCTCATTGCTAGAATTTAATACTACTAAACTAATATGAGTGGCTGATTCATGTACCAATTTTGGTCTTTGAATGTTCCCATGCAGGTAGGCCAGTGTTGGACTGGGGCACAAGAAAGCAAATTGCCTTAGGAGCAGCAAGGGGGCTACTATACCTTCATGAGCAGTGTGATCCAAAGATAATCCATAGGGATGTGAAAGCTGCAAATATACTGCTTGATGACTATTGTGAGGCAATAGTTGGGGATTTTGGGTTGGCAAAGCTTTTGGATCACCAAGATTCACATGTCACCACTGCAGTGAGGGGCACTGTGGGGCATATTGCACCAGAATATCTTTCCACAGGACAATCCTCTGAAAAGACTGATGTCTTCGGATTTGGCATTCTGCTTCTTGAATTGATCACAGGCTTGAGGGCCCTAGAGTTTGGCAAGGCAGCTAACCAAAAAGGAGCCATGCTTGACTGGGTAAGTTTTTCTCTGTCGTTAATTGAAATCCCTCCCCACTTTGTCAAGTCAAAAAGTATGATAATTTTCTTAGAGCATATAATGGGGACAGCCCGAATTTTGAGTGAAATTCATTATATGGGATCTATCAAGCACGGACACACCATATTATAGTTACTTGTCAAATTTTATATGATACATCAATGACACATTTGTGTCAGATCTTTCAATTATATTTTATTAATTTTTGGTTTTTACTCTAACATAGAAAAATATAATATAAACAGGGTAATAAAAAAGAAATAATACATAATATTTTGAGTTTATAAAAAAATAAAATATAAATAAAACTTTTATAAATAAAATATTGAATAATGTATTATTTTCTTTTAATTTTTAATTATATATATGTCATGTCCATGTTCTACAGTTCTTCAATTTTGGTGTGTTTCTCCTGTATGTGTCATGTCGTGTTCTGTGTTCATATCAGTATCTATCCTTCATAGGATGGGATTGCCCAATTTTTAGGGTTTTATTGGAGTGTTCTATGGAGCTTGGACCGAAACTACTTTTCTCTTGTACAAGCACATGAAGTTGTCTTTACATGGGTGGTAAAAACATGAAGATTTAGGATATGTTCGGTTTGAGTTTCTAGTTTTCAGTTTTTATTTTCAATTTTTCAGTTTCTTTAGAGAGAAAAGTCCAAAATACAGTATAAAAAAAGTCCCAATTTTCATAATGGATTGATTGTGGAGTATTTATATGGCATATAGTGAGTTAAGATCCACAATAGAATTAATATGGGAGATGTTATTAGTGTTTGTTTGATTTCTATTCTTATTTTCTATTATTAATGTGTTTCATATTTTTTTAAATTGTTAAGAATAGAAGATATCTTAGATTTATTTAGAATGAGTTAGGTTGATATTAGTTTGATTTTGTCATTGTTTTGATTTTATATTAATTTATTGAATATATTATTCTAGGCTTATAAAAAGTTGTTGCTTCTTTGTAATTCACACATCACATAAATATACAGTTCATTCTTTGTAATTCCTATTTTCTATTATGTCTTCTAAACATTGCACAAAGGAGACGGCACAAACAGAAAATGAAAACAAGAATTACTAGCTATTTCTTGTTTCATTCCTAAAATTCTTTGAAAAAAAGGAAAAAAAAAGGAAACAAAGACAAAAACTAAACGTGCACTTGTATTGTTGACATTTGTCAAGTTAAAAAAAGTGTGAAGTTGTTATATTATTGTTGCACATTCAGGTAAGGAAAATTCATCAGGAGAAGAAGCTTGAACTGCTTGTGGACAAGGATCTCAAGAAAAACTACGACCGGATTGAGCTTGAGGAAATTGTTCAGGTGGCTCTCTTATGTACACAATATCTTCCAGGGCAGAGGCCCAAAATGTCTGAAGTTGTACGCATGCTTGAAGGTGATGGGCTAGCAGAGAAATGGGAAGCTTCTCAAAGTGCTGACACAGCCAAGAGCAAACCCAATGAGTTCTCTTCATCAGATCGGTATTCCGATCTTACTGATGACTCTTCCTTGTTAGTCCAAGCCATGGAGCTCTCAGGCCCAAGGTGAGCTTTTTTCTAGCGAGTTTGGTTTTGTCTTTTGGACTTAGTTTTTTTTTTTAATATTCAGTTTTCTAGTTTTTCAAGAAATCATATGAAATTGGAGATGATATGATAGTCGAATCTATTTACAAGTCCCCAGAAGATTAGATGTTGTATCATAGAAGGCTTCAAAGTTGAGAAGGGCTTTAACGAAAATGTACAGATTTGTTGCATGCTATTTTGTAATGCAAATTTTGTCATATTAAAAGTAAATGGAAACTATTCCTTTATTTTTTTTCCTGTTATTTTACGATTTCTGTCTGTTCTTAACTTCGTTTTGTAATTTTGATTGATTGATTGGGTATCATTCAAGTGCATCCAAAAATAGTTCAAGGATATTTAGGCCTCCAAGCTCCAGGATAGCTTTTTTTTCCCCTCTCTCTCTCTTCTTTTCTTTTCTTATTTTTGGGGGTGGGGGGGGGGGGTGATTAGAAAGTCGCACTTTCAACCAATTGTGCCCAGCTTCTTTCACCAAAAAAACAAAAAGTAGAGCATTGAAGTAGAATCTTCATCATTCACCGCCTTGGATTACGAGTCCCAAGCGTGTCTTAATGCTTTCTCGGATAGAAGACAAAAACTACTCGTTTGTAAAGTTTGTCGCTCACAGTATGAAACGACTTGTTTGTAATGATAATTGTCGATATTATATCCTCCCAAACCTTTACTCGGACTTATTTGAACTATTCATCCGAAAATATTTATTTGAAGGTGTTATTTAATAATCTATCCCACTTGTCATTTTTAGATTTTATATTTCGTCTACATTTTCATATTTTAAAAAAATATTAATTTTTTATTTATTTTATTTTTATATTTATAATGAGTAAGAATGAATGAATAGATATGAATATGATTATTTAATAAAGAATTACTTTATTATGAATGATAAAAGATATTTTTATCTTTTATTTTTAATATTTTACAAAACTAGTGAAATTCAATCATCATTTTAATTACACATTAATGACTTATATCTGTGAATCTAAGGGAGCACCATGTATACAATGAGAAATGACGTTTTTCCACCGAAAGTGCCTCAATCATCCCTAGTGAATGTCAATTTAATCCTAATAATAGAAAATGACATAAGGAATCCAAATGGTGATGGTGGCTCAACGGCACGCTGAGCATAGCTTCAACTTGCTCTTGCAGGAAGAGCTGATATATCAAGACCGAATCGCACTGATCACGAGGCTCAGTCTTAATGAATGGTCCCCAATGATTGACTCTGTGTTGAGTCTTCGTGTGGGGTTGCCGAGAATTTTCCTTGAATTGGGAAAAGGGATTGGCTACAACCGTGAATCGCATGACATAAGCAGTTAGAACATAACATTCTCACATACATGCAACGCACATAAGTATGGCGTTTCACTGGACATAGCATTCCATATCACATAAATTTCACATGACAAGATCCAACATAAAAAAAAAATACACAGACCATAGTGTATCATAGTAGATAGGTATATCATAAGTGACACGGGTCCTTAGAAGGCTCCCGCATCTAAAACATCATATGCTAATAGATAAAGTAAATGCCGACCAGTAAGGGTTCTACCCCAAAATATAATAATCCTTAAAACATAAATATTTCAATAGGAAATATAAACCAACAAGTAGCTAAATGAGATCGTCTTCCTGCTGAGGAAAAATAGAGTATAACATAAACAATAACGAAATGATTAGAATCCCCAAGGATGTGTTACCACCAAAGATGAATCATGGAGCTCTAGTGTTTGTGCCCGCATATTCATCTAAAGACAACGTGGCAAATAAAGAAAACAAGGTGAGTATCAAAAGGAAACTTAGTAGATATAAGAAAATAGGTTAAATGTCATGGTTATCGCCCTCAGGTTACTTCGGTTTATTTATGAAATAAGTAGACATGCTAAGGTTCATTTAATAAGTTTGCAAATGTAGTTTCCAAAGTGATGCATCTTTAAGATTTATGAAAGTTTGCAAATTAATGACAAAAATAGGGTTGCATGATATAAATGAACATTAGAGGCACATAACATGGATTCATGCTTAATTAGGGAAAAGAATGCATAGTATATCATATATCTCATACTTAATTCCTTTAAATGCCATGCTTTATAAATTTCATCTTTCTCATGGTCACCTAAAACCAACCTCAACACCTGCCGAACGATATAACACTTCAAACTACTAATCAACTATCGTTTAGAATGAGCTCAACTCAATTAACCGTCGCTAAATTTAATATGGGGAAATTTAAAGGGAACAACTTCATCACTTTCTTTTTCAAACTCTCATGTCATGAGCATGCAGTTATAACACCCTAAATTTTAACATCTTAATGCTTGAGTCATATTAAGGTTAACCTTTATTTATTATGTTCTGATCTCATAAATTTTTTTGATAAAATAAGATATAAGGAAAATAATGGTAATAAATTATTTTAGAGTGAATATTTTATTTGGTCTCTCAAGATTTTTGGATCAGATTATTTAGTCGTTCAAGAAAAGAAATCGATCTCCTGATCTCTCAAGATTGAAAATACTGGAAACATTAATCCTTCCGTTAGTTATTCATTAGTGAACTTATATACGTTGCACAATATAATGCTGATATGTCATTTAAATTCATTAGTGAACTTATATACGTTGCACAATATAATGCTGATATGTCATTTAAATGTTAGATTCAAGCAAAATGATATCATTTTTGAACATATTATACTCATTTTGGTATCTAAAATTGCATAAAATAATCATTTTAAGACTTATAATAAATATTTAAATAACTTATTTCATGTAATTTCACTCACCAAAATGAGTCATTTTAAGCTCAATTTTACTTTAGATGACTACACATCACTTTGCGTCCCTATCAAGGGGTCACATGTGCAATTTCGTTATTATTTAAAGGATCAAATACACATAGGGACTAATATGTCCTATTATTGAAATCTTGAGGAATCATGAGTTTAATTTTAAATTTTGAGGGACTAAATTTTCTTGCAAATTTTTTTGGAGGGGCTAACTGGGGTCTTTATTTTTTTTTTATAAAAGTCAAATTAGAAGCTTTGTGCGTATATAAATCATACACAATATTTATTTTGCGAAAGCTAATTAACACATTCATAAATGTATATGAATCGTCCAATGTTTGAATAATATATATATATATATATATATATACACCATAAATACATAAAAAAAATCCAAATAGTATATCGTAGATACTAAATAAATAGCAAGAACAATAAATATTTCCAACTAATAGTGGTCCGATAATCAATGGAGTAATCGAACTTCTAAAGGAGGTATAACTGATCTAAATAAATCTCATGATGAACTAGAATAAAATCCTAACCACTCTCATAATTTGAAATAGAGTCTTATCTACTTTTCTTGAATGTCCTACTCCAAATGATCCTTGGTTAGTTGATCCTTATTTGGAGATGATACAGAAACAAAATAGGGTGAGAACTAGAAAGTTCCCAATAAAATGCACAAAATAAGGTGTCATCAAAATCATCTCCAACCATCTCAGTTTATTTTCAAAAAGATATGAACAATATATAATTAAAATCCAATTAGTAAGTTTCAAAATATTTACCCAAGATGGACATATCTTTTAACTTGGTCTTTCTTAACATGGATGTAATACTATATTTCATGTATGCATGACAATGTAAAAAAACATACACCAACATATAAAATTGCATTCCGTCACAAACTATGCAATTTAGTCTTTTTATTTACTCTCTTTTTCTCTATTCATCCTTTTCTTTATATTTCTCTTTCTTTATACATCTCTTTTTTCATTCACCCAGTTTAGCCAATCGGTGGGTAATGAGTTCATACCAAAAGTCAATCATTATTGACAAATACAGTAGGATAAACATGGTATTAGAACAGTGGGGATCACCTTTTTTATCGAGGATTATTTTCAAATTAGTGAGGTTTGAGACCTACATCTTTAATTTTTAATATCACATTAATATTTTATCAGTGGGGGCCATACCTAATATATTTCTATATCACGTTAATAATTTATCAGTGGAGACCATGTCCAATATTTTTTTATATCACATTAATACTTTATCAGTGGGGACCATGTCCAATGTCTTTTTCGCATTACATTAATAGTTTTTCATATATTTTGTAATTAGTACTGTGATCATAATTATAAGAATTTGTATAGAAATCTAATCTTGCTATTATCTAAAATTTAAATTTTGCACATTCTCGCCTAATTTAAATATGAGGATCGATAAATTTGCTAGGTATGATCCAACATTTACTCTGGCTAGCTTGTGTGCACTATGCTATAAAGCGGTTAACGTGGTACATGGTAAAGTTTCCATCTTTCCCAAAGAACGTTGTGAAATCGAATGTTCTAGATCTCTTAGAGAAGGGTACTCGGTCCACATAGTCAGGGTAAGGTTTTCTACATACTGGCCATTCGAAGGATCTGAATTGGACACCAAAGTAATGTCTCATGGTTTCACCCAAGGTATGAAGATCTATTGTTGGGGACAAAAGGTCACATATCTTGTGAAGATGATCTCCTTGCCTTGCTCTATGGTTGTGTTGGTTGAAGATTAGGTCCCAAATTTCCACAGGGTTTATATATTGGAGGATTGTAAGGGACATGGTGGTTTGCCTCTACAACTCCATAAGGCTGTTGTGTTAGCAAGTGATACCCATAGATAAGTGGTGGGGGTAGTGGCATAGTCCAGGATTTGCCTCCTAATTGTAACCCAAGAGATCTATGTCAAAGGACTCCATGGCTTCAATTCTAATAGGTGAATTGGAGTGATGCTTAGGTACCCTCTATGCCTATAAAGGAATGTTTACTAGCCACCTCCTGAGCATATGGACATTACCATAATTGTAAGCAAGCTGACCTCATGGCCACTAGTATATGGCACTCTTCTTAGAATGGAAGTCTCATCATATTACTATTCTGGCTGAGGATTACGAGTCCAATTGCCTTTAGTCAATGCAGGAGCAGCTTATAAAATGTTGTGGACCATTGGCCTCAAAATGTCCCCTAATTAAGCTGATAATTGATATATCAAGTCATGTATGCCATCATCGATTTGCCTTCTGATGAAGAATATTGTTGTCATTGTGGCTCATCCTTCACGTTCCTCTTCCATAGGGGAAGTTGGTGAGGATTGGGAGGTCATAAGTGACCTAGTTAGAGTGATAACTTGACTCCCCTGCATTGGGGTAATGTTTTGTGGTCTTGCCATGCTACTCGGCTCTATCAAGGGTGCCAATGGCATCAATAGGATAGGAATAGATTGCATCACAACAGCCGTAGACAATGACAGGCTTGTAGTCACCCTTAGAGCATAAGTCAGTGCCGCAACATATGTTGCAGGTTGACTCGTGCCTATTAGGGCCATAGCAGGTGGTTGAGGCTGTGGTATAGAGGCCATTTCAAGTTTTTCTTCCTGACGTCCATTCATACTCTAAGTATGATCCAAACCAGAGGAGGGAAACTTCTTATAATTGATCTTGAAAGTCCCATTGGGCGTGCCAAAATATATTTTATCCAAGTTGAATAGGCTAAGATTGACTTGTTTGATCAACTCAAACATATAAAGAAATCTCTTCAAATAAGACAATTTGTGTTTAGAGATTGGGAGCTTAGCCTATGGGTTCCCAAATTACTAGACAAAATCATAATAAGAGAAGTAAAATTGAAAGAAAAACATAAACAAATAGCTAATTATTTGGAGATTTGTAGCATGTCTCATTTACACAAATGATCTCCTATTTATAATCTCTTAGCCAAGCTTTATGCATGATCATAGCTGCTTTTGTTTTTTAGCAACCACTGCTCATATCTCTATGCAAATTCTCAGCTGTAGCATTATTGGACCAATTTTTCTTTGAACTCGGTAGGCCCGATTCTTCAGCCATTGCTTTCCTTTACTTCGGCTTGCATCTTTTCCTTTTTATTAAGCTTAATTCCTTTTCTTGCCTTGCCACCCTTTAACTTTTGTATATGGGCCTTCTTTGACCCAATAATTTTGCGTGTCCAACATACATATATTAGAATATGATAGAAATATTATCATTACTAATGAAATTTTGCTCAAGTGGCTTTTCTCCTTTTGATGGTGTTATTAATTATGGGTCAGGTATTCAGTATTCACTAATTCATCTCTTATTATCCTCTTCACTAATTCTGCTAAGACCACCCTAGACTAATTAATAAAGGAAAGTAAAAAAATATACTAATATATTACCATTATATTAATAAAAAGATAAAAATATGTCACCTAATTAAATATTAATTCAAAGGTAAATGCAATTAATATTTTATTAAATTGATTTTTATTCTTGAATTTCTGTTATTTTTAAATATTTCTCAACTTTTTATTATGTAATTGTAATTTATATCTTCATTTATTTTCTATCCTATAATACAATAAAAAATACACAAAAATTGAGATAGGCATAAATTTTCTAGCAAAACAAGGTGTCAGGAAGGATAATATATGCCTATTCCTAAAAAAAATAGAATCCTAAAATTGAGATAAATATTATGGTCCATCTCGTCAATGGGCTGACCCATCGCCTGTAAATGCCAAAACAAAGCCCAAAAACCTCCTTGGTTAACCTGATATTGGACAGAAGTTGGGTATAAGAAAGAAAGCAAAAACTGAAGAAATTTTTTTGTATGAATGAAAGTCTAACACATTATATTTAGATGCACTTACAAAAAAAAAAGTGAATATCATCAATTTTATTCAAGACTAGCAACTTGACTGTGCTTGTCAAGTCATTTTTTTTTATTGTTTTGGAATTTGGTGCTAAATATTACATATGATAACTTTATCTTAATAAAAATATTTAAATATAATGTAATGTGTCCAAATATCAAACAAAAAAGAGTAAAAGAAATAAGTATTAATTTCACATACTCAAATAATATATTTTTCAAAGTTATGTAATATCTTTTCTTCAAATGTCATCCCAATTATACTTAATGATACTCAGATTTAATTGGGAGGCAAAAAAAAAAAATCAAATATTCAAAATATTCTTCATTTCACTACATTTTGTGCAAATAAAGTATGATTAGTATATTTATTGTAAAATAAGTTTAGCTAACATTAATTTAAGCCGCCTTTTTTTTTAAATTTTTAGGGTATTGACAGAACTAAATATACGTACCTATACATATATACATATATATATATAAATATTGTTATCTAATTAAATTATTTCTCATTTGAATAACTTTTTACGTAGTTGTGTAAGACTCATGTGGAACCAATAATGGAATGAACTATAAATTTTTTTCACACCATTAGTGTGTGAAAATTAAAGTCTTATTTACCAGTATTATCAATTTTTTTCCTCTAAAATTACTATTAGTTTGATATTTCAAAAAATATCATGAATGAAAAATTCCTTAAACAATTGTTTTCAACTGCATTTGAATTACTATTAGTCTACTTTCTATTATATCTGCACAAAAAGACTACATGAAAGTTAAGAACCGGGTTTATAAAAAAAAGAAATAATAAAATTTAAGAAGCGCAAGAGAAGTAACTGAAATATTATATATCTATCATTTTAGAACATGAAGCTAGTGTCGTATAACCAAAATATATCTTATTTTTAATGTAATTGTTTTCTATTAAAAAAATTAATTAATATCGATTGTACTTAGAGAATTTATAGTATTGAAAATTTTAATTTCATAAACAAATTATTATAGTTAACAATAAATTTTTAATGAGTGTTTATTATTTTTCTCTTAAAAAAATTTGAACTTAAAGCGAAAACACAAAAATCGTAACCACAAATAACATATATCCTAAAATAACTCCACAGCTCATGGATGACAGTGATTCCTCTTTTAATGCTCCTGATAAGTGCTTGTGGTTTTGAAAAGTACCCTCCCACCAAAATGCTCACCATGTCACTACCACTGATTTAAGACTTACTCTTAGTTGCTCGCAGTTTTTGTCCGTGCCCTTTTATTAAGGGAGAGGGGATTAGAGAGGTGGGCTTGTATTGAGGGTTCTGTGAATATAAAACTGATCATATTATATCAGTTAGATTCATAAGATATTTAATATTAATAAAAAAATGTGAAAAAAACCCGATAAAACATTAATAGAATATGTCAATCGGATATTTAAAACAGATAGCAATTAGATTAAAAGTAGATAAAAATAAAAAGAAATTTTTAATCAAATGAAAAAAGGAATAAAAAGTGAATATAATAATATCTTCATTTTATTAGTTACATAGAATTTTGTATGGCGTTTTCCATGATAGTATATCAATGAATTGTTTTGAATTGTAAATTAAAGAATTAGTGTGGTTTTTTTTTTATTGTATAGATAATAATTTTAAATGAGTAAAGAAATTGAGAACATAGAAACCATATATACCCAAAACCTGGTCTTAAAGCAATGTAACAAAAACGTGCAAGGGACCAAAAATTTTGTTCTGAATATACGCAAACCATAAAAATAGCAACAAAGAATGTGATATAGGTTGTATAGTGCGCTTGTGAAGAGCGTTGACGTCGAAGACTACATCAACGTGGCTAGCACCATGCGTCAAGAACACTCTAGGTTTTCAGGCGATTCAACAGGTCTATCGTTAAAAGGTTGTCGTCTCCTTGACGTGGTTGAAGACTACATCTCGATGAAGCAGAACCTGTGAGGCACAATGGTGCAATTGTTGCCCAAGAAGAGAAGACTTAAGTGAATTGTATTTTAAAAAAGAAAAAAATGAAAAAATCGACCAAACTAAGCCATTAAACAAAGTATAAGGCAGTAAGACAGAATGGCACAATCTTTGCCCAAAAATAGGAGACTTTAAATGAATTTTTTTAAAAAAACAAAAGAAAAAACTGATGGAACTAAGCCATTAAACAAAAAATAAAAAACTAACTTGAAGGTTCCTCCAAGCCATCCCCATGGGCAATAGGATTGCTTTTCTTCAAATTTTCGACATCGAAGTGGCTGATTGTGAGCAACTTCTTGTCGTGTTTGTTATGGATGTCGACACCGTCTTGGTCAAAGTCGAAAAGGGGTTCCAACCACCGCTTCTTCTTTTGCCACCTGTCTCTCCACTGGAGATTCGACCATCAGCGGGTCCAATTCACGACACTGCTCGCACGCATGAAGTCATCCTTGCTCACGCCCGTGAAGTCATCGTCGGGAACTCCTCTCTGACAGTGGAGAAAATGCATCATGGACAACAAAGATTGTGAGCGCAGTAGTGGGTGGGACATTGGAGGCGGCGAGTTTGGGAGGGAAGCATCGGCATTGAGTTGTGTTGGGATAATTTGAGAGGGGAAGAAGAGGGAGAGAGAGAGGATTTGAGTTACTGGGGGGAACCGCTTTATAAGATAGTATGGATAGTGTGTATATATATATATACTCATACACAAATTCTTGAAAACTGAAATATACTGGTCAGGGTGAATTCATGGCTTGGCATAGAAATATATTGGGTAATTAATTAATGCTATCTCTGCAGATGCACATGATTCAATTAGCATCTTATTAAATTAAAGACAAATTAACAAATATGAATAAGAAACTCACTTCATATATAAAGTGAGCCACAATAGAATCAAACTTCCAACAAATTAAAGATATAATATGAACAATTGAATGCGCGCGAATGAAAAGTTTGCTTGCACTTTTTGTATTCGTGGACGTGAATATTTAGCAGAAAGAAGTAGAAAATTTTGAAATTTTAATGAATCTATTTATCTATAGGAGATTCAGTCTCGTGATTGTTTTATGCCCATTTGTGTGATGAGAAGCTGGTAATTTGAAATCTGAAAGTAAAAAGGAAAAAAGGTTTTCTTGCACTTTTTCACTTTAAATTTCAGGTTGTCGTGGTCTAGAAATATTGGAATAATCTATATCTGCAATGCTATTTGTTACATGTTGCTATTGGGTATTGACAGCCACCTTTTTCCCCACATGCAAGGAGATTCACATTTATTAATGGTTGCAAATTATACGCAACTCATACTGATGCACAAAATGTGTTGAGAGGTTAGACTACTAGGCCAACTCACTAATATACAAATCATTTCCTTTTCCTTTAAAAATTTAGAGAACTATCATAGTCACTAATAACATTTTTTAACATTTTTTTAACATTATACAAATCATTAGCCCTTGTTTTCTCTATGAACTTCATAGTTCAAGTATTACTGAAGGAAAGTGTAGTCTGACTCACATTGTGGTCCTCAAAAGTGGCTGCACTTTTTTTTTTTTCACTTTTTTGAAAGGCATGAGATACAAGCGGAACAAAGTTTAGACAAGGAGAGTAGAAGAACTCGTGGATGTTAATGTTACATATCTCTACGGATATATTGATAACTATCCTTTGGTGGCATATCACTCAGTATCCACCAACTTCCAATTAAGCTTCAGAAAATTACTTGCACCCCAAAAATTGATTCGAAAGACAAAACTGTACTTTGATTCCCTTTAGAGATTAAGCGTTAAATTAGTTTCATATGCTAAAGTCCACGGTTTATCAGAGTAATAAAACAAAATTTATATAGTAAAAATTCTACTGGTCACTGTCATCTTTAAAAAATCATATTTGATATTACGAACAAATTTCTGCATCATCTGGCCGATTTAATATGTTTAATATTACAAATACATTTCTATATAACATTGTTGGGGGTAGCAGGTTAAAATAATTTGTTTAACTACAAAGCGGAGAGGACAACTTCGGAAAGCTAAACGATAGACAAGATAAAGCAATCTAGCGCTAAACAAAAGAGAAGACTAGCTTAGAGAATCAGTGCCATGTGTTAGTGATCAAGTCTACTTTCGATGCGTGAGATCAATGTTTTAAATTGTGGACTGCATCACATGATACGGTTGCAATATTGTGGTTGCGGTCACACAACCGTATCATATTGTTATTGTGATGTGATACATTTTCACATAAATTAACTGCAACGTAACTCCTATGAGATCGCATTTGAACCACATCAAGACCGCAACAAGTCACAACAGCGGGTTCTTTTTCAAGTTGCA
The DNA here is from genome assembly GCA_031216125.1 of Dalbergia cochinchinensis. Lineage (NCBI taxonomy): Eukaryota > Viridiplantae > Streptophyta > Magnoliopsida > Fabales > Fabaceae > Dalbergia > Dalbergia cochinchinensis. The sequence continues at coordinate 24,710,061 of CM062377.1, read as the reverse complement.
GACATGAAAAATTTCACGCCATGTTAGCCGCGATGCACGTTGCTAAGGCCGAGTTATCTGCAATTGTGATCTCGTTCGTGACCGCAGCCACAATTCAAAACACTGCTTGAGATCAAAATAGACTATGAGGATAGGTGCTAAGAGAAAATCTGAAGTCTGAGGAGATCTAAATCAATTGGCGACTAAGTAAGAAACTAAACAATAGAGTCAGACGTTATATCTTAAACTAAAAGTTTTAAACAATATGTCTATAGGTCTTTTCATTTTAGGTACTCTTCACTTAGTCTATTTGACCAATTCACACTTGAAATTCTAACATTCTACCTCTTTAAATGTTTTCAAGTGTGAGTCCTATAGCATGATGTGCTTCAGCTTCACGAGGAGCCCTTCGTATAAGTATTCATGACTAATCAAGACACAAAGTATTGCCCAATGCTTTAACATTGGGACCATGACTTAAACAACCAACTGTCGCGTCTAATTTCAAATACCCTATACAACCAAACCAACTGCTTTGATATCAATGCTCTTTCGCATGGATGCCAAGGTATCCTTGTCACTTGCTAGAAACAATCCATTAAGATATTTTGATTTTGATAAAAATAGGCTAACATGATATTCATGTTGGAATATAATCTTGAAACCCAATCATTGATTAAAGTAATCTATTTGTTTAAAGTTTGGACATATGTAACATTTCCTAATGTGAGTTACCGTGTAAACATTAACCTAATAGGCTTTTGGAGGAAATTAAAGACCTAGCTATTTGGTTATGTTTATATATAGCTAGTTATTTTCTGCACACAATAACTTAAGCCTGCAATGAATGTTCGGCCAATCACATTTATAAAGATGAAAATCTCTTGTCCCCAATTGGTATTTCTTTTCTTGCCCCTAATCATTTATTACCATATGAAAATATAAGAATTAAAACAGATTTTAAAATTAATAATTAAGTTACCAAATATATAATAGATATATATCTACCATATGACATGGAAAGATAAAAATTAAAATATATTTCAAAATCAATACATTATCAAATATATAATAGATATCTTTCATATGACAATAAATGATTGGGGGATAACGAAGGGGATACAATTTGATAACAGTATATTTTCATCCTATTGATAGCCACTATGATTGAAAGTGAGAGTTGTGGAAAACTTAGGATGCATTTGGTTTTAGTTTTAAATTTTTAGTCTTTATTTTCAGTTTTTAAGTTTGCAGGATTATATAAAGAAAATACTGAAAACTGTTAAAATTATAAAAATTCAATTTTCAGTATTTTCTTCACAAAACTTAAAATTTAAAAAACTGAAAATGAAATGAAAATTTGAAACCAAATGCACCCTTAACATTCAACCTTGTAGGTTTTTGCAAGATTATTTTAGAGATAGAAACCAATATGACTTCAAAAGGTAATAATAATTTTTTTTCAAATAAAATGGTTTTCTTCTAAGCTACACAATTAGAATTGTCCAAGTGGGAGAATATAATAATTTTTCTATAGTGGGCTACAACTAACTGATGTTTGAGTAACAATATGTGCACAACACAATTGTATAACAATTCATGCAACATAGATATAAAAACAAAGAAGGTGGTGAACCTATTTCAATTTCTTAGTTTTTGGGCTAACCACCTTTTTTATTTTTATACCTATATTGTACAAATATTGTACAATATTGTTGTACAAATATCATTATTCTTGATGTTTTATGAGTTTTATAAAACCGGGTTGATGGGTAGGATCAGATCACTTCTTTTAGGTCTATCACATTTTATTGGGCTAATATGTGACACGGTTCAGCATAACTCATGAACTATGATAGCCTAGAATATGGTTGACATTGCTATATATTCATAGAATAATATTATTTATACTTATATTTTATGAGACATTATTTTAACATACTTTCATCTACTATTAAATGAGATGTGAGTCCTAAACTAAGTGGAATTCATATCCCATCTAATGATAAATAGGAGTGTGTCAGCAGAGTATCTTACAAATAGTGATTAGGGGTGGAGAAATAAACCAAACTGGAATAACCAATCCATTTTCAGTATACACCATAAAACAAGTCTGGTTTTTTTAAACCAAACTAGTTCAAGGTGCCTAAACCAGTTCAAAATCTACCAAACCGGTTTATAACAACTGGACCAAATAACCATCCTAGTCTTGACATCTTTGCGTACTTAGCTGTAATAGAACCACCCATCCATACTTTCTCAATCCCTTTCTCTCTCTTCCCACTGCAAGCCACCGGTGATTTTCAAGTTTTGCTCTGCAATCTCCCTCTGTTTCTCTGTTTTACTATACAATCTACACTCACCTTGCTACTTGTGTCGATCCCTGCCACTTGTTGTCTTCATTTTCTCTTTCTCAGAATCGATTTTTTTGGACTTATGTTCACATAGAGGATGTTATAGATGGACGCGAATTTGTTATTCATTAGGGATTTGAAGTCATCGATGCTTATCGAAGACGAAGGGGTTCGATATGTTTGGATTGTAAAAGTCTCAAGGGAAGAAAAGAAACCAGTTTAAATTTTACAGCTCTTTTTCAAAAATCAATTTTTTTGTCATCTGGTGTGGTTTGGTTTTGAATCTAGTTTACTTTTCAACCAATTTTTAAAAAAGGGAAAATTAGTTTTTCGGTTTGATTACAGTTTGGTTATGGTTAAGTTCAATCAAAATGGTTAATTTGCCCACCATTAGCTATTGGTGAGTACAAATGAAATTTCTCATATTCATAACTAGCCCTCTCTCTAACAGATATATATATATATATATAGAGAGAGAGAGAGAGAGAGTATTGCAATACTATATAGATATTGAGGAAGACTTGGAAATTCTATTGGTGAAAAACAATTAAAACAATGTAGAAAATGATAGGATTACATACTTTCAAATTACATCCACAATTGTAATTGCAACTAGTCTTGTCAAAGTAGCTCTAGGTCCCTAAGCTAGCTCCCAAGTCCATCACTTCAGTCCCACTAAAATTTTAGCCCAAATCTTAGGGGGGCTTAATAAGTCCCTAAACCAATAAAACCATTAAAACAGTGGGTTAGCCCTCACGGGTCATGGGTCAGCCCTCATGGGTCATGGGTCAGCCCATGTTAAAAACTAAAACATAACTGGACTTGTACCATGACTCATTTCTCAACTTTTCCATTCAACTTCATCTTTGAAACAAAAAAAGCATGCTCCTATTGGATCTCCTTCAAGGCTTTTAGGGATTTTCCATTTGGCCCTATGACCTTTTTGTAGTTGTGGTCTTTTTGGTCCTGGGATTTTTGGCCCTAGCCCATGTAGACGAGAGCAAAATAGGGATGGCTTGGCCTATTTGACATATCTAATTGCGGTAATATTATTATTGCAGTAGTCTCCACATCTGCATCGCAACTGTAATTATAGTCCTATCATTGTTTTCTTCTAATTTTCCATATCGCAATACAATGGCAACGATGATTTAAAACCAACAACAAGAGTAATAACTCATATTTTACAAATACTCCCCCAAATCATGGATACAAATAAGCATTTCAAAATCAAAAGATGCCTCTATAGGTAAAGAGAAAACTATGTACTAGAGGAAGCTTTGCTAGGGTTTCATGGTGAACTTTATTTTCTGTACTCCCAGACAGTCCTTCCCTCCCAAACATTTGGATGACAAGGTTCATGGCCAACCAGATACTGTTCCTGGTAATGTTTCTTTTAGAGATAAAGTCTTAGGGAAGTCTTAACCTCGACCCCAGGCAAAGAGAGATTGGCGTGTGGAGAAACTTTTCCATGTTGAGTATGAGAATGGGGAACCCATGGCCCCTATGATTCATGTAGATGACAATGTGTTTGCCGAACTCTATGAACTGTTGAAGGAGGAACTTGTGATTAAATTGCTAGGCAAGTCTGTAGGCTTTAAGATTACTAAGGAGATGGTTACGAAGCTATGGAAACTATAGGCCAGGTTTTATATAATGGATATGGGCCATGGTTTTTTCATGGTCAAGTTTGACACTATGGAAGACAAAGCGAAAGTGATGCAAGGTGGTCCTTGGATTATCTTCGACCATTAGCTAGTTGTGAGTACTTGGAGTGCGGACTTTATCGCTGAAATGGAAAAGATAAAGTAGACTCTAGTTTGGATCATATTCCCAAGCTTGAATATGGCATTCTTTGATGAGACGTGATCATGGCCATGACTTTAGTCATTGTTAAACTCGTGCGGGTTGACTCTATCACAGTTCGAGTTGACTGGAGTAAGTTTGGTCGAGGGTATGTACAAATAGATATAGCTAAACTAGTCATTGGAAGGGTGTGGTTATGTGGCACTGGTAGCATGTGCAGTACAAAAGACTCCACCTTCTCTGTTGGAAATATGGGTGGTATGGTTATCTGGCCTGTAACTGCACCGGTGGTGGTTCTCAAGAGCACAATAGAGTAGCAGTGCATCAGGAACCTACTCCAGGGAACAACAATGGGCCCTTGATCCACAATGTAATGGTTGCATAAAGCTTAGGGATGAAGAGTAATCCCATTCAAATCCCATTGGTTACCAAAAATGGAGAAGCATTAAATGCCACATATTCCATTTGAAACCCCAACCATGGTGAGTGGCTTGTTGTCCAAAAAAGGAAAAAAAAAAAATAGCCACTAAACATTTACAGGGCAAACCAAATTCTCAAGGTTTCCTTAACCAGAATAAATTTGTGCTTCTAGATAAAAAGAGCCAACCCAACTCCATGGAAAATGGGAAGACAGTCGTCAGCGAGAGAAATGCCATGCAAACAAACCAAGTCTAGAAACAGAAAGCTTGGCCTAAAAACAAACAACCCAGGAAGGAAAAGACAGGGCCCCTACTCACTTAAGTTATGCCTTTGGGTAATGGGAGTGTCCATAAGGTTATGAAACCTCAAGCGCAACCCATCATTGATCCATACTAGGTTTTGAAATCCCAATTATCAACTGACTCCAAGTTATCCAATGTGATGCCCCTACTACTCAAATAACAAATGTCATGGAAGTGGAGAGAGCCCCAAAAATTTAGGGCATGCAATATTCCCCTATGGATGGATGTGCTCAACATACTCAGGTGGGACATGGAGTCCCCATGGATACCGATTAACTTTGAACCAGGGCTTGGTTCATACTCCTATTTTTTTTTTGGCTTTTTGATGATTTCTTTTAAAGAGTGCACCATTATCTCTTGCAATGTAAGAGGGGCAGTGAATGATAAAGGTAGGTTGCCATATTAGGGAACCTATCTGTTGTCATAATCCATCATTTTTCATAGTTGTGGAAACCCACACCCGCTTTGCTTAGGTTGAGAGCTTATGGACTTCAGTTGGCTTTCGCTCAGTAGGCATCATTGAAGCTCGAGGGCATTGTGGTGGCATTTAGGTCATCTCCTCTGCTAATAACTACTTAATGAAAGAGATTTTCGAATCCTCCCAGTATCTCTCATTTGAGATTTCTAGTGGAAACTAGTCCTGGGTTTGCTCAGTGACCTATGCTAGCCCCATCTCTGGTCCTATATTAGAAATCTTTAAACCCAATTAGTAAAACTTGGCCACTAGTAGAGGACTTCAATAAGACCCTTTTTCCCTCTAAGAGTAAGGGGGATTTTTCTCACTCGCGAGCTGCTACTTTTGCAGATGTCCTAGATGACGGCCACCTCCTAGATCTTGGAGCTACTGGGGGCCGTTTCACTTGGTTCATATTTGGTGTCGGTGCTACTTGTCTAGCAAAGAGATTAGACCATGGGCTGATTGACATTTCTTGGAGAACTAACTTTCTAGATGCCATTGTCACCAACCTTCCTCAGTTCCACTTAGACTATTTTCTGGTCATGATTTAGTGTTATAAGCTCCAAAACCGTTCAGAAAGCTTAATAGTTTTGAATGACAACAAAGACAATTTAAAGAAAATATTTTGAAGAACGACTAATGGTTACCTTGAGTTTCTTGACAAGGCAAAACAGGTTGTTTTGAATTGCATAAAAATGGACTTGAATTGTGAATAATTTTACTATACATATACGAGCATATTTTATCTCGAGGAAAGGAGACAAAACTTAAATGAAATGAATATTATATCATGTAAAGAACATAGTTATGCATTACGGACTAAAGAATATCTTGACATAGCAAAACAAGCAGTTTCGATTTGCATAAAAGCAAACTTGAATCGAGAATAATTTCACTATACATATGCAAACATGTTTCATCTCAAGGGAGGAGATTAAGCTTAAAAGAAGTGAATATTATAATCGTGCAAATAATATTTACATGTACTACGGATCGAAGTTTATCAAGTTAGGAACAAGAAAATAAGGGAAAGGATCTTCAGAAAATAGCGTGAGACATTAGAAAGTACACTCAAGATGAAAAAATCAAATCATATCCAAGAGCAACATGTTACTTAATTTTCAATCATCACAATCGAAAAGAAATCATCAGCAAAGAAGACTGGATTGAAAACCAGAAGATTGAAGAAAGGAACTAATTATGCCATCAGAAAGCTCACTTGTGAGTGGAGTATTTGAACACTACAGGAAAAAGGAGGGAAATTTGAAATTTGAAATTCAAATTTCAATCTAACCCGGTTATTAAATTGGTGCGTCATCTCTTTTACCTAAATGATCAACCATCCCGGCTTCATGAACAAGGAATTCAGAAAGCATGTTCAGAAAGTAGAAAAGTAGTTTCATCAAAAAACTCAACATTACAATGGCTTCTGCAACCGATGTGACAGATTTGTTAACTTCTCTTCTAGCTTATTCTTCCAAGACACAATTGATGATCAACACGTGTCACTTGGAGATCTGATAAAAGGCAACAGTCATAAGAAAGACCGTTATATATGGAGAGATATTGTGTTCTCAAAAAAAAAAAAGGAGAGACTGTGCTTAAAAAACAAGAAACTCTGCTTAAATCCTTCTTCATCTTATAAGGTTCATTATATCTTTATGCAATCAGATTCCTTATATGTAAAAATCTTCTTTCCAGTCCTTGTAATGTTAAATGCTCTTCTTCGGAAGAAATATGGAAAGGAGTCGCTCTTGTTTCCTAGGTCTATTTTCAACATATAATCTTTAAAGAAACTTGAGTGTAGGTTAGTTTAAGTGGCAACCTAAACATAAACCTTTGTATACTTGATCCATTAGTGATCAGTATGAGATGACTTGGAGATGCCACTGTCAAAACTACTCGATTAGGATTAGAGAGGCCAGTATGAATACTACTCGATTAGGCTTGAAGAGGCCAGTATCAATACTACTCAGTTCAGCTTGGTGAGGCTGGTTCAAAACTACTCAACTTGTGCCTGTTTTTGAGTTGGTCTACTAGCTATAAGGGAGAGCCTGGAGAGGCTCGTGAAAAATGCCACCCAACTTGTATCAGTCTCTAAATTGGTCTGCTATGCACAAGTGAGAGCTTGGGAAGACTTATGTAAAGATTATCCAATTTGCTTTCTGAGTTTGAGAAAGTTATTTTAGTGAAATCTCAATAGTTGTTGAGTACTAGATGTAGGTAGTTTAATCGAACCAGTATAAACATTCTTGTGTCAATCCTCTTCTCCCTAATCTTTTTTATTTTCAGTCTTGCTTTATTTTTTCGCTTTACTTTCGTTAATATGCTTTACTTTTCATCTTTTACAGCTTTAGTTCTTATCTTTTATGCTTTCTGTTGGTTTAGATATTCCTCTTTAATGATATATGTCAGAAAGTAACATTCTGAAACAACTAATATATTTCCACTGCACTTCAAGCAAACGCTTGATAGTACTGTATTTTAAAGTTTTAGAAAGTGAAAAAGAAAACAAAGGAGAATGAAGCACGATTCAACCCCTTCTTCTCATGCACTTTCTCACTTACAAATGGTATTAGAGCAAGGTCTTTGAGGGGTTTAGCAATCTAATGATTGCAGAGGATGAAGATCTGAGGAATAGAATGACTCAATCTATCCATGTAGCAGCCATCTTGATATCAAGATCCTAAAACTCTTAATCTAGACACTTTTCTTGGATCTCTGGAATCTCATAGAGTCATGCTCTCTAAATTACATGCTGACATCATGAAGAAGAGCATATTCTTGATCCTATAGTCATTACATCAAGAGCCAAGTAAAACTAAAGCATGAATAGTATCGAAACCTCTAATAAAGAGGATGTATCTGATAAAATGTCTGAGATTGATGATGGAGATGAGATCTCTATGTCTTCGTGCAAAATGTTAAATGCCTAAGGAGGCAAGGCTAAGATATAAAGAGACATAGATCTCAGGGATGACAAAAAGGAACAAGAAATATCTTAAAAAGGCAAACTGTTGCGTGTGGAAAGAAGGGTCATTTTTTAACCTTATTATCCCATGCTTATGATATCCTTAGAAATGCTGATGCTCAAAAAAAAGGACTTGCTAGCCACCTAGAGCAAACTCTGAGATAAATGGAACAGACCAGTCAGTCATGATAAGCTATCAAATTCTGAAAATCTAAGCTTCATGACATAAGTATGTTTGGACCATAAGACACAAGGTAAAAAATTCTATATCCTTTCTTTCTTTGTCTTTATTTCTTGCTTTATATAATGTGCTATGACATGGCATGCATATCTCTTCTCTTTACATATCTCAAAACAATTTGTTATAAGTGAGAACTTGAGAAAAATGTTTTCAAACTCTTGACCTCAGAAGCTAAAGTCTCAGAATTGATTAGAAAAATCTCATAAAGTTTTTATTTTTATTTTTTTTGATATTGAGAGAACTTTATAGCTTCTAAAATCTGACTAGAAAATGAATGGCAAGATATCTTAAGATCCTTATCTTATGCTTAAAAGTCAAAGGTCATTGTTTTGGAAAACAAGTTTGAGATATGAAGAGAAAGAAGGATAGAAAAGGAAATCCAGCCTCATAAAATCTATTATTATGATTTTCTTACAAAAGATATTTTTCTAGAAGAAACACCCATCTGACAAATGGTTTTTGAGAAAGAAATTTGTTAGAAAGTTATGGGGAACCCTCACTTTGTAATCTAACTAGAAAGGACCCAAGAAGAATCTTGGGTACTAGAGTCAAAATTTTCTTGCAAGAATATCTGAAAAAGATCCATTGCCTAAAGTATCAAGAACAAAAGGATAATGACTTTACAGACAGTTGTCCTGCATCAGAAAATGAATTTAGTACATGAAGAACTCCTAAGGAATCAATATTCAAGAAAGACTTTTGCAGATTATCTCAATATTTCTTAAAGAATGCCAAGAGAGAAAAATAATTCCCAAGGAATCCTCTAAATGCAAGCAAAGAAAAGCCAGTAGCTCAGAAAGTACTTTCCTGAACCTAGTTATTTTAGAAAGCTTGATATGAACTGCAAAGTATTAGAAGAAATTGCTTCTTAACTCAAAAGCATTGCTACCTGAAGATGAAAGGAAACTAAGGAATCTTAAGCCTATAGAAACTGCAAGCAAGTTTCTAATATGAAAATAGTTTCCTTATTCTTGGAGTCAATATTAAGGACACTAAATCTAGTTTGTCTTTAACTATATGCATCTGTGCTTTCATCTCCATCACTAAACCTGAATGTCTTGAAGAAGCTTTGACTAATCAAAGTTGAGTGGATGTCTTGCTAAAAGAAGATATGTACTCCTCATGAAGTGCAAAAGTCCGAAAGCTTGTTGACATCCAAGGGAAAGACTATCACTATGGTGCATGTTCTATCATTAGCTAAATGGAATTGACAAAATCATCCTGAATAAAGGCAGAATGGCTGTGATAGGCTGCACAATAAAGATGGAGCAGAAAGAAAAGAAGCTGTAGCCATCAAAAACAGTTACACCTAGATACTGCAGATAAGGTATAGTTAGGAAATCATCACTTGAGGTATTCCTATATCCCTATCTTCCTTGATAATAGTGATGCTATTAATTTTGATTGAGAAACCTATCTGGCACTCTATGTCCAAGCCTTTTTGTCTGAAAAGTTCTTTTGTCAAAAGTGGAGATGTTTTGCTTTTTCATAAAACTTTTTCACAAAAAATGCCTTAATATGTTTTTCTTTCTTTTCTAAAAAAGTTTTTAGATAAACATTTGTGCACAAAACGTCTTTGGGCACTCTCTCCTCAAACTCTCCAAACTGAAGTGTCAATTTAGTTATCTAGTCACAATAATAACAGAATATCTGTCTACAAGATTTCTCTTCAAAATTCAAGTTCAACCAATAAATTGCTAGATCGTCTATCCTGTTTGAAGGTTAGTTTATCAGTATGCAAGATCAGCAATCAGTGGTATATCAGAAAGTCAGTTTGCAAGACTGAAGCCTTTCGAAGATCAGTTTAACTATAAGCTCAAAAAGAAGAAGAGTCGATCAGAAGGAAAGTCTGAATATCAGAAAATGAAAGGGATAATCTTATATGGATCTAAATATAGAGCCATGTGTTTTGATAAAGATATATTGAAACTCTAGAGGTTTAGAAAGTAAAGATGGTATGCCAGAAAGTAACTCATTTAGAAAGCAATCCCAAGAGTCAGAAACCTTTCCTTTGAAGCATGATGAAAAAGGCAGGATTTTCTTACATTCTTTTTGGTTTCTCTCTCCTACGTCGTTTCACCTCCTACTAACTACACACCATATCATAACTATCATCTTCCTTCACGCACACTTCCTCAAACCTCTTCATGTTCTCTTTCGTTAAAACCTTTCATTTGGAACCCAAATAGATTTTCATCTTACATAATCTTTCACCAACTCTTTCAAATCCATTCAAGCTCTAACCTTTGTTCATCAACCTACCTCAAAAATCCTGAAATGGCTGAAGGTAAAGATTGTGATGGGCGCATTATAAACATGGGAACACTTCTCATGTTCGATGAACTAGAGCACCAGCAATACTACGCTAGAAAATTTTCCTAATGACCTATAGCACTTGGGAAAAAGTTAAGAAGAGAACTGGTAATGCCAATATCAATTTTGATGGAAGTAATCCTCTTCCAAGGATGGGCAGGCCTCCTCAATCTCATTGACAAAGCCCTCACTGGAATGGTCATTGGATTCTACTCTTAGTTAAAATGAAGGTCTGATTCTGCTTTGTCCTTTTATATCAAAGGGACTCAAATGACTCTGAGCATAACAGATCTTTCTCATACTGATCAAACTCCTGACAAAGGTGTCAGATGCTCATCTGAGGTGAACTAGTTTGCAAATCTGGGAGTTACAGTAGAGGATATTTCCAAGTGTCTCATGGACTCTTCCAGACACCAACTAGGAAATAACCATTGCTATGTTAAACTCTAGAGCTCATCAAGTTTTCACTCTAATCCAGTTCTCTATCCTTCCACAACTAGGAAGCACTCACCTTCTTGTGGGAATGGATTGCATGTTGTTTTATTGTCTATTGGCAAAGAGAAAGGTAAACTTACTAATATTAATCTTCGTCTATATACTGAATACAGTTTCCCCAGACAAAAGGAGAATTGCTGTTGTTCCCTATGGAGATCTTTGAGCACCTAAACTACTCTCTGGCAAATGAGTGGTATGAGCACATGGAAGGTACTCTGTACTCTCTTAACTCCTTCTGGACCCTAAGGAGACCTACAGGTGCTACCACTATGGGTGCTAAGAGACAGAGCTTGAGAATAAAAGATCTCAGTCTTGACAAGGCTGTAGCAGAGATTGAAGGAAGAAGAGGAAAAAGAAAAATCATTCTCCTTGAAGATTGCTCTGATGAAAATGATTGACCTGAAATTATCATGAGATATGAGGGGTCCTCTCTGTCAATCATGTATGGACATAGAATTTGAGGAGGAGACAGAATCAAAGTCTTTTGACTCATAATCTGCTACAAAAGATAAGTAGTCTCAAAGAAATGAGAACACAGATGCAAGACATATTAATGTTTCTCTTCGACTGCCAACAGAGATTGTCCCTAAACAAGCTACTGCTCCTAATAATGATCCATCGCCAAATCCACAGCCAACCAACACAGAAATTCAGTCATTACTGAATGAGTGATGGCTCATCAACACCAGGTTCAATAAGATAAAAGCACTGTTATTGGAGTTTCTTCAAGAGCTCAGATGTCGAGGTTAAATATGGTGTCTCTCATCCCTTGCACACCTTTTTTTGATGATGCCAAAAAGGGGAGAAAGAAAAGAGTTAAAGAAAATCTATGCTAAGGAATTCAACGGGAGCCAAGCTTTGGGATTCAAGGGGAGAGCTTACACTAAGGGAGAGCCTAGAGAAATTTTGTTTAAAATATTTAAAATGAATATATTTTATTGTTTTCCTGCTTTCTTTCTCTTGGAAAACAACCTATCATATTTTATGCAATCAATCCCTTATTTACATATCAGTTTATGTCTATGTTTGCATGTTCACATAATTGTTGTAGCACTAAGTTATATCTATTTTAAGCTCTGATGCATATCAATGCTTATATCATTATGCTTAGCTAATCATATATCTTGTTTGAAAATGTGTGCTTTTGATGTGTATACTCTGTCTTGCCTTATTATTAACACGCTAGTATATTCAGTTCACACACATATCTGTGATTAGTTCTAGCTATTATTCATCTGTTGTGCCTTGACATGTATGATATGCTTAATACTGTGTTAATACATTTTCATCCATCACAGATGAGATGCCTTTAAATGTGTTCTGTATAACCTGATCAAAAAATAGTAGTGTATAATTTGTTTCTGATCATCTTCAAAAACCTATCCTCGCCATGCTTTAACATAACTAAGATTAGTTAAGGAGAATCATATCTTTCTCAAGTGTGCTACGCTTACATTGCATATGATGTGTTATAAACAGTCTCATATATATATATATATGGGAAAAAAGCAAATTACCCGCTGAACTTTTGGCCGTATGCAATTTAGTCCCTGACTTTCTAAAACGTGCAACACAACCCCCTGTACTTTTTAGATGGAGCAAAAAGGACCTTTTGTGTAACAAATGTTAAATGTTACCGTTAAGTATGTATGTGCTCCTCACGTGTATCAACAATTTGATAAAAATACCCTTTGTTTCTCAATTCCCTTACGTGCATCAACCGATCTCTCAAAATACACTTCTCCCCTTTGCTTGAAACCCTTTCATGGCTCCCTCTCCCCCTCAAATAGATAGCAAGAAGGAAATCAAAGAGATACCAAATAGAAATCAAACAGATACCAAACATAAACCAAATTAGCATACTAAACAGATGCCAAAATACCAAACTAAATCAGAAAGGAAATCAAAGAGATGCCAAAATACAAATTTTGATTTAAATGTGAAAACAACAGAGAAGTAAAGAAACCATTTCCATCAGTCAATTTGGAATTCGTCGGCCAGGTTTTTCTTCAGTCGCAGCCCTTTCTTAGTTTTGGAATAACAGTAACGGTCTTTGATGTTGGTTTTCTTCATAGTGGGTCTTCCCAATTCGTGTCACGGGTCTTCTTCTTCCCTGGTCCTCCATTGGTCTTTAGGTCACTGCATCGTCGGTCTTCTTCCCCTTCTTCGCGGTCTTGGCTTCGCGAGCCTTCTTCGTCCAGATCTTTGCTGCTTCGAAAGGAGCGGGAGGACGAACGCGAAAGGGTTTCAGGCAAGGGGTTTAGTACCAGGAAAGGGTTTTAGGAAAGGGTTCAGTGCCACCATTTGCATCTATATGGGGAGACCTGCTCTAAATCGTGGCTCTACGGGTCTTCTTCTTCCCCTCTTCCCATCGCGAGCCTTCGTGGTCTTCGTCCAGATCTTCACGTCACGAGCCTTCGTAGTTAAAGGGAAAGGGAAAGGGTTTCAGAATTGAGACCAAGAGGGGAGGGGAGGAGGAAGGCCGTGATTGAAGAGGGAGGCGTGATTGATGCTTTTGATTTTGATTTCTAATGGGTGGTGTTTGTTTTATTTTAGGTGAAAGAGAGCTGAAGGGTGAGTGGTGTGTTGGGTTGGATTTGGAAAATTTGATTAAAGTTGAAGGGTATTTTTGTCCAAGTTATGGTCATGTGACTGACACATGTAAATTTAACGGTGCAAATGGATGGAAAATTAACGGAGGGGCCTTTTTGTACTATGTGGAAACCATAGAGTGTCATGTTGCATGTTTTAGAAAGTCAGGATCTAAATTGCTACGACCAAAAGTTCAGGGGGTAATTTGCTTTTTTCCCTATATATACATATGTGTGTGTGTGTGTGTGTGTGTGTGTGTGTGTGTGTATATATATATATATATCAATGAGCGAGCTTGCATGAAAAGCATGAACTATATGTTTTAAGGTTTTATCAAAATCATCTTTCATGCTCTATACTTATGTAAAAGTTTCACAGCTCATGCTCAGTTATGATTTGATATATCTGGGTTTGATTCCTGATGAACTTCAAAAAGCATGCAAAGGAATATGCTGGTATATCTATGTTAAACTTTCTTTGAGCATTAGAAACTACATAAGCATCAGTATGTTTTTATAATCATCATGCATGCTATTTTGAAAATCATCATATACATCTTTTAAGCATTTGTTTTCAAAAACTGGCTTGGATCAAATGTGCTGAATAAGGAAACTCATCAAGATAATATATCATAAGTATTACTTGTTTATTATTATTCAAGCACATTAAATTTCAGAAAGTTCATTTAAATGAAAATCAAGTTGTTGGTATTAATGAGCTTGAATGATCATATCTACTTAAGTATCATTACGATACTTATCAAGAGGATTCTGACGTAGTTCAGAAAATTTCATCATAACCCAAACAGCTCTGCTTTGAGTTACTTAAGGCCATAAAATGTTTTTGAACTCATTCATACCATGCCTTAAGAAAAGAACTTACTAAAATTTACAGAATATGATGTTTGAAAGAATTCTTTATCATGCGATATTCCATTATATTTCTTTCAACATCTCTTCAAAAGATTTTCTTCAAATTGGTTTATCATCACTAAAAAATGGGAGATTGCAAGTTCGATAACCCTTCAGAAAGCTTAATGGTTTTAAATGAAAACAAAGCCAATTTAAAGAAAATATTTTGAAGAAGGACTAATGGCTACCTTGAGTTTCTTGACAAGGCAAAACAGGCTGTTCTGATTTGCATAAAAAAAACTTGAATTATGAATAATTTCACTATACATGTGCAAGCATATTTTATCTCGAGGAGAGGAGATTAAGCTTAAATCAAGTGAATATTATATCAAGCAAAGAACGTAGATATGCACTATCGACTGAAGAATATCCTGACATAGCAAAACATGTAGTTCCGATTTGCATAAAAGCAAACTTGAATCTAGAATAATTTCACTATACATGTGCAAACATGTTTCATCTCAAAGAAGGAGATTAAATTTTAAAGAATTGAATATTATAATCATACAAAGAATGTTTACATGCATTACAGACTGAAGTTTATCAAGTCAGGAACAAGAAAACAAGGGAAAGGGTATTCCGAAAGTAGCATGGGACATCAATAAGTACACGCAAGATGAAGAAATCAACTCATGTCCAAGAACAACGTGATACTTAATCTTCAATCATCACAATTAAAAAGAAATCATTAGCAAAGAAGATTGGACTGAAGACCAGAAGATTAAAGAATCTTCAAGAAACTGACTACGTCGTCAGAAAGCTCATCTGTGAGTGGAGCATTTGAACGTTACAGGAAAATGAAGGAAATTTGAATTTTGAAATTCAAATTTCAATCTAGCCCAGTTGTTAAACTGGTACATCATCTCTCTTGCCTAAACAATCAACCACCCTAGCTTCATGAAGGAGGAGTTCAGAAAGCATATTTAGAAAATAGAAAAGTTGTTTCTGAAGGAAGACTAGAAAACTCAATATTACAACGGCTTCTGCAACCGATGTGATAGATCTATCAACCTCTCTTCTAGCTTATTCTTTCAAGACATAACTGATGATCAATATGTGTCACTTAAAGATCTAATCAAAGTCAACGGTCATAAGGAAGACTGCTATATATAGAGAGATGTTGTGCTCTAAAAGAGAGAGGGAGAGAGAGAGAGAGAGAGAGACTGTGCTTAAAAGAGAAGAAACTCTACTTAAATCCTTCCTCATCCTGTAAGGTTCATCATATCTTTATTTAATTAGATTTTTCACATGTAAAAATCTTCTTTTCGGTTCTTGTAATGTTAAATGCTCTTCTTAGGAAGAAATGTGAAAAGGAGTCGCTTTTGTTTCCGAGGTCTATTTTCAATGTATAATCTTTAAGGAAACTTGAGTATAGGTTACTTTGAGTGGCAACCCAAACACAAACCTTTATATCCTTGATCCACTAGTGATTAGTGTGAGATGCCTTGGAGAGGCCAGTGTCAATACTACTTGGTTAGGCTTAGAGAGGCCAATGTCAATACTACTTGATTCAGCTTGGAGAGGTTAGTTCAAAACTACTCAACTTGTGCCAGTTTATGAGTTGGTCTGCTAGTTACAAGGGAGAGCTTAGAGAGGCTCGTGAAAAGTACTACTCAACTTATGCCAATTTCTATGTTGGTCTATTGTGCACAAGTGAGAGCTTGGGAAGGCTAATATAAAGACTATCCAGTTTGCTTTCTGAGTTTGAGAAAGTTGTTTTAGTGAAATCTCAACAGTTATTGAGTACTGGATGTGGACAGTTTGGCTGAACCAGTATAAACATCATTGTGTCAATCATCTTCTTCTTTTTCTCTTTTATTTTCAGTCTTACTTTATTTCTTCTTTTTATCATCGTTAATATGCTTTACCTTTCATCTTTTACAGCTTTATAGTTCTTATCTTTTATGCTTTCTGTTGGTTCAGATGTTCCTCTTTAATGAAATACATCAAAAAGTAGCTTTCTGAAACAACTAACATATTTCTGCTGCACTTCAAGCAAACGCTTGATATTCTCTGTTTTAAAGTTTTAGAAAGTGAAAAAGAAAACAAAGAAGAGCGAAGCACAATTCAATCCCTCCTTCTCGTGCACTTTCTCAACTACAGGTGTGGTGTTTCTTCCCAGTCCAAAGCTGAGCTTCCTTTCAACTTTCAAGCAGCTTGGACCACTCATGATCTTTACCCCATGGTGGTCAAAGAAGCTTGGATCAAAAGCAACAAGGATGTGAATTGATATTTGTCTGAAGTCTGCTGTGACTCTCTTAAATTTAACAAAGAGGTTTTTGGGAATGTTTTCCACTGCAAGAGGGAGCTTGAAGCCCGTATCATTGGAATTGAGCACCACCTGGAGGCTTGGGATTCCCTATCTCTAGAACTCCTTGAGCAATCTCTTTGGGCTGAGTATGAATTAGTTCTTGAACAAGAGGAAATTTTATGGTTTCAAAAATCCAGGGAGAATTAGGTGAAGTTTAAGGACATAAACACGAAATTCTTTCATGCCCAAACCGTCATTAGACGAGGTCGCAACAAAATCACTGGTTTGAATATTGCTGGTAGAGTTTGGTGTATTGCTGAGGAGATGCTTAAGATTGAGGCACTCACCTCTTTCTTTAAGTCCCTATTTTGTAGCATTGAAAATGTTGATTTGTCTTTATGCAGGGACATTACTATGCCTATCCTACCTGAAGAGGTTGTTTCCCAGTTAACTAAATTAGTGACTTGGGGGAAGTTAAGCAGGCAGTTTTCTCTATGGGCTCTTTCAAAGCCCCAAGTCCTTATGGTTTTCAGGCCCTGTTCTTTAAACAGTATTGGAATATTGTGGCTACTGAAGTGTATCTGGTTGTAAAGTAAGCATTTATGTCTGGTAATTTTGACCCTTACCTAGCTAAAACTCTCATTGTCCTCATCCCAAAGGTTGATCAACCGAATTATATGAGGGAATTTAGGCTAATTAGTTTCTGTAACGTGCCGCATAAGATTATCACCAAGGTTCTTGTGAATCAGATGCGCCCTTTCCTCCAAGACCTACTTGGTCTCGTCCAAGGCTATTTCATTCCTGCCCGTGGTACTGCTGAAAACATCATCATTGCCCAAGAAGCTCTGCATAGTATTAACAGGAAAAAGGGTTGAAAAAGAGGGATTACCTTCAAGATTGATCTTGAGAAGGCTTATGACATAGTGCATTAGGATTTTCTATGAGAAACTCTCCATGATTTTGGGTTTCCCCAGATTACCATCAACCCTATTATGAATTGTGTCACATCTCCCGAATTGGCTATTTTGTCGAATGGGGCAAGATTGGAGAATTTTAAGCCCTCCAGAGGTCTCTTCTAAGGTGACCCTCTATCCCTCTACTTGTTTGTCTTTAGTATGGAGAAACTTACTAGGATGATCCGAGTAAGGGTTAAGGATAGAGTCTGGAAGCCCATTAGGCTCTTTAGATAGGTCCTGCTATTTCCTACCTACTCTTAGCTGATGATGTTTTGTTCTTCTATAAAGTGATGAGGTCTCAGGTTCAAGTGGTGATGGATACTCTTAATCAAATTTGCAGGATGCCTGGGCTCAAGGTCAGCCTGGAAAAATCTCAGGCCCTTTGCTCACCTGATCTTAGTCCGGGCAAGAAAAGGTCCATCACAGGTCTCACAACCATTAGATTTGTCTGTGACCTGGGCAAATACCTTGGTGTCCCTATCATGAAAGGAAGGGTTACCAGAGTTGCCTTCAATCTAATCATTGAGAAAATCTCTACCATACTAGCTTCTTAGAAGGGGAAATTATTAAATAAAGCTGGCAAACTGTGTCTTGCTCAATTACTGGTTGCCATGCCTATTCATGTCATGCAATCCTTGTGGGTCCTTGAATCGATATGCACTCTTATGGATAGAATGACTAGGGGTTTTAATGGGGTAAGAAGGATGAATCGCGTGGCTTGCATCTTGTTAATTAGGCCATGGTTTCAAAGCCTAAACAATCTGGTGGTTTGGGTATTCGGGATAGTAGAAATACAAATGTCACTTTGCTAGGGAACCTGCTTTGGGATGTTCTTAATCATCCTAATAAGCTTAGCACCCGGGTTTTACATGTTAAATATAGAGCTCATGTATTATGAAGAGAGCTGCTATTCTCAGGGAGGGCTTCCAATTCCACATAGGCAGAGGGGATGTATCCATTTGGTATACTCACTGGCTGGGGAATAATAAACTCTGTGATGACGTTGACTTTGTCTACATAAGTGACACAGATTTGAAGGTCAAAGATATCTGGGGAAATGGGGAGTGGCGCTTTCAACACCTTGCCACTATGCTTCCTCCCTACATTGGTGACAGAATATTGGCTAAGGATATCCCGGAATTCGATGGCTGCCACGACTGTTGGATCTGGACTGGCAATGCTTCAGGCATCTACACGGCCTCAAGTGGTTACAAATGGCTAACTTCAATGGAGGATTTTAGCATGGAGGGTAAGTAGAACTGAATTTGGAAGCTTAAAGCTCCAGCCAAGTTTTCTTTCTTTATTTGGCTCTGCTTTCATGAGGCACTTCCTTCTAATGAAGTCCACTACAAAAGGGGCTTGGCTTCTTCCCCCCTGTACTAGGTGTATGACTGAGCATGAGAACGCTATACACTGTCTCTGGGACTGCCTAGCTCTTGGTGACTTCTGGGCACCTGTGGGCTTAGCTTTTGACAATAATTTCCTCTCACTAGAGTTTAATCCTGGCTTCGATTTTATCTCAAAAGCCTGGCTTCCTCGCTCTTCTTGGCCAATGTTTGGTGGAGTTGGCATTGGCAAAGTAACAGTGTCATTGGAGATAACTCTTGGAATGTCTTTCAAGTAACACATTATGTTAAGAGCTCGCTTTTCGATGTTCAACCCTGTTTTCATCTTGGGAATAGCCACCCCACTGAGCATCCTAGGGAGGTGATGTCGATCAAACCACCTAAGGGGGGCATCCTTCACCTTGCTCAGCGAGATTGGGACATTAGTATTCATCATACTCTTCGAGAAGCTGATGCTTATGCTGACCTCTTGGCTAAAAAGAGGGCAAATCAGCATCAGCAACTGAGGACTTGGAGCTCTCCTCCCCTTGACTTGTGCACTTGCCTATCCTCTGATGCTAATGGTATAGTCTATTTCCATTCTTAGCTGTTGCTCTTTTGCTTTCTTATCTCTTTACACCAAAAAAACAAAAAAAAAAAATTCAATAGATGCCTCTGCTCATTTGAGTAATCTCTCTTACAACTAATAACATCCAGAGTGGAGAATATATAGCATGTTAACTACAATTTTCGGGTGCATGCATGGAATCAAAGGTTGTGGACCCAAAGTGGCACATGGCTCCAAGTTGAGCCATCAGTACAATGACCAAAGGGCCTTAACATCTTTCGATTATTCCAAAAGGCAAAGGAGGAACATCCATGGGTCCTACCAAGCAAGACACTCGGATTATACTCAACGCTTGAAACTCAGCAAACCACAAGGCAGTACAAAAAGAACTTTTGCAGGCCACTAATTGCATGCCAAGGGGCCACTCTGATTCTTCCCAAACACTACTTGGTTCACCTCAGTGATCTCTCACTCACTTGCACACACACAACCCCCGTCTCCCCCCCTTCTTCCTTTCTTCAAAAACACACTGAACCAAAAACAGAACACAAACACAACACAAAAAAACATGTTGAAGGAAGGAACTGACAATGGTGGTGGAAGCTCCAGCAACTGGTCACGTGTCTGCGACACGTGCCGGTCCGCCCCGTGCATAGTGTACTGCCGCGCTGACTCGGCGTACCTGTGCTCCAGCTGTGACTCGCGCATCCACGCGGCAAACAGGGTAGCTTCGCGGCACGAGCGCGTGTGGGTGTGTGAGGCATGCGAGCGTGCACCCGCGGCTTTTCTCTGCAAAGCCGACGCTGCTTTTCTGTGCTGTTCCTGCGACGCCGACATCCACTCTGCCAACCCTCTCGCCAGCCGCCACCACCGTGCCCCTATTCTCCCTACCTCACGGTACGCCCTTTTTGGTGAACAAGATCATCATGAACTCAATTGTAATAACAGTAATGGGTGTGAGGAAGAAGAGGGTGTTGGTGGTGAAGAGGAGGGTGATGGTGATGAGGCTGAAGCAGCGTCGTGGTTGTTGCCACATCCTGTGAAGATTAGTAACGATGAGACTGAGAGTAATAATGGGTTCTTTTTTGGTAGCGGTGAGGAGGGCGATGAGTATCTGGAGCTTGTGGATTGTAACAACTCGTGTGGTGACAATAATAACTTTGGTACTGTTCATCGTGATGATGGTCGGCAACTCAATTGTGTTAGTGTTCCTCATCAGAGGAACCATGTGGCTGCCGACAGTGTGGTTCCAGTTCAGATGCAACGACAGTCGTCGCAGCAATTTCAACAGGGGATAGATTTTGACTCCTCAAAAGCAGCTTTCAGTTACGATGGTTCTATTAGTCAAAGTGTAAGGAGCTCTCTTTGTTTCAGTTTTGTTTTTTTTATTTTTTTTTATTTTTAGAATTTTATAAAAGAAATATTAAAAATTGAAAATTGGGAGTGTTTCTCTTGTTTTGCTGTGTTTTTCACCTGGTATGCCCGTTTGATTACTCTTTGCGAGTTTTACTGATACAAAACTTTTGACTTTAAATGTATAATTTTTTTTTATAAAACTTTAAATATATATATTTTGTGGTCTTATTATATTTATGTTAAATGAACCATGAATTTAATTTTGATATAATGATTATGTAAATGTTTGATAAATATATTTAATTTTTATAATAATTATCTCAAAGACCATACTTTTATATTATATAATCGTATGTTTTTTAATTTTTTTTAATAATTGCTATATCTTATATTTTCTTTATCTGTTCTGCTCCGTGAAAGGGAAATGAGTTTCCAGAATGAGCAATTTTAGTCCTTTTTTGTTATTTCAGAAACAGAGGTCATGTCATCTGCAGCTGATTGATTGTTCCTCTGCTGACTTTCCTTTCTAAATGACAGTTTATGTGCCTTATCCATGATTACCAATTAGATACTCTTACTAATTTCTTTTTCTGGAAACTCCAAAGTCAACTTAATTATTCTTGTTCCACTAATTTCTGCATGTCTATTTACCTGGTTTATCGTGTAGATCGTCTGCCATTAATTACATTAATTTATATCCATCTGACGCTTACTTCAGTCTGTACATATGCTATTTCCGATCCTTTCTACAGCCTTTTCAGATAAAACTTCACCAAAATCTCATTCATTTTTCTCCAATATTTCACGATGACATTCTGGATCACCCAAATCTTGTGTAACAATAAATTTACATATCACTACTTCTTATAAGTTGGTGACCCATCTTTGCTCTTTGTTTTCATTGAAAATTCAGGTTTCAATTTCATCTCTGGAAGTTGGCGTTGTACCGGAATCAACATTCAGCGATGCCTCAATCTCACACACAATACCATCAATGGGAACAAGTGACCTGTTTCCTCCAATGCCGATGCCTTCACTTCTAACCCCATTGGACAGGGAGGCCAGAGTCCTAAGATACAGGGAGAAAAAGAAAACGAGAAAGTTTGAAAAGAAAATCAGGTACGCCTCAAGGAAAGCCTATGCAGAGACTAGACCCCGAATCAAAGGTCGCTTTGCAAAGAGAATTGATGTGGAAGCTGAAGTGGACCAGATGCTCTGCACAACTCTAATGACAGAGGATGCATATGGCATTGTTCCCTCTTTCTGAATATGCAGGTAAAGAATTGGCCAGAAGACAGAGATGAGAAGGTTCAGAAGAACAACAATAGATCTCAACCGCACTTTGTGTATTTTTTTTTTTTTTTGGAAATTAACCGCACTTTATGTATTTATTATGTAGTCCAAATTAAAATAGTTTAATTAGACTAATTATATTTTTAGTTATATACTGATGCTTATATGTACAGTCCTTGTATTAATTAATGTTCCAGATCTATTTTCCTAAATCATCATGAAATGGTAATTAATCATAATGCGGTGACAAAAAGGAAATAGGTCCTAATATAAGCTCTCCAAGTAACTGAGTGCATAGGATGAAACCCATTATGGAGTATTTTTGAGGAGTTGATATTAAAACCTAGGAAACTAACTCTATATGTGACTTAGTAGGTCTTCGGGTTTTGTTACTTTTGCCCATAGATTTGAGCCAATAAGGGATAGCCCAAAAAGATGTTGAAGAAGACTTTCCTTTCAGCCCGTATAGTATGGGCGTAGTCTAGTTAGCAAAGAGAGATAAACTTGAAGGAGAGATTGAGATAACTCATTTATGGTAAAGAAACAAACTTCCCTAGCCCCCTTGTTATAAAGCGCCCCAAATGAAGAAACATATCCCTAAATTGTGGCATATAGACTAGAAACCATGCTAACTCATATCTTCAAAAGTCCAATCTTGTCTTTATGTATGAATGACAACTTTCATGTCCTTTCACAACAACATCTTAAGCCAACCAAAGGGTACTGTTCCCGCCACTGATACATCCCTCACAGCCAGCAAAGTGGTGGAGCTCTCCTTCTTGGTCCCAAAGACATAGGACGAAGCCCCATTAAAAATGCATACATCCCCTATTCTTTCAAAAAAGAAGCTAAGACAACTCTCCATTTTTCACAACAACATAACCTGTAACTTATTTGTTGGAGGATATAATTATAATTAGAAATTAGTTAAAGTTAGTTTAGTTAGTTAGACATTAGTTAGCAGTTTATTATGCTCCTTAGTTTATATAAGGGTGCTTACACTTGTATTGTTTCATCTTTTATGTCATTAGTAAAATTTTCATTCTACTTTTCTTTCAATTATTGATCTCTTTTCTCTAATCACCATGAATTTCAACATCTTCCATCCTTAATACCCGTACACAATGATCATCCTTACAAAAAAATAGAATCACTCTCTCACAAAGTGACACCCACAGGGAGGGCAACTAGGAAGACGCCTTCATTCTAAAACGCTGTGAGAGTACCAAGAAAGAGACATTGAGATGGCATCCTAGCACGAAGGGAAAAGGGAAGGCTTCCATTCATCCATCATCATCACTCTTAGAGCTGGCATTATCCATTTTCTATCCAAGCCATAAGGGAAAAAATTTCCAATTTTACCATTTTCTTACTATCTCCTCGTAAGCTTATGACTCTAGAGATTAAAGCTCTGTTTAATATCTTTAATTCATTCCTAAAATTTGGTCTGAAACAATTAATAATGTCAATGAATTACTATCAACACTTCATTCTGAATTTTCCCCCTATTATATAATTTCTCAATTTCAATGGTGTATTTTGCAAAAAGAAAAATCATTTAATATCATCTCTAGGAACAATAACAATAATCCAATTAATTACCGGATGATATTCAGTGACCTAATTATTTCAAATCCACGAGAACGAATAGGTCACACTTAGAAATACACTAGCGTGTGTGTATATATTTTATATATATATACACACACACACACACACACATTCCATGGTCTACATCTTTTTCCTAATTGAAGCAATCTTTCAACACGAGTAGTAGTAATATAATTAGTAAAGATTTGCTACTATGTTATATGAACTAGAGCAGTTTCATCGTATCTATGTTTAGCTTTTTTTCTTTCTTTCATTTTTATTATTTTTCTTTTGGCGCATGCTGACAATAAATGACTTGTTAGTGTAATAATAAGCACTAACATTATAATCTAACTTCGATTTTAAAGCCTAGAGCATGTATTCAAATTCTGAATAAAGAGGCATGCCCTCATTGATATGGGATCTATCACATACAAAATGCATAAACAAACTCGAAGAACTTCTTTATTCAGCCACATTCTTTGGTATCATCCTGGAGGACACATGATTGGGTTTGGCCAAAGGAATAAATATGAAACTTCACAACCTGATAAAAAGGGCTAAACTTTTGTCGTCTTCCTAAATCGCAGATGCTGTAGATATGGTATATAGTTGAATGTGCAAAAGCAATAAAGCTTGCACTTTTTGTCATCGTGGAAGTGAATATTTCAGAGAAAGAGTACAAGTGGAAGGGCCGGATGAAGTTACAGAAAAGCCAAACATGATAATGCTTTTTACATTTATTGTGTGATGGCATATAATGTTGGTAATGTGATATCTGAAGATGCGAAGAAATTACTGGCACTTTGCCGCTTTAAATTTCTGGTTGTCATGGTATGGGAATTTTAGAATGATCTTTATCTTCAGTGCCATTTGTTATACGTTACTATTGGCAGTGACCACTCTTCCCCACAGAGCTGAAGATTCACATTTCATGGCTGCAAAGCACTGACACCATAGCTACGGATGCTCCGAAAATGGTCCGAATATTCTTAGTTGAACTTTTTGATTGTTTATTCTTCTTCTTCGTCTTCTTTTCCTTTTTGCAGATCTGTGCTTTTATGTTTGTTAGGGGCAGCTGGTCGTTTGCAAAAGGCGTTTAATGTTCTTGTGTTTTGCTTGTTTGTTTGTGCTCACTCTGTAAACGCTGCGGGTGCAGTGGAGTATGTTTTCTGGGAGCTTTTCTCAGCTTGGAGCGCTCCTCTTTCGTTTGTTAATGATTCTGCTTCTGGGAATTTTTTTTTTCTTAAGATAATTATCAATGAAGAGTTCAACAATATCAAACACATGGGAAGCAAAGGTGTCATACATAAAAAAAATCAAAGATCAAGATCACGATCACCATCTAACACCTATCACTAATACTCACCTATCACTGCAGGTTCTCCATGCTGCAGTCCACAAAGCATAAAATGAACTCAATTAGTGCTTTTGATAGAAAGAAGGTGTTTGGTGAGTGTATTGGTGTTGAGTTGTAGAAAGATCATTTTTGGGTCCACTTGCTGTTTTCTCTTGGTGCAGACGTGGTTTAAACGACCCGAGCTCTTCCCACTCGTGAAGTTTTCTAGCTATATATGGTTTCCGGTGGCCGGAGTTTGGAGGTGGTGTTGTATGTTTCGTTAGGCGAGATCCTGGCGCCATTTCAGTTTGTGTGGCCATGTCATAATATGGGTGGCGGTGATCTCGAAAATCTCAACCATGTTTGCAGCAATCATTATTGGGCAACAAAGCGACACCTAGCATTTTTGTGAAGTTTCGTCCGATCTGGTTCCGGGCTTAGATGTGTATGACTCATTGTTTTGTAGAATTTTGCTGCTGGTTTAGTTTTATGCTCTTCTTTGAGCTTATTTTATGATCCCGTTGTTTATCAGAACGCTTGGTGTTTGCTTTTACTTCTATCCCTAAGCACGTCTTAATTATCAAAAAGAAAAAAAAGTTGATTATTGATATAAGAAACTCACTAAAAATAACACACTTAATATTTTTCTCTAACAAACATAACACTGCATATATATAATGGAAGAGGAAATTTTTGAAGATTTATAACTTGATGAACTCATATCAAAATACGGTACATAGCTTGCCTTTTAATAGGCTTCATCAGTTAATAAAATATTAAGAAAAATAAAAATCAAAGTTGAAGTAACCAATTAACATGCAACAAACCATATCCTACTCATCCAAGTGCATGTAGCAGTGTGAGGTGTCAAATTTTTAGACTTCTATGCCACCGATTATAGAGCTATAAGGATGTGTTGCAAGGATGCTTAATTCAAAGCATAACACGTTTGGGCAGCAGTGATTCTAGCTACTATGCATCCAACACATGACAATGCAACACTAGCTAGGCTTGGTTTAATATATATATGTTTAATATTGCCTCTTTTAAACCAAGCTTAAAAAATTTATTATTCCAAGCATCTTCTTCAACTAGTAAAACAACTCAAACTTCAATGGTTTTGTAAAGATATCTGCAACTTGATCTTCAGGAGGACAATAGTCAATCAATATTTCGTTATCAACAACCAATTCTCGAATATTGTGGAATCGAATATCAATATGCTTGGATCTCTCATGGAATACTGGATTTTTACAAAGTGCAATTGCTGACTTGTTATCATAGAATATCATTGTGGGATAGCTTTGCTTCTCGTTTAACATTTCAAGAATTTTCCTTAGCTATATTGCTTGTGCGGCACAACTTGCGGTTGCTATGTATTCTGCTTCTGCTATAGAAAGTGCAACAACGGGTTGTTTCTTTGATGACCATGACATAGAACCTGACCCAAGATGAAAAACATACCCTGAAGTGCTTTTTCTTGTATCTATGTCACCTGCCCAATCACTATCTGTATAGCCAACAAGTTTCACATTATCAGTATTTTCATAAAATATCCCATCATTTAAGATACCTTTGATATATCGAAGA
The DNA here is from genome assembly GCA_031216125.1 of Dalbergia cochinchinensis. Lineage (NCBI taxonomy): Eukaryota > Viridiplantae > Streptophyta > Magnoliopsida > Fabales > Fabaceae > Dalbergia > Dalbergia cochinchinensis. The sequence continues at coordinate 24,682,952 of CM062377.1, read as the reverse complement.
ATCTATTTTGTTGCTTGTAGATGATCGGCACATGACTCCTTCATAAATCGACTAAGTAAAGTAACTTCAAATACTATGTCTGGCCTAGTTGTTTTCAAGTGTCCCAGGCTTCCAATCAAGCTTCCTTTATCCTTTTTCATTAGCTTCAATTTTTCTTCAACTAGAGTAGCAACTGGCTTTGAATTTTCCATCTGGAATTTTCTCAAAATGCCATTTGCATATTTCTTTTGAGAAATAAAAATCGCATCCTCCTTTTGAATGACTTCGATGCCAAGAAAATAAACATCAAGCCTAAATCACTCATTTCAAAAATTTTCTCCATAGCCTCCTTGAATTCTGTAATTATTTTCAAATTATTGCCAGTGAAAATCATATCATCAACATAAAGATAGATAATAAGAATATCTCCAGGCTCAACTGATTTAATGTACAAAGTATGTTCAAAAGGACATTTCTGAAAACCATTCTCAATGAAATAGGAGTCAATCTTCTTATACCATGCTCTCGGTACTTGTTTCAAACCATACAGAGCTTTCTTCAATCTGTAAACTTTATCTTCTTCTCTAGAGATCTCATAACCTGCAGGTTGCTCAATATACACTTTTTCTTCCAAAGCGCCATTCAGAAATACAGATTTAACATCCATTTGATATATTTTCCACTTATTTTGAGCAAAAAAGTGAACAATCATGCGAATTATGTCTAATCTAGCAACAGGAGCAAATACTTCAAAACAATCAATGCCTAGCTTTTGTTTGTACCCCTTTGCAACCAATCTAGCTTTAAAACGATCAATCTCACCATTAGGCTTGTACTTAGTCTTGTACACCCACTTAACTCCAATTAGCCTTTTCTCTGCAGGTAAATCAGTTAGCTCCCATGTATCATTCTTTTCAATTGCATGAATCTCCCCATCCATGGCTTTCCTCCAATTCTCATCATTAGAAGTTTCTTCATAATTCACTGGCTCACAATCTGCAAATAGAGTAAAATTGACAATCTCTTTATCAAATAAGTCATTATCATTACCCACAACATAGTCCTTCAATCTGGCTGGTGGTTGACAATTCCTTTGAGGCCGATTAGATGATTTCGGTTGAGTTGGTATTTCTGGTTGTTTGTCTTCTTCTACATAACTGTTAGGAAGTATCACGAGCTTCTGTTGAGATTTGGCTAACCAGTTCCATGTTCCATTCCTATCAAATGTCACATCTCTTCTGATAATTATCTTCTCTATCACTGGATTGTAAAGCTTGGACGCCTTTGAGTTGATGTTATAACTAATGAAGATGCACTTTTCTCCTTTATCATCAAGCTTCTTTTTGAGTTGATCTAGTACATGGACATATGCTATACATCCAAAAAATTTGAGATGTCGGATTGAGGGCCTCCTTCCGCTCTAAGCTTCTTCTGGTGTTTTATCACAAACACTCTTTGTTGGATGCCTGTTCAAAATATATACAGCAGTAACAACTGCTTCTGCCCAAAATTCTCTAGGCAATTGTTTAGCCTTCAGCATGCATCTCACGATATCCATGATTGTCTTATTCTTCTTTTCTGCTACTCTATTCTGCTGGGGAGTGTATCTGGTCATCAACTAATATTGAATTCCATGTTGCTCAAAGAAATCTACATAGGCAAGATACTCATGTCCTTTATCTATTCTAAGAATCTTGATTCTACAGCCACTATATTTCTCCACAAATGCCTTAAATGACTTAAAGGCATCACAAGCTTCTGATTTCTGTTTCAAAAAATATACTCATGTTTTCCTTCTAAAATCATCAACAAAGGTGATAAAATACCTGTTGCCACCATGAGTTTGTACTTTAACAGTGCACAAATCTGAGTGCAGATCTCCAATAACTTCTTTGCTTTCCAGGATTTTCCAACAGAAAATGAATCTCTGTGTTTCTTCCCCAATTGACAAGTCTCACAGACACAGTTCGGAATTTCAACAACTGGCAAACCAGAAACAAGTTCTTTTCTTGATAGATGATTCAATCCAGAAAAGTAAAAGTGCCCAAATCACATATGCCATAGCCAATTATCATCAGGTATAATAGAACTCAAGCAGGAAATTTTTCATGCTGCATTTCCATTGGAAACAGTCTATTTGAAGTCATTTTTACTTTTGCAATAAAGCTTCCATCCTTATCAAATATCATGTAGTAACCTTGATAAATTTGTATGTTATAGCTTTTCTCTGACAACTGTCCAATACTCAACAGATTGTGATAAAGTCCAGAAGCATAAAATACATCAGAAATGAAATTGTGAGAGTCATCTTTCAATTTGATTTCTATCTGACCTTTTCCCAAAATAAAAATATTTGTATTGTTGTCAAATTCAATAGATGACTTAACTGATTCATCAAGTGAAGAGAATAATTCCTTTTTGCCACACATATGATTGCTACAGCCAGTATCCAAATACCATGTATTTTCATCTTTTGAAAAAGAATTGCTTGTTAGAAAAAGACTTTGCGGATTAGAAATCTCACCAATTTCTTGGCATTGGCTTTCAGCAAGATTGGCTTGATTGTTAAAATTATTATGACTCTGTCGCAACCGGGATCGCGACGGGGACGGCGAAAAAAGAATTTTGTTTGAACAATGGAGTCGCCACCAAGTTTATTAAAATTGGGAAAACATGGAAAACCCATTATTTTTACAAAATGGTTTTTGGAACCAGATTTGAGTTCAGGAGTCAGTTATGCATAGGGAAGGGCAGGCATTTAATCCTACGCACCCCTAGTACACCCGTCTTTAGGCGGTACCTATAATTGATCTATGCAAATTATTAATAACCTTTTGAAATATCTATTTACAAGGAAGTTAAAGAATTTTTTTTTTAAAAAAAAAGAAATTTTGAAACATCAAGCTGTCACAACTCAGATGTCCAAAATTTTGAGTTAACAAACTGTCACAGCTAAATTAACACCTTTATTTGAAATAAAAAATGATAAATAAATGAAAAAAAATTTAAAATAAAAAAAATTATTATAAATATTCACAAGTAAGAAAAGGAAAAAGATATTTTTAGTATTTTTTAATAAAGAAGAAAAAGAGAATAAATATATTTTTTTTAGAGGAATTTCGGGATTATTAAGCTGTCACAGCTCAAATGTCCATATTATTGAGTTAACAAGTCGTCTCAGCTAAATTAACATTTTAACAGAATATTCCTAAAAAAAAAAATTAAAAAATTATTTACAAGTAAAATGAATTATGAAAATTTAATTTTGACTTGACAGGGATCAGAATCGCCTGCTCCTACGTATCCCCGGGTGCAATGAGGAACTCAAAGTTACGTAGTTCTGTATGTAATTTTTATGTTTTAATTAATTTTCATATTTTGAAAAGGAGTTTTGAATACCAAGCTGTCACAGCTAAAATATTCCAAAACATAAAATTAACGAGCCGTCACGGCTTAGTTAATCTTATTTTCAAAATATAATTTATTATTATTATTATTTTTGAAAAAAATTTAGAATATTAAGCTGTCACAGCTAAAATATTCCAAAATTTAGAATTAATAAGCCGTCACGACTCAAAGAAGTATTATTGATCAATTGTAATTCATTTCCTTCTCATTTAAAGGGGCAAGAATAAATTTTCAAGGCACGCAAAAAGTATATCTCACCCTCCACAATCACGATCCAAACATATTTATTATCATATTTTTTGTTATGAAAAGAATAAATAAAATGAACAAGGTTAACTTAAAAAAAAATCTTGTACGATCAGAACCAAAAAATAATATCTAAACTCGATTTCATATAAGCACAACCAAAAAACAATAATAATCAGATTAATTTTAAACAAAAGACACGAGCTCTATAACCCAAAATAATAACTTAAAAAAAAAATCCATGATATGCTGACATAAGAGTAAACCCATTATTAAACAAAAATAAAAATGGAATCCTAAGCCTAATTTGACTAACATGTACGAGACATACTCATAAGCATAACAAAGACACGAGCTCTTAAATAAAAAAAAACCATGAGATGCTGACATAAAGGTGAACCCATCATTAAACAAAAATAAAAAAAATGGAATTCTAAGCCTAATTTGACTAACATGTACGACACACACTCACAAGTATAACAAAAGACACGAGCTCTTAAATTAAAAAACATGAGATGCTGACATAAAGGTGAACCCATCATTAAATAAAAAAAAAATGGAATCCTAAGCCTAATGTGACACAAACTCTATGGCCCATCAGTAAATTAAAAAAGGAATTCTAAGCCTAACGTGTAAGGCACAAAAAAAGGGAATCCTCAGACAACAACCGGGACAGAGAGATAGAGCATTATTATCTTGGATCCCTTTTTACTCTTTTTGTACACAGAGATAATGGGAGACTAAGGCACACCTCCTACACATATTCAAACTTACGCACACGCTACACTAACACTTGGCCTCTCTCTCACCTACACTCTCACACACAAAAAAAAAAAGAAAAACTACCCACTCTCACATTCCCACAGAGAAACGCGGAGAGAGAGAGAGGTATGAGAAAGAAATGGAAGACAAAGGAAAGAACGGGAAAGAGAGAGATCCGAGAACGAGGAAGAAGGGGAAGCACGCGGCGGCTAAGGGCAGAGGTCGATCTGCCGCGGTTGGTGGGCTGGTCCGCCGGTGCAAGGAAAGTGCCTGCCGCTTTGGGGTGGCAAATCGGACTGGGGCAGCGGTTGCGATCTAGGCGGCGATCCGAACGGCAGATAGAGGCTGGTTCACGGTCGGTTGGGTGGATCGAGTGGTCATGGGCAAGGAGGAAGAAGAGGAAGCCGCGCGAGGTCGCGGTGGTGATGATCGATGGCGGCAAGGACCTCGCGCGGCTGAGACCGCCGCTGTGCGATGATGATCACTGGAGGCGTAACGGTGGTCGATCCTGCCGGCGGCTGTGATGGAGACAATGAGGGAGGCCAGCTCACGGAGGAGGCCATGGCAGTGACATCCCCCTCTGGTCTTCCTTCTATTTCAGCTTGCTTTTTTTTAATTATTTTTTGAACAAGAAAATTGGGTCTATGTTTGGTTCTGAACTAAGATTAGGATTTTACTTGAATTGAGTTGGACTGTTAATGAACTGATGATTTATATGAATTGAATTTGGCTTTGGCTGGCTGTGATTTTGTGGGTGTTGTATCTGCTGTTGGTTTATTTTTACATTATGGGTATGGGTTGATGGGAAACGGTTTGGCTTAAAAGGAAAAAAAAAATACAAGATAATCGAATGCCAAATAGCTTATCAGTGTTGGTTTTCTTTCCTTTTTTTGTGGTGTCTCTTCTATCTGGTTATTGCAAAAAAAGTTTTCAGATAAGAAATGGTGATCAGAAAATTTAGTATTGAAAACTGATCCCCAGCTCCTCTACCCCCTTTGTCTGAATTTATACACCATTCCTCCATCCATGGCATGTGATTCTGCAGATTTTAAGGGATATTGGTGCCGTCCTTTTTGAAAATTTGGCTGGTATTTTTTCGGTGATTCATGCTTATGCTGATTCTTGGGATTCTGAAGCCGTTCCTTTTGATTTTCCTTACCTCCATATTCGGCTATTCACGTTCCATCACAGCACAATCTTCTTTGTCATTTCTCCTTTATTATTATTATTATTATTAATTTTTTTTAAAAAAAAGTCAAGAAAAACAGAGTAACGAAGCAAAACAGATCAACAAAACAAAAAGAATAAATAGTGTGGCATGCATTCGGTTTGTTTTTTCATTTTTTTTTCTTTTTTTTTTAACATAAAAGAAAAAAAAAATGAACAACAAACAAAGGAATTAGAAATGGGCTGAAAAAAAGAAGAAGAGTAAATGAATTGGATTAGAAGTTTTTTTTTTTAATGACAACAAACAAATGAAATGAAATGGGTTTGAAAAAAAAAAATTGGTTTATGGGCCGGACAAAATCGGGTGTTCACAGTTGCCCCTCTTTACTTATTTCTTATAAGAAAGCATGAAAAACCTAAGTTTTTCATATTATCTTCGTAAGGAATAAGTAAAGACATGAACATAGATTTTGTTCGATGATGCATGAAATGCAAATGCAAGAAAAATCAAATTCTAACACGGAAAGAACCTAAACATTTGGCAAGCCATATGCAAATTATGTAATTCAGAAACTGACTAGACAAAAGACACAAGAACCAAACGAACTGACTTGAAATTTAGAAGTTAATGAATGCTGACAGGAAATTAAAAACCGACAGGGGTTGACAAGAATGTACAAACTTTGTGACCGACTCAACAGCCTTCAAGAAATTAAAGATCTTGCGACCAACTGGATATGGGTCAGCCGGCAACAGAAAATGAAAAATATTACAGGTCAACAACACATACTCACACTCATCAATTCAAACACGCACACGTTCACGCATGCACACTCACATATACACATGGAACTTATACACCCCTAGGAAGAGAGAGAGTTGATAGGAAATTAAAAACCGAATGAGGCTAAAATGATTTTGAAAGCCAATAGGGGCCGACAGCAATTTAAAAGCCATCGGGAGTGGACAGAAATTCAGAAGCCATTGGGGGTTGACAGGAAATTAAAAATTGGCAATTTGAGGCCAACTGAAAATTAAATGGCAATCTGAGGCCGACAGAAAAAGTAAATTGGCAATCTGAGGCCGACAGGAAAAGTAAATTGGCAATCTGAGGCCGATAAGAAAATTAAATGGCAATTGAGGCCGACAAGAGAAGTAAATTGGCAAACTGAGGCCGATTGAAAATTAAATTGGCAATCTGAGGCTGACTAGGACAGCAAATTGGCAATCTGAGGCCGACAATGGCAATCTGAGGCCGACAAGAAAAGTAAATTGGCAATCTGAGGCCGACAAGAAGAGTGAATTGGCAATCTGAGGCCGACAATGGCAATCTGAGGCCAACAAGAAAAGTAAATTAGCAATCTGAGGCCGACAATGGCAATCTGAGGCTGATTGAAAATTAAATGGCAGTCTGAAGCCGACAAGAAAAGTAAATTGACAATCTGAGGCCAACAATGGCAATCTGAGGCCGACAATGGCAATCTGAGGCTAACAAGAAAAGTAAATTGGCAATCTGAGGCCGACAATGGCAATCTGAGGCCGATTGAAAATTAAATGGCAGTCTGAAGCCGACAAGAAAAGTAAATCGGCAATCTGAGGCCAACAATGGCAATCTAAGGCCGAACGGGACAAGTAAACTGGCAATCTGAGGCCAACAAGAAAAGTAAATTGGCAATCTGAGGCCGACTGAAAATTAATGATTCAAATTTCTTTTTCTCTTGACTTTTTCTTTTTTCTTTTTTTTCTCGAAAACTCCTTTGTGAAACAACTTTTACCGTATTGAAGCAACCCTTGAGGAAGATTTTAACCGATCAAACTCGTAACTTATGAATTGGACCTTTTGACACAGATAATATTTTCCTTTTCTTCTGTGACTTTTGCTCACTTCCCTCCTCCGTCTTTCCTCTTCTTCCTACCAAGCTTAGTTTGAAGCTTTTGGGTATTCTTAGTGAAATGCTAGTCATTGATGTGTTGCTGCAAATATTGTTAAGCTGTAATATTCATACTTAAATTCATGCTTACTCGAGACATCATAAATAAATATGCATTTAAGAAAGAGAGAAGGGAAGGAATGAACTTTATTGCTTTGTGTATCTAAAACTTCTAAGAATAAAGGTAATCCCAAGAGGTTGGAGTAAGACAAGAATGAATGAAAAAGGTCACTGTGAGGAACATAAAAATTTTGCCCCATTTTAGGTCCTTCGTGGCTCAATCAATCAACTTCTTGCCGTAAGTTAAAAACCATAATCATAATCTCTGATGATATTTTCTTTCCAAAAATTTGCCCCAGTTTTAATCTTTGATCTACTGGATAAATTCACAATTGCCCCAGTGTAGGTATTGGAGATGATGCTCATTATTTTGCCCTGACTTTTGCCTAGGCTGCCCTTGCGGGTTTTCATCCTAGCAGGCATTTTTCTTTTCTGTTACCCTAACTTTTGCTTAGGCCTCTCTTTCAAGTTTTCGACCTAACGGGCTTTTCTTTTTTTTTCATTTATTTCTCATCCTAGCTTTTTTTTAGGCCACTCTTTAAGGTTTTCAACCCAACCAGCTTTTTCAGCATCTTTTCAAGCATAAAACTTTTTGACTGCATCACTATTGATTAGTTTAGGCAATTCCTGGCCATCCAGGTTTTGCAAAATCAATGCCCCACCTGAGAATGCTTACTTGACAATATAAGGCCCTTCATAACTCAGAGCCCATTTTCCCCATGCATCCTCTTGATTAGGGAGAATTTTCTTCAGAACCAAATCTTCTGGATAAAAATTCCTGGGGCGAACTTTCTTATTGAAAGCTTTAGCCATTCTGCTTTGATATAACTGGCCATGACAAATGGCTGTTAACCTTTTCTCTTCTATCATATTCAACTGTTCATACCGAGCTTTCACCCATTCGGATTCTTCCAGCTCAGCCTCCATTAAAACCCTTAATGATGGGATTTCCACTTCTATGGGAGATACAGCTTCCATTCCATACACCAATGAGAAGGGAGTTGCCCCTGTGCTTGATCGTATGTTAGTACGATAAGCATGCAAAGCATATGGCAACATTTCGTGCCAATCTTTGTAGTTCACTACCATTTTGGCAATGATTTTTTTGATATTCTTATTTGCGGCCTCAACTGCGCCATTCATCCGAGGCCTGTAAGGAGCTGAGTTGTGATGCTTTATCTTGAAAGTCTCAAAGAACTTCTGAACTTCGGCACCATTGAGATTAGGGGCATTATCTGTGATAATTCTTTCTGGAATTCCATATCTACAGATAACGTCTCTTCTGATGAATCTGAGAAACACCTTTTGTGTGATGTTAGCATATGAAGCAGCTTCCACCCATTTAGTGAAATAATCTATTGCCACCAAGATGAAACGATGACCATTGGATGCTTTGGGATTAATTGGGCCAATAACATCCATGCCCCGCATTAAGAAAGGCCACGGAGATACCATGCTATGCAACTGAACCGGAGGAGCATTGACTCGGTCCGCATGTATTTGACATTTGTGACACTTTCGAACATAACTGATACAGTCATTCTCCATAGTGGACCAGTAATATCCACTCCTTAGGATTTTGCGTGCCATCATATGTCCATTGGCATGAGTTCCACAGATCCCTTCATGGACTTCAGTCATGATTATTCGAGCTTCATGAGCATCTACACATCTAAGGAGAGTGGTGTCATAATTTCTCTTGTAAAGGACTTCACCATTTAGGAAGAAAGCCATAGCCAGTCTTCGAATTGTCTTTTTGTCCACCTCATTTGCAGTTGCTGGGTATCCTCCTTTTTGAATATACTGCTTGATATCATGATACCATGGTCGGTCGTCTGGCTCAATCTCCACATTGCCACAATAAACTGGTTCATTTTGCACTTCTACATGGATGAGTTGGACATTAGCATGGACTTCTAACTTAGTCATTACGGCCAAAGTTGCTAAAGCATCCGCAAACTGGTTCTTGTCCCGAGTTAAATGAGAGAACGATATATCATCAAATCGCTTAATTAATTGAGACAAATGCTTTTGATAAGGTACCAATTTTGGATCCTTTGTGCGCCATTCTCCATTAACTTGGTAGATTATGAGCGCAGAGTCTCCAAAGACTTTTAATTCTTTGATTCCCAAGTCAATCGCAACTTGTAAACCATTTGCACATGCTTCATATTCTGCCATGTTGTTGGTACATTCAAAGTCTAATTTGATGGAAACTAGGTACTGCTTCCCAGCTGGTGAGACTACTACAGCTCCTATTCCACATCCATTCATATTGGCAGCTCCATCAAAATACATTTTCCATACACATTCTTCTTCTCGCTCCTCTCTTTCTAGTGCCAACACCTCGTCATCGGGGAATTCAGGCATAGTGGGTTGTACAACCTCCATAGGATTTTCAGCTAGATGATCAGCAATTGTACTTCCCTTTATGGACTTTTGAGTAACATATTTGATATCAAATTCAGACAGCATCACTTGCCATTTTGACATTCTCAATGACACATGAGGACTATCAAATATGTATTTTAATGGATCCATTCGAGAATCAACCAAGTGGTATAGTATAACATGTACTGCCTCAACCTCTTAGAAGCCCACACTAATGCACAACAGGTCTTTTCAATTGCCAGATAGCGAGATTCACATTCATTAAACTTCTTGCTCAAATAATAAATGGCATGTTCTTTCTTTCTGGATTCATCATATTGCCCCAACATTGCCCCAAGTGAAGTAGGTAACACTGTAAGATACAATATTAAAGGTCGTCCTGGCGTGGGAGGAATCAAAACTGGAGGTTTCATTAGATAAGTCTTTATTTTGTCAAAGGCTTCTTGGCATTCGTCATTCCATTCTCCAGGCTGATGTTTCACAACAACTTGAATATAGGCTCACAAGTACTAGTCAAATTAGCGATGAATCTAGCAATGTAGTTGAGCCTCCCAAGAAAACTCCTCACTTCTTTTTCAGTTTTGGGAGCTGGCATATCTTGTATCGCCTTCACTTTGTCTGGATCCACTTTTATTCCTTCTCTGCTGATAACAAAACCCAGTAACTTCCCTGTACAAGCTCCAAAGATGCATTTGTTTGGATTCAGCCTCAACTTGTATTTTTTGAGCCTTGCAAATAACTTTCGCAGGACTTCCACATGACTTTCTCCCTCTTTAGATTTAGCAACCATATCATCTACATACACTTCAATTTCCTTATGCATCATGTCATGGAAAAGTGCAACCATCGCACGTTGATACGTAGCACCGGCATTCTTTAGTCCAAATGGCATGACTGTATAGCAGAATGTTCCCCACGGAGTTATGAACGTGGTTTTTCCTTTGTCATGAACATCCATGAGAATCTGATTGCACCCAGAGTATCCATCCATAAATGAAAATTGGTGATTTCTGGCTGTATTATCAACAAGGACATCAATGTGAGGGAGTGGAAAATTATCTTTCGGGCTGGCTTTATTTAGATCCCGATAGTCAACACACATCCTGACCTTCCCATCCTTTTTAGGTACAGGTACAATGTTAGCTACCCAATCTGTGTGTCTTGACACCTCTAGAAACCCAGCCTCTAGCTGTTTAGTTACTTCTTCTTTTATTTTTAGTGACATGTCAGGCCGCATCCTTCTCAACTTTTGTTTTTTTGGCTCAGCTTCTGGATATAAGGGGATCTTGTGTGAAGCAATCTCTGGATCCAATCCTGGCATATCATGATAAGACCATGCGAAGACATCCATGTATTCTTCAAATAAAGCAATCATTTCTGTTCGCTCAGGATTCTCCATTATTTTCAACTCTTTCCTCTCTTCTTCGGTGCCCATATTAATTACTTCGATCACCTCATTGTCTGGGCCAATTTCTTTTTTAGAATGTTCCAATAGGTCTGAGAATTGCTCAACAATTTCTTCATCCTCATCAGATTCATGATTTTCGCAATCAAGTACAGCAAGAGAATCAATTGATAAGCTTCTGAAATCTCTTTCATGTGACAAAATTTTTAAGTCCCTGGAAAGCAATTGTGTTGGGTTGGAAAAACAAAACAAATGGTGGGAAAATGGGAATAGTATAGAAGAACATTAATAAATGGGCTAAGAATGATAAAAGGGAAATAGAAGGAAACAGAAATGAGGCAAAAGAAGACATAAAGAAATATTATTGAAAAATCATGGAAGTTCATTATGACGTCTTGGAATAGCATGAATAAAAGCATAAACAATCCTTATTAATACAACCAAGTAAATTACTTTGAAGCAACAACATCAATCACTGGTTCAAATGTCTAATTCATCAGCATCTCATCATTGTTGACAGCATGAGTATCATTGTACTCTTCAGACTCCTCAGCACCGATCATGTTGATGATTAGACAATCGCTAGGGGAGCAGCCTTCTTTTGCTATGATCACTTCAGCTGGGTAAGGAAATGTCTCTTTTAGGTGAGGGATCTGCTTCATCTTCTCATTTTGTTTCTTTTGCCCAAGGGTCATAGTCTTCGTCTGCTCTTCCAGTGATGCCTCATATCCCAAACCAAATCGATTAGGCTTCCCTAAGATAGGTAGAGGTGTTCTGATACCTTGCAACCGTGGTCCCAATCCTTTGCCATGCAGATAACCATTCTTAGTCATGATATGAGCCACTACTTGATTAACATCTTTCATTGGGAGCTCATTTTGTTCCTGTTTCAGTGCTACAACCTCCAGATTATGCCATAAACTGCTTTCCACTAACTCCACATTTTCAACATATGGCAGTGTAACTGGTTTAGATACTATGATCTCCTTTTCTCCGTGAATTGTAATGACTGAGCCATTCTCAATGTATTTAACCTTTTGATGCAAGGTTGAAGGAACATCACCAACATTGTTAATCCAAGGTCTTCCCAGCAGCATATTGTAATCGGACTCAATCTCCATTACTTGGAATAGCACCTCAAACCTGCTTGGGCCCACTTCTAATGGCAAAACCATTACCCCAAGAATGCTTTTCTTTGCTCCGTAGAAAGCTTTCACAATCATTACTTGTGGTGAGATATCATCTTTGCTTATTGACAAGTAGCCTAAAGTTGACATTGGTAAAACGTTCAATCCTGACCCTCCGTCGATGAGAACTTTGGGTACTATATGGCCTCTGCATTTTAGAGTTATATACAGTGCTTGAGGATTGGCCTGTGATACAATTTCTTCATCTGAGAATGTAATCATATTAACACGCCTCATCGGATCAACCATATTCACCATATTCTCTAATGAGACATTTGGTTTCACATAGGCATCCTTCAAAACCTTTAGCACTGCCTTTTGATGAGATTCAGATGACAAGATTAATGACAACAGGGAAATTCTGGCAGGTGTCTTCTTCAATTGTTCCAGTATATCATATTCACTTTGCTTCATGATCTTCAGGAATTCCTCCTCTTCTTCTTCTGTTTCTTTTCTCTCCAAATCAGAGCTATTTCCACCATTCCCTTTGTCAATAAACTTCCCCTTTTCCAGCTCTCTAGGACCATAATACCTTCCACTTCTTGTTATATTGGTTACCACTCCACCTATTTGGGCCTCTGAGGTTTCTCCTATATCTCTTTTTGTCTCCACCTTGGTTTTATAATTCCACGGCACAGCATGAGTATCCTCATAATCAAAGGGCATCGGCTTCTTCACAGTGATCACCACTTTTTTCGGTTTCGGAGCTGGATTAAGCGGTAGTACTCGGAGCACGAACCGCTTGATCACATTCACCTCTTCAGAGAAATTCGATCTCTTTTTCGCCTGAATTACACCTAAGTTGAGTAGTTCCTGCACTCGAACTTTAAAATCCCAGCAACTTTCTATATCATGAACAAAACCCCCAGAGTGGTATACGCAGTTTGATTCCATGTCATGTTTCTCATTCTCCTTTATTGCAAGAGTAGATGCTGTTATGTTGTAACCAGCTTTATTCAAGCCAATGAAAATTTTCTCCATAGGAGTTTTAAAACTCAACACCTTCTTGAACAAAGGTTCCTCCATTTCCAAGGCATTCACATGACCTCCTCCTTCATGATTTGGAATTGGATTATTGACAATATCAGGCTTTGACTCTTCCTGAAGGTCCAATCTCCCACAAGCAATTAATTTTCTCACTGCCGTCTTAAACCCTTCACAGTCCTCAATTGAATGTCCCATAACATCCATGTGATATTTGCAAGTTAGATTCGGGTTATACCATGCTGGGAATGGTGGTTCCATCGGACGTACGGGATATGGTGATATCAAATGAGCCTCGAATAATCTTTGGAAAAGGTCAGCATTAGAAATGGATAACTTCGGAAAAGATGGAAGGTTTGGGAATCGATTCCGATTCTGATTTTGGAAATTTGGTCTTGGTGGTATAGTATTTGGGTAATTTTGGGCATGTGTGGTTGGGTTATAGGCATATGTTGGACGGGCTGGTTGGTATGGTCGTATGTGGATATTATTGACCTGAGGCTGGGGGTATGAAGTGGTGCTTGTAGCTCGGTAAGAAGGGACAGAGGATTGGTATTGTGGATCTTGGAATTTTGGGCATGTTGATGTGTATCTAGGGATAGAAGATTGCTGACCTTGTACAAAACTTATCTCAGGCTCTTTCTTCTTTGATGGAAATCCTCTTTTTGTGTCATCATAGCTTATAGGAAGTTTGCCAGCTTTAGCCAAGCTCTCAATTCTTTCACCGGCAGTTATCAATTCAGAGAAATCTTTATATGCTACTCCGGCCATTGCCCCAATGTAAGGAGATCCCAAGGTCCCCAAAAAGTATGAGCATATTTCAGATGGGATAAGTGGCGGTTGTACTTGAGCAGCTAAAGCTTTCCACCTTTGGGCATACTGCTTAAACGACTCGTCCTTCTTTTTCTGCATTGTGGTTAATTGCTCACGAGAGGGTGCCGCTTCCATATTGAACTTGTACTGACTCATGAATTGATCTGCCAATTCTCTCCAGCTAGAAATCTTTGAATGGTCTTGTTGAATGTACCATTCCAAGGCAGGTCCAATCAAGCTTTCATGGAAAAAGCTGGTGAGAAATTTTTCATCCTTTGACCATATTGCCATCTTAGTACAGTAACTTTTCAGGTGAAACAAAGGGTTACCAGTCCCATCATACTTTGAGAAATCAGGGACCTTGAAGTCTTTGGGGACTATCAAGTCTTCAGGAGGGCACAACTGTTCAATCTCCATATGGCCATAGGAGCTAGGACCTTGGATAACCTTAATTTGCTCCTGAATTTTTCTCATCCATTCTTCTTTTAACTTGTCTTTCTCGGCTTCTGCATGACTATTTTCTGAGTAAAGTGGCTGCTTTTGAGTGATCACACGTGGCTGCTCCCAAGTATGGGTAGCGTTCCCGTGTCCTAGTCATTCTCTAGGGAACGATAGCCTTCTCCAATGGGAATTACCATTGGCATTGTTGGTGGTAGTTTTCCATGAGGGTTACTCAGCATCCTTCCCATATCATTCATCTCCTGGGTGATATTCAGAGGTGCACTTGATATCACTGGCATGGTTACTACGGTGGCACCTGGTTGCACACTTACTGGCGTATCTTTGTTTTGATAGGCTCCCAATAGGTCAAGTGACTCTTTCATGACTTTCATCATTTCTTCTATTCTTGCTTGAGTGTCAGTCATCATATTCAACTGCCCTTTCATCTCGTCCACCTCCATGCTTAGGTTCCTTCCTGGTTCAACAGTGGTTGCAATTGAGTGTGCCTTTCCTGTTTCAGAGTTTCCTCCTCCAGCCATCTTGGTCCGAGCTCTTGTATTGTAAGTACGAGTTTGATCGATTTTTGTTTTCCTCGGGCGCCCAATGGTGACGAAGTTTTACCTGTAATGAGAATTTTATTAAAAAGGAAAAGAACATTGTTGTTTGTCAAAGATCATGTCTAGTCTTGATGTAAGTATCTTTGATGATATTCGTTCACCAGAACGTCTCGTTCGAAGGTACTAAGTCATGGATATTGTCAAGAGGCTAACACAAGGAATCATCCATTCTTTCATTCATTGTACATTACAATCATTATTCGTGTACAGATATTCAAAAAAAGAAAATACATCATAAAGCCAATGCATCACTCTTTCCCAAAAGAAAATCTTCTTATGCATCCTCAATGTCTTTCCTTGATTATTCGTTTCATCTCCCCAATCAAATCTTTGCAGTAGTCCACAAAGCTACAAATCTCACCCGGGGTGTTAAAAGGAATTATTTTTTGCTCAGCCATTTCTAGGTATCTTGGAACATCTTCTATTGCCGCATTAGCCAATCATGCCAAGTTTGAAAATTGAATCTTCAAATTATGAATGATGTGATCTTGATTTTGTACTTCGAAGTTCAAGTCTGCAACTTTCCTCTTTTCTTTTCCTAACGCAGCTTGATAACTCATGATCTCATCTTTCATGTGCTGTTTTAGTTCCCCAATCTTTCTCTGATGGTCCTTATTCATTTCTTCAATTTCTTGCCTCATTTGTTCCTTACTTGCGAGCACATTTTCTTTAATGGCTTTGGCATTCTGGAGCAGCTTCTTTAGTCGCCGATTTTCAACCAACGCCTCATCACGCTCTTGCCTTCGAAGCTTTAACTCTTGATTGGCAGCTTTGAGACATTCTCTGGTCTTCATCATGTGGTCATGCTCCATTTTTAATTTCTTACCAGTCCCTTCTAGAACATGACTCTTTTCAATGCTTTCTCGCTTCAGAGTTGTATAATTATGGTAGGCGTTTTTCAGTTCCTCCTCAATTTGCATCTTTTCTTGCTTAACTTTGTCCAACCCTTCTCTCATTTCTTTGATCTCTTCACTGTCTTTGAGATGTGAGGTTGATGCCATATTAGAAGTAACTGTTAAAATTCTAAATGGCAACTTAACCTCTTGACCTTTGTTTTTCACCCATTGACGGTAACTTTCTTTCACTGCACAGCTTCTAACTCCTAATTCTTTTCCTTTTCTGACAACATTGTTCCAAGCAGATCGGATTTTCTGTAGTAAGTCACTGTCATTGGAGTCCAAGTAGTATATGATAAAAGGAGTTATTGTAGCTTCGGAAGGTGGCTCCATTATAGGGTAACCAAGTTGGCGCAATACCAATGCTGGATTGTAATTTATGCACCCTCGGGTTCCCATAAGAGGTACATTTGGAAAGCTTCCACATTGATAAATCAATGTCTGTCCATCTTCCCACCAGGGGTACCATCGAATCCCTTTTTCACTCAATTTTGCAAACTCCTCAGCCTATTCCCGTCCATTTTTCTTCTTAATATGATGCATTTTCAGATCATCAATGGGACAGGATGTCTTGTAATTCCTTTGGAATATATGTGAGGTAACCCATATATACAACATTGGCAAACAACACAAAATTCTCTTGCCATTCCTTTCATAGCAGAAATTCAAGGTACAGTATACATCTGCTAAGAAGGCTGGAACATGATTATGGTTATGAAATTTTCGAGCAAGAAACACATCAATTGCTGCCAGATCTACGAAACCGTCAATATTTGGAAACAAGACAATGCCATAGATAGTGGGGGCCAACACATCTGAAAAAGTGTCCCAATCTTCAGCTTGAGCTAAACGATGCATATGTTTCTCCAAGTAGTCTTTCGTGAATCCCTTGGTCCCATTTTTACATTTTTGTGCCTCATGCAAATCTCTTGCATTTACTTTTAGAACATTCGCTATAGTATGCAAAGAAGCATAATATCCTTGGTAAATGTAAGGTTTTTCTCCTTTTAACGGTAACCCCAAGATCCGTTCAAATTCCTCAAGGGTTGGTGCCAACTGGAAATCTTGAAAGGTGAAGCATCGGAGTGGAGGATCATAATACTGAGCTAGTGCTGTGATTGCTTGTACTTGTTCTTCTACTTCCAATAGGCTGAAAACTTTTCCATACTTTCTAGTAAGAGAAAGACGCTGCGGTACCTTCAATAGCTGAATCAAAGATCTCAGGCTTTCTGTGTCGGGTTTCTTGGCTTTAAGATGTAAAGCCTTTTTCAGTTTTTCTTCGTGATTGTTTAGTCTCATGCTTGCTTCCATTTTTCTAAAGATACTCACAACGAGACTAGGATATGATTCTCTAACAAACCTGCTGAAACAAAGAGGGAAAGAACGATTTTTATTTTTTAATTATGAAGAAAAAGGAAGAATAAACATCTAGAATGTACAAGGAAAATAAGTTAAAGAAGAGGTATGCTCCCTTTGTGTCTTATTTTCAGGTAAACTGTTGGGGGTTCTAGGGTCTCTTGAGCTTTTTACTTAGTGTATCTCTCATCAGGTATGAGTCTATGGTTTAAGGATTCTAACGGCCTCTAGAGCTAAGAGCTCATTTCAAAATGTTATCTACAACAGCAGGTGAACCGCTAGGTGTAGGACATTCCGAAAGAGTCAAACTCTAGACGAGATTTTCACAATAACCAAATAGGACGTACATCCAATATAATATGACTATTGCTACACAATCTCTTACTTATCTCAAGTTGCACTCAGACCCGGGTATAGGGCCCCACTCGTGTGTGATTAATGTGTGAGTGTTGCGTGTGAAGGGAGCATACAAACCTGGAATCCTAAAACTACCCATGCCCAATACCTGCAAAATAAACAATACTAAACAAAGGTCGTCTACCCTAGGGTTGTCGCAAATAAATAAATAAGTAAATAAAAGAATATGTACAAACATAATGAAAATAAAAGGAGGGAAAGAAAAAATGGCACAAAATAAAAGTCGTCTATCCTAAGGTTTTTATAAAGACACAAATAATAAAAAACCTATACAAATATGATGGTGATAAAAATTCTAACAAAAGAAAAGAATAGCAATCCACTAAAAAGAAAGGAAATGAATAAATAAGATAAAAATAAAATAAACTAAAAAAAGTGTGGTTATAATAATATACACAATTAATTATTTTAGGCTAACTCTCACTGACAGTCCCCAGTAGAGTCGCCATCTGTCGCAATGGGGATCGCGACGGGGACGGCGAAAAAAGAATTTTGCTTGAACAATGGAGTCGCCACCAAGTTTATTGAAATTGGGAAAACATGGAAAACCCATTATTTTTACAAAATGGTCTTTGGAACCAGATTTGAGTTCGGGAGTCGGTTATGCATAGGGAAGGGCAGGCATTTAATCCTACGCACCCCTAGTACACCCGTCTTTAGGCGGTACCTATAATTGATCTGTGCAAATTATTAATAACCTTTTGAAATATCTATTTACAAGGAAGTTAAAGAATTTTTTTTTTTAAAAAAGAAATTTTGAAACATCAAGCTGTCACAATTCAAATGTCCAAAATTTTGAGTTAACAAACTGTCACAGCTAAATTAACACCTTTATTTGAAATAAAAAATGATAAATAAATGAAAAAAATTTAAAATAAAAAAATCATTATAAATATTCACAAGTAAGAAAAGGAAAAAGATATTTTTAGTATTTTTTAATAAAGAAAAAAAAGAGAATAAATATATTTTTTTTAGAGGAATTTCGGGATCATTAAGCTGTCACAACTCAAATGTCCATATTATTGAGTTAACAAGCCGTCTCGGCTAAATTAACATTTTAACAGAATATTCCTAAAAAAAATAAAAAATAAAAAATTATTTACAAGTAAAATGAATTATGAAAATTTAATTTTGACTTGACAGAGATCAGAATCGCCTGCTCCTACGTATCCCCGGGTGCAATGAGGAACTCAAAGTTACGTAGTTCTGTATATAATTTTTATGTTTTGATTAATTTTCATATTTTGAGAAGGAGTTTTGAATACCAAGCTGTCACAGCTAAAATATTCCAGAACATAAAATTAACGAGCCGTCACGGCTTAGTTAATCTTATTTTCAAAATATAATTTAATTATTTTTTTTTTTGAAAAAAATTTAGAATATTAAGCTGTCACAGCTAAAATATTTCAAAATTTAAAATTAATAAGCTGTCACGACTCAAAGAAGTATTATTGATCAATTGTAATTCATTTCCTTCTCAATTAAAGGGGCAAGAATAAATTTTCAAGGCACGCAAAAAGTATATCTCACCCTCCACAATCACGATCCAAACATATTTATTATCATATTTTTTGTTATGAAAAGAATAAATAAAATGAACAAGGTTAACTTAAAAAAAAAATCTTGTACGATCAGAACCAGAAAATAATATCTAAACTCGATTTCATATAAGCACAACCAAAAAACAATAATAATCGGATTATTTTTAAACAAAAGACACGAGCTCTATAACCCAAAATAATAACTTAAAAAAAAAATCCATGATATGCTGACATAAGAGTAAACCCATCATTAAACAAAAATAAAAATGGAGTCCTAAGCCTAATTTGACTAACATGTACGACACATACTCATAAGCATAACAAAGACACGAGCTCTTAAATAAAAAAAAACCATGAGATGCTGACATAAAGGTGAACCCATCATTAAACAAAAATAAAAAAAAAATGGAATTCTAAGCCTAATTTGACTAACATGTACGACACACACTCACAAGCATAACAAAAGACACGAGCTCTTAAATAAAAAAACATGAGATGCTGACATAAAGGTGAACCCATCATTAAACTAAAAAAAAATAAAAAAAAATGGAATCCTAAGCCTAATGTGACACAAACTCTATGGCCCATCAGTAAATTAAAAAAGGAATTCTAAGCCTAACGTGTAAGGCACACAAAAAGGGAATCCTCAGACAACAACCGGGACAGAGAGATAGAGCATTATTATCTTGGATCCCTTTTTACTCTTTTTGTTCACAAAGATAATGGGAGACTAAGGCACACCTCCTACACATATTCAAACTTACGCACACGCTACACTAACACTTGGCCTCTCTCTCACCTACACTCTCACAAAAAATAAAAAAATAAAAACTACCCACTCTTACATTCCCACAGAGAAACGCGGAAAGAGAGAGAAGTATGAGAAAGAAATGGAAGACAAAGGAAAGAACGGGAAATAGAGAGATCCGAGAACGAGGAAGAAAGGGAAGCACGCGGCGACTAAGGGCAGAGGTCGATCTGCCGCGGTTGGTGGGCTGGTCCGCCGGTGCAAGGAAAGTGCCTGCCGCTTTGGGGTGGCAAATCGGACTGGGGCAGCGGTTGCGATCTAGGCGGCGATCCGAACGGCAGATAGAGGCTGGTTCACGGTCGGCTGGGTGGATCGAGTGGTCATGGGCAAGGAGGAAGAAGAGGAAGCCGCGCGAGGTCGCGGTGGTGATGATCGATGGCGGCAAGGACCTCGCGCGGCTGAGACCGCCGCTGTGCGATGATGATCACTGGAGGCGTAGCGGTGGTCGATCCTGCCGGCGGCTGTGATGGAGACAATGAGGGAGGCCGGCTCACGGAGGAGGCCATGGCGGTGACATCCCCCTCTAGTCTTCCTTCTGTTTCAGCTTGCTTTTTTTTAATTATTTTTTGAACAAGAAAATTGGGTCTATGTTTGGTTCTGAACTAAGATTAGGATTTTGCTTGAATTGAGTTGGACTGTTGATGAACTGATGATTTATATGAATTGAATTTGGCTTTGGCTGGCTGTGATTTTGTGGGTGTTGTATCTGCTGTTGGTTTATTTTTTCTGTTAACAGGGGTATGGGTTGATGGGAAACGGTTTGGCTTAAAAGGAAAAAAAAATACAAGATAATCGAATGCCAAATAGCTTACCAGTGTTGGTTTTCTTTCCTTTTTTTTGTGGTGTCTCTTCTATCTGGTTATTGCAAAAAAAGTTTTCAGATAAGAAATGGTGATCAGAAAATTTAGTGTTGAAAACTGATCCCCAGCTCCTCTACCCCCTTTGTCTGAATTTATACACCATTCTTCCATCCATGGCATGTGATTCTGCAGATTTTAAGGGATATTGGTGCCGTCCTTTTTGAAAATTTGGCTGGTATTTTTTCGGTGATTCACGCTTATGCTGATTCTTGGGATTCTGAAGCCGTTCCTTTTGATTTTCCTTACCTCCATATTCGGCTATTCACGTTCCATCATAGCACAATCTTCTTTGTCATTTCTCCTTTATTATTATTATTTTTTTAAAAAAAAAAAGTCAAGAAAAATGGAGTAACGAAGCAAAACAGATCAACAAAACAAAAAGAACAAATAGTGTGGCATGCATTCGGTTTGTTTTTTCATTTTTTTTCTTTTTTTTTTAACATAAAAGGAAAAAAAACGGACAACAAACAAAGGAATCAGAAATGGGCTAAAAAAAAAAGAAGAGTAAATGAATTGGGTTAGAAGTTTTTTTTTTTTAATGACAACAAACAAATGAAATGAAATGGGCTTGAAAAAAAAAAATTGGTTTATGGGCCGGACAAAATCGGGTGTTCACAAACTCATTTGCTTGAATCTACAATCTGCAACTTTGCAACCAAATTTCCCGTAGTGGAAGCAGTTGAAATTTGTTTTCTCTTGGTAGTCGTCACCTTTTCCTCTTCCTCGGCTAGCAGGCCCAAAATTATTTTCACATTTTCCTTGGGTAGGTGGTCTAAAACTATTGCCTCTTCCTTGACAATGGTTATTGCCACGAACTTTTCCTCTGAAACCTCTTATGCCTCTGCCTTTATTATTGTAGCCTCGACCTCTTGCTTCTCCATCATAGCTTGATTCAGCAAATTTGTTTACATTCACCTAACTCTTCAAGGATTCTTCTGTTGATTTTTCTGTCTTTTCCAATATTCTACTAATATGCTTTCTATGTTGCCTTACAATTTTGCAATTGTCATTTTATCTGTATCGTGAAACTCCAATATTGTAGTTATTATCACATGATTAAACTTCACCGGCATGGTGCGTACAATTTTCTCTACTATCTGAAATCTTCTCTCCGTAGACTTTCATTTTATTAACAAAGTCAGTGACACGAGAAAAATCTTGTTCAACAATTTCTGAGCTAGACATTTTATATCTCTCATATTTTGCGAGACAGCTTCAAAATATCCCAAACTTCTTTGGCGGTTTTGGCATTAGCAATTTTGCCAAATACTGAATAATCTACTCCTTGATGAATTCGTGACAGTGCCAATTGATCTCTCCTCTGGGCAGTTGCAACAGTTTCTTCTTGTAAGCTTTGGATCAATAAGAGTCCAAATATTGTGACCCCTTAAGTGAGTTGTCATCAAAGTCTCCTAGTAACTGTAATCCAATTTCCCATCTAATTTACGACCTAACCAAACAATATTGTAATCGTTTACTATAATGATACTAACTATTTGAGATCACTCTTATTCCTCACACACTCTCCAAATAAATTGGCACTAGATTTAACCAGCTCTGATACCAATTTGATACTAGAAACTCACTAAAAATAATACACCTAATATTTTTATCTCACAACCATAACACTACATATATATATATATATAATGGAAGAGGAAATTTTTGAAGGTTTATAACTTGATGAACTGATATCAAAACACGGTACATAGCTTGCCTTTTTATAGGCTTCATCAGTTAATAAAATATTAAGAAAAACAAAAACCAAATTTGAAGTAACTAACATGCAACAAACCATATCCTACTCATCCAAGTGCATGTAGTAGCGTGATGTGTCAAATTTTTAGACTTCTATGCCACCAATTATAGAGTTA
This sequence comes from Dalbergia cochinchinensis, assembly GCA_031216125.1. NCBI lineage: Eukaryota > Viridiplantae > Streptophyta > Magnoliopsida > Fabales > Fabaceae > Dalbergia > Dalbergia cochinchinensis. The sequence goes on along the minus strand of CM062377.1, from coordinate 24,659,809 downwards.
CAAGAATGTGTTGTAAGGATGCTTGATTCAAAACATAATATGTTTGGGTAGCAGTGATTTTAGCTACTATGCATCCAACTGATGGCAATATAACACTACCTAGGCTTGGTTTATTAACTTTTTTTAAACAATTATTAATTAGCATAAACCTTTTCTCTTGTCCCGAATTAAACTTTTTAAGTCGGACAATATTTTTGTCAAAATCTGAAAGATCTTCTTTTATTTTATTTATAATACTCGTCCAAATTTGATTTGAAATCAGTGACGGAACCCTGATTTAGGAGTGTTAAAGTTTGTCGTCTTAAAAATGATAACAGTACTCAATATTGAAGAAGTCTCATTTGTAGTAAATTATTTCATGAAAAGGCAACTTAATAATCTCGTGAAAGCGAATGTAAACATCACTCATTTCATTTCATTATTGAGACCAAGAGGAGATGACAAATACCGCCGGAACGAATCAACACTTAAGCGTCTATCATTTTCGGAAGATCAATTTTTCACCAAATACTTAGCAAACCAGAATACTGACAGAGATCACAAGAGTTTTTACTCCATGTTCGTTGATTATGCGATATTGACCTCCATGTGACTGCATACCTACAGTATTTAATGTTTGAAATCCATTCAAAGGTTTGAACTTGAGTTGATTTTACATTTAAAAAGCACAAAAAGATCCCTGTCTTAATAAAAACAGAAATACTTGGATGCTTTAAAAGTAAGAGAATCCATTTGTTATATTCTATTTAATAAATAATATATTAATTCAATGAATTATTATTATTTTTTATTTTTCCTGCATATTTAATATAGAGTAAAATGTCACTTTCATCTCTGAAATTACATGCGTAAGTCACTTTTGTTTCTGAAATTTGAAAATTAAACTATTTGGTCCCTGAAATTGCATTCCATAGATCACATTAGTCCTTGGTCAAACAACCATCAGTCAAACTTAACATTTTGCTAATGTGTCACGTTAAGTGACACGTGGCATGCCATGTGTCAATGACGTGGCATGCCACGTCAGCATGCTGACGTGTCATGCTTACGTGATATCAGACCCTGAAATTTTAAATGTGTCAAAATAGTCCCTAAAATTTTCTAAAATGTGTCAAAAAAGTCCCTGAAATTTTAAATGTATCAAAATAGTTCTTGAAATTTTTTAAAATGTGTCAAATAAATTTCAAATTCTAAATTTCTCCTCTTTTGATTCATAAAATCTAAATCCTTAATAATTCTTAAATCCACTTATTTCTCTCTCATTTTCACACTTTATTTAAATAATCCAAATTTTTAAATATCCTAAATATAATTAAGAGTATGATTAGTCCAAATTTAAGACCCTCCATGTCTAACGTATTTTAGAAAATTTCAAGGACTATTTTGACATATTTAAAATTTCGCGTCGACGCCACGTTAAGACGACATGTCAAAGACGCCTTGATGTGGCATGCCACATCATCATACCACGTCATCATGCCATGTCAGCATGCCACGTGTTACTTATCATGACACGTCAGTAAAATGTTAAGTTTGACTGATGGTTATTTAACCAGAGACTAACGTGACCTATGGAATGCAATTTCAGGGACCGAATAGTTAATTTTCAAATTCCAGGTATGAAAGTGACCAATACGTGCAATTTCAGGGACGAAAGTGACACTTTACTCATTTAATATAATAATTAATATGTCATTTATTAAATGGAGCAAAGTAAACACATTCTCATACCGAGTACACAACAATTTCTCTTCAAAACAAATGCTATCAAACTAAAATTTTTCTCAAAAATAAATATTAGGATGATTAGTAATATATCATCATAGAAACACTACTACAGACATGACATATTGCAACACTTATTTTGTAACACGTTAACAAATGTTACAATAGCCGGTCTAAATTACCTTTTTGCAACGCTTATTGAGAAAAATGTTACTATTGGTTGTTTATTAGCTATGAAGCACAGATGCCGATAAGAATGAGACACGACACGGACACAAATATAAAGACACACTAAATTCAAAAAATTACATAATACAAACATGACATATATATATATATATATGCAAATTTTTTTTATTTTGTTGTATAATAAAATAAAATGATCCAATAGCATATGTCCAACTAAATAACTAGTGTTGATTTTGGGCTCTTATTGATATTAAAATTTGAAAAAAAAAAGAAACCAACTCTAGCATGTCTATGGGGTGTCTAAGCTGTGTCAACAATGAATTAGAGTAGTGTCTAACCATATTCAGTGTGTGTCCGAGCTCAAATAAATAATTTTTTAATTGAACTCGTGTCCAATACGTGTCTTGTGGGTACCGAATATTGACATATGTCTAACATATGGACGCCTCACCATGTCGGTATATCTGTGCTTCTTAGTATTATTATTGGTATTTTTATATATATTTAATCATTGTTCTTAGATTCTGGAACCAAAATTGTAAAACCCAAACATGCTTGTTTTCCACTGCTGATGGAGAAACCACTCGGTGGCAGAGCCAGCTTGATTATCTTTGATTCCTCCATCCATCAATTCATCCCTCTTCATTCTTGAAGTTCGAAACCATCCTTGCAGGTTAGCATTATCATGCTCGATCCAATCTCATTCTCTATTCTTCGATTATGTTAGGTTTTTTTTTTTATTCTGCACCCTCATTGCTCGATCTTGATTCGGAGCTTGTCTACAATCGCAATAAATAAATAAATAAATAAATAACCTATTTCGTTTGATTTTATTGATGATTTGTGTTTCGAGTTTTGTTTGTTTTCGATTATGGTGGCTTGACATTGTAACAATACAGTTCTATCTCATTTTGGTATGAATTTCTTGTAGTAGTTCTTCCATACTCTAGGTACGCATAATTGTTGGACTTCTGAGATAATTACAAACCTCACTACCTCAAATGTCTCTGATTTTTTGTGTTTTTATTTTGGCCTTTTTGTTTTGAACGTTTCCTGAGAGATTTGGTAATATTCATTTTTGTTATGATAATGCCTTGGGTTCAATGCTTAGTAGTTGTTTGATAAAATGCTTCAGTTGAATCTTTAGTTTAATATACAAGAATTAGGTAGTATGGATGATTAAAAGCATGATATTGTTTACATGACTCTCTTAGAAAAGGCTGTTATATCCTTCATATTCCATTTAGAAAGCTGAAGACGGTATACATCTGAATATGTTGACATGAGCAGATTGAAAATGATAATTAAAGTGAAGGAGTAAACAGTAGAAGTAACAAGTTACTAAACAGTAAGGACTGAGGACCAATGCTGCACTGCACTCATTGCATATGCATTAAGGGGCTTATCTAGCCATTCTACACGTGACACAGTCAAGTTGATCTTAAATCCTTTACTTTTTTTATGGGTTGGACTGGATCCTTTATACTTTGATCTCAAATTCTGTCGAAAATGAGATCTCTGCGTTTTGTTGTATCTTTAGTTAAAACTTAGCTTTATGTGAGTAATTAACAATTTTCTTTTCTGGTTGAAAATTGAAATGGTTCTGTACTAGTGATGCTCATATGCAATTTTTAATCCTTAAGATTGGGACTCTGTTGCAGGAAAAGAAAAGATTGAGGTAATCCACATATAAATTTCATTCATTCTATGTGGTTGCCTTTTTAATATGTTAAGTGAGACTTATTTTTCAGAAACGAGTGTTTATGGTGTGCGTATATATATATATATATATATATATATATATTGGTTTAAAGGTGTTGAACATGAGCTAAGGAAACTTGAAGGAGTTGTGGAAACCATCCATAATAATCTATGTTACTTGAAGAGCAGGTAAATCTCTTGTATTAATTTTTATGTTTGATTTAATCAGGATGCAATCTTTCTGTTGTCTGGCTTTTATGAAGTTGGTTTAGTTCTGTCAACCACTTAAATATGTATCAATGATGTTGAATTGGTGATAAGTGAGCTCGGGAGCACTATTAAAAATACTTTTTTTTTTTTTGAAAAAAATGCTATCCTGATTCCTTTTTCAAAAATTATGATAGTCACATGGGAAGGTTATTATGCTTTCAAGAACCACAAAGATTCTTGATTAGTAGCACTGGTATTAAGTCTAAGTGATTTATGTTGTCTTATATTTATTTATCATTGGTATTGTAATTATTTTGTTTTTGTTTGGGCTTTGATAAGTGGCTAAGTAGTTCGCAAATATTGGAATAAGGGGGAATATGAATAAGGATATAATGAAGGAAATCGTTCCTTTTTTTGTCACATTATCCAAGGCAAGAACTCTTAAAGGCAGAGGTGATGTCAAAGGTATTATTTTTCCATTTCTTTAGACTATATTGTTTTTCTTTATTGCTAAATTTGCTATTGTGGTTATAAGTGTGGCATTATAATTTGATCAAACAGGGACTTATTCAAGGGAATAATATACCTGTCCTTGGGATGAAAATATACTTCTCTGTGGGCTCCTTGCAGATTTGATTTGGAGAAGAGGACCACTGTGTTGGTAGAAGAGATTGATTATCTTTTTCCTAGTGTGAATCAGTTTTGTGTTATGAGTTTTATTTTTTATTTTGATTTAGATTCAATGTGTCATAGTATTTGATATGGTTTTGTAATGTTACTTTTCTTGCCCTCACATTGTCTTGTGGGTTGAACTTTTGTACCAAATTATCGGTAAATAAAAGCTTTTGAATGTAATGTATATGGAGAATTTTGAAAATAAAAAAAACCTTTGTTTAAATTTCATGTAAATCATGTATATATTATATATTGCCTGATTCTTAATTGTTGTTGTTGAAGTTATAAATACGTGCATAAGGTTAAGCGGTAACACTTTTTAGGCAAGACCAAGTTAATTTTGGCATCTAAATTAGCAACACTGTAGATGTTGCAAAACAAAGTTAATTGCAACATTTTTAAAAATGTTACAAAAAGAATAAATGGTAATATTTTTTAAATGTTACTAGAAAGATAGTAAATAATAACATTTGAAAAATGTTACAAAAAAGTATTTTTTGTAATATTGTTAAAATGTTATTAATAGTATAAATAAATGTTGCTAAAACTATTTAGTGAAATAGGGTAAACACAACATTTACAAAAGTGTTACTAATAGAAATAGCAACATTTTTTATGATTTAGTAACACTTATTAAATGTCAGTAAGAATCATATTTGTTGTAGTGAAAATAAGCTTATATTTTATCTATAGTTTAGGGTTTTTGCTTTGATACCCTTTTAAATTCAAGGGTTGTGATATAATCATGAGCATTTAAAATATTAATTAATTTAATTAGTGGGACACATGGTAAACTTTTAGTCACAAGTTATCTAAAAGATATCTGTACCCATAAATTTTATAGGGTATCGGAGTAATCGCATAGGTTAAAAACTGATTTGATACACCTATGCCTAGGGTTAAATTGGCACCCGTTCCTAGGAAAAAATAGTAATTGTGTGGTTGGCTTTTCTTCCATAATTATTTTCTATTGAGGACGTTTTAACCATGAAGATTTAGCAGGCCATGTAAATTGTCAAATATTAAAGCAAAGGAATTTGTCTAATATGCATGAAATCTTATGTTCAAATCTGATTGCGATCAGTATAATTTTTAAAATAAAAAAGAAAAAAAAATCAGATATTAGGGTTTGAAACTAAAATAGAAATAAGCCTACGTCATATATACTGGTAAAGTATTCTCCGTAAAAAAATGTGTACTCTGGGTCATTCACGGTGGTCCTTAAAGGCAGATGCGCTTTTTAACTTTATGGAAGGCATGAGATACAAAAAGGAGAAGTCAGACATAAGGATGTTTTATACCCACTGGGTGATAGGTTGGTCTTTTGAAATCTGGAGGTGCTAAAGAAAAAGGTTTATTTGCTTGCACTTTTCACTTTAAATTTCAGGTTATAATGGTTAGGAATATTGCGATGATCTATATCTGTAACGGCATTTGTTACATTTCTAGTGCTTTTGAGCGGCTATTCTTCCTCGACACGGAGGATGATTCACATTTCCTGGCTGCAAAAGGATGAGATTATTAAGTACCAGTATTAACACACAAACTCATAAAATACAAAATGAAGAGTTTAGATCCCCCCCCCCCCACACACACACACACACACATCGAATATTTTTTAAATGTATTTTAATATTTTATATATTTTTAAATGAGTAAATTCTTACAATTTGTATTAATTTGCCTAAACTCATGGGACTTTGATTAACTCACAATTTTGACAACCATGATGCAAAGCAACTACACTAGAGGTCAGAGGCGAATACTAGACCTAAATTTTAGGGGGGAAAGGGGCAAGCATATATGCACATTGTATTAGTTCTAGAACCCTTCAAAAAGCTTCAAGATTATTTTGAATGATAACAAAACTAATTTAAGAAAAATATTTTGAAGAATAACTAGTGTCTACTTTGAGTTTCTTGAGATAGTATACAGGTCTTTTCGAATTGCACTTGAAAATAAATTCACTTTACATGTTCAAACATGTTGTATATCATGTAAAGAGATAGGAACTTAATAGAAGTGAATTTTATATCATGTAAAGTACGTATATATGCTTAGTAATGGGTTGAAGAAAAATCAAATCGGGAACCAAAAACCAAGGCTGGGATCTTTGGAAAGTAGAACGTGGCTTTAGAAAGTAAACTAAGAATAAAAATATCAATCAAACTCTGAAGCCGATATGTTCTACAATCTTCAATCACTACGTTCACAATCTTTTTATCAACAACAAGCTCTAGATCATTCATTCATCATGGAACTGATTTCGCACCTTTGAAAGCTCACTTGATAGTGAACAAGGGTGCTCTACAAGAAAATGAGAGAAATTTGAAATTCAACTTTAAAGTCAAACCTAGTGACAAACTCGGGTGTCATATTTTCTGCCAATTTGGTTAACTACTCCAACTTTAAGAAGGAAGAGTTCAGAAACCATGATCAGAAAGTAAAAAGTAGTTTTTGAAGGGTCATCAGAAATATCAACTTTACAATGACTTCTGCAATAGATCTGACAAACAAACAAACTTCTCTTCTAGACTATATTTTTCAAGACACAAACAAATAATTAACATGTGTCACTTGGAGAACTGATTAAGGGTGACAGTCATAAGTGAAGACCATCTATAAATAGATATGTTGTGCTTTCAAATAAAGAAAGACAAAACACTACACAAGTGCTGAAACTCTGTGAAAATTTCTCCTCACTTCCTGTAAAGTTCATTACAACTTATAATAAGCTTTTGTGTGTATGTAAAAATTTTCTTTCTATGTTCCTAACTAGTTTATACGTTCTTCTAAGGAAGAATCGTTAGAAAGAAGTCATTCAAGTTGTCTTAGGTCATTCATTATATATCTTAAGGAAACTTGAGTGTAGGTTAATTTGAGTTGTAAACCTAAATCCAAAATTTTGTATCCTCGATCCAGTAGTGATCGGTGTGAATTTAGCTTGGAAAGGCAGTCAAAGACTACTTACAATGCGATAATAAAGGTGTTTTATTGGTCACGATTTAGCTTGGAGAGGCTGGTTAAAGACTACTTAGTTTAGCTTGGAGAGACTGGTCAAAGACTATTTATTTTAGCTTGAAGAGACTGGTGAATAACCACTTAGTTTGTGATAGTAGGGGTTATCTACTGGTCATAAGTTAGAGTTTAGGAAGGCTATTGTAAAGACTATCCGGTTTCTTTCTTGGGTTGAGAAATATTCTAGTGAAACTCAATAGTGGTTGAGTACTAAACGTAGGCATGTTTCTTTCTCGGGTTTCTTCTTCTCCTTTATCTCTTTTACTTTAGCTATTCAATGTTATTTTTTAATATATGTCTAAAGTTACTTTCTAAGATATCTAACACTGTTTCCACTACAATTAAAGCACAACGCTTGATAGTATTTTGTTTAAAGTTTCGGTTGCTAAAAAGTAAAGAAAAGCAAAACATGATTCAACCTCCTTTTCTCATATGTTTTTCTACCTACACATTGTTTATCATTACATATTTATAAGAACTTATCTCAAAAATTTGAATTTTATTTTCTAATTTATATAGAAATAAATAATAAAAATACAAAACAAAAGTGGATGACAAAATTGAACTATTGAGATATAAAACTTATCTAATGTGTTCTAAAAGCAATAATATATCATTTTAACATATAAAAATTTTAGGGAGGGCCGAGTATGTATAGATACACACACACACACACACACATATATATATAAAGACATGAAAATTGAAAATTTCAGGGGGAACATGGCCACCCCTAGACTACATGAGGTTTCACCCCTGCTGGAGGTCCAAATAATGGATACCCAGTAAAGGGTTGAGGGAATGGATGTTAGCTTGATCTCCTTGATCTTTTGACTATTTTTTATGATTACCAACCATATAATCATTGAAAAAATGATAAATCCTCCTAATAAGTGTTAACAGATTATTGTAATTCAAAATCTCACTTATGTATTAAATAGTCATTCATTGTCTTGTAAACCACAACTTGTTCAGCTAATTAATCATATGCTTACTCTTGTGTTGGCTTATATTTATGTTGTGGAGAAACTATTTAAATTTTTGATTGCTTGTGATATAATACCCTAGGTCTATGTGTCCATGCAAAGGCCATCTAAGGCCGAAAGGGCTTCCTCGAGGCTTGGTTGGACCAGATTATGTAGAATTCTGCAAAATTTACGTAAAACCAGTGGACACACAATTTTGGTCTATGGAAGCATTTTAGAAATGCATAGACATGCAATTTTGGTCCCCACGGATGTGCATAAAAAATTCGCAGAAGTGCAGTGTGATTTTCATAGTTTTTCCATCAAGGATAGTGAGCCCTCGAATTTTTGTAGCACCCGTTCATACAAAAGCTAGTAATATGAAATTACACATAAAGCACAACGTTTGACGTTAAGTAAAAAGATTACAAACATAGGGTTTTGGCATGAGTACTTAATGCCATTAATTACAAATTGAACATTTCTAAAATTCACAATACAAAATCACACATTAATTAAACATAAGTCCATAAGTTCGAGACACAGCTGCATCCATTCAGCGTTACTTGATTGATCTAAAAACACCATAAATAAAAATAAAGAAAAATGAGAATTGAAAAATTTTCAATGGAAAATAAATTATTTTAAAACATTTGAACTATGGTTGGTTTCAACTGTGTCTGCATGGAAAAAACACAGGGTAATAATATCATCACAAGATAAATTATCATAGTATAAATAATAGAAATCATGTAGAATCCTATAAGAATTATGATTTCTTTACTTTAGTTTTTACTTTTCACTTGTCTGCCCGTCTTATGCATAGTCGAAGGTCTTTTCTTTAGGAATTCTCATTCTTTGGCATTGTTCTTTAACATTATGATGACAAAACAAGACTTTTACGCTACACTAATCGAGGTAGATAACATAAAAGGATTTTATATGTATCCCTCAACCTTCTCGATGGTTAGCAACAAGTTTTGATTGAACATCTTTTTAAAATTAATTAATTAATTATTATTGTGCATAAATTCACAATAAGAAATGCATAAAATTATTCCTTAAATAAAACTTAAATAAAATTTCATAAAATAATCAACAATAATAATAAACTAAATATAAAACATTAAATTAGGCAATAAACTAAAATAAGTGCACAAAATATAAATTAATGCATAAACTTAAACTTAAAAAAGTGCACAATAATTAAAATAATATAAGCTTGATAAAATAAACTAATACCTTAAAATAAAATTTCTCAAACCATAGAGTTGTCAATCTAAACACTAACTTCTAAAGGGACTAAAATTAAGATAACTTTTATTAAATTTTATTTTGACTTTTCATCAAGGTCTAGGAGATGGTCTTTGTCATCATGAAGTCATAATTAATTTAATATTCTAAATTCATATAAAATAACTTTCACTTATTTTTAGTATTAGATGTTAATTATATTTACCTCTAATTTAGGCCCCTTATAGAAGTTACTATAAATATTAACAACTCAAATTAATATAATATTATAAAAACAATATGATAAATTATAAAATAGAATAATGATAAAATAATGTACAATGGATAGCAAACATAAATAAAAAGGGACATTAAACTAGCTTGAATTAATGATGAATCACATAAATATAAAGAAAAGGTAAACAAAAAGAAGAAACTTGAGCGGTGGTAGTCCACATTGGATTGGTGAGAAGAGAATAAAATCTTTAAGTGATAAAATAAAAAGAAGAAATCAGAGTAAGATAAACCGACGTGACCAATGACGAGAGAAGAGAATCTTTAATTCAATGATAAAATAAAAAGAAGAAATCAGAGCGCACAATGAAACTAGTGGGGAGAGAAAAGAATTTTTTTTCAATTAAGTCACTAATAGTGTTTTAATTAATGTTTTGGTTAACAATCATCCACAAATATAATGGAATGACAAAATAAACTGATAATAGTAAATAAAAGTGAGCAACTCAAATAAAAAATGACAGTATATGTAAAATAAGTAGTAATAATAAAGGTAGGCCTTGTTTCATTTTACATAAAAATAAATTCACTTTCCACCTGATTGTTGTAGACAAATGAAAATAATGTGAACTAAAATTCTTGATACACTGAGCTCACTTTTTTATGCCTAACACTCTTCTCTTTCTTTCTCTTTTCTTAACTACATTCACTCTCTTATATCTCACACAACTGCTCTTTTTTTTTTGTCAAGCACTCATATTAGAAATTATTTGTATGCTAAGTCGCACAAAAAATGTAGTAAAAGGCATAATCTAGATCATCTCTCAAGAAGGATTTGTCACTTAGTTGGAAAACTGAGGGGTTTTGAGAATGAAATTAAAGTAATTAAAATTAACTAGGAGAAATCAATAATTAAAAGGACACTAGTGCAAGGTATTCATAGGATTAGAACTAGTTATTACAAACCAAATATTGAACATATTAGTGGCAATTATATTAGTGATCGATGAACCTCTAGAATTTGATCAATGCAAATAACTAACAAAGGATATCTCAATTTAATAGAAATCACATTGATTTAATGAACCAATTGATATAGTCTAATTGCTAATTGAAAAGTTAATTCTAATATTTTCTCTCAAACAGAAAACCAATAGATCCATTAATGCCCAAAGGGTTTCCCTAAATAATGATCACCAATTTAGTTATCCCAATAAAAATTGTAACAATCGCAACGATAATTATAAGAATAAAAACTGTATAACGTTGATAAAACTAATATATTCAATATAAAGATGGGTCTTAAACATCATCCCAGTCCATCTGGAAACCCTTTCGCTAGTAAAAAACCTACTCCTCTATCCTTGGAGAATTACAATTAGTGAAAATAAAAGAGAACCTAAAAATACCAGTAATAATTATTGCCACAATCTCCAAGAGTAAAGCATCTTTACTAACAGAATTCCTATCAAGAGAAGAAGAGAGAAGATATAGAAAGATGTAGAGAGAGAAAAAGAGGAGAAATTCTAGTATTCTAAACTCTATAGCCAAAATTAGGGTAAAAGTCTGTGTCATTCCCTTAAATAAGGCTATCTAAAATAGCATAAAGTGGGGCCCAAAACTAGATTAATTATCTGCAATCCCGTGCTGCAGCGCACTTCAGAGAGCATTATCTCGTGGTCGATCCTTAAAGCTTCTGTTGAGCACTGCAGCGCTCACTCGAGAGTGGCTCTTCCCAGTCTTTGCTTCTTTTCAGCTCCAAGCTCTTTCCGAAGAGCTCCCAACCTTGTTCTTGACACTTTGCAGTTGATCCAAGGCTCTTGTATACAAAACCACACTAAAAAAAGATAGGTTAAATGCAACATACTCTAATCCAATAATTACTCCACAAATTAGTGCAATAGTCAATGATTCTATTAAGAATTCACAATGAGGAACAAGTCAAAAATCCTAATTATTTATACTAATAAAATAGCTAAACTCATATAAAAAGTTAAGGTTTAGAAGATAAGTGGCATGAATGTCCCTTATCACTGACCTCCCTGGTAATTTTACAAATAACCAGCAAAACTTCACCTCACTGATCGCCTAGGATGCGCTCAATATAACTAATCGTCCCTAGATTTAATATGAGGTAATATTGGGGGGAAACATCACTTTATTACCTTAACTTAACTTTCTTATCATGATCATGCAACATAAATCTAGACCTCATGAAAATACTATAAGGCATAGACTATACTTGTAGGAGATCTTGTAAATCATAATTCAACATTAAGGATGAACATGATAATCTCATATCATAGTATGAGGTAAATGAGTATTTGTTACAATTTATCACCAAATCTCATGAAAACTAGACATGCTAACATACTTCACATCAAGTTTCTCTAAGTCCACAAATTTAGTAGAAATTCGGTAGCATAACATCTAGGAATAAAGTTCCCCCAAATTTGCTTCCTGTCAATTTACATATTAATCATGCATCTCAATTATCCATGCGTAATCTCAATATGCCATGATCATTATTCTATCAATCACATAAGCATGCCTCTCATACATGCATATATCCATAAGCATGTTATTATCAATATCTTATCAAAATATAAACATGCTCCTACCCAGTTGCCAAAAATCAAAGGATCGGACTCAGCTAATGCATATGTTATGCTTAACAAAATATATATACACTATTCAAGATTCATAAATTTTAAGATTCAAGCATGCATAATTATCAATTCACATCTCCCATATATATTCATCTCAAGTAATTCAAATTCTAAACAATTCTCACAAGCATAATCCACATAGTGTACCAATCATATTAATACCAACAAGTTATCAATATTTATACTTTAGTACCAAAAGGGGGTCAAAATTGAAGTTTCAATATGTGGGTCAAAGTGAAAATTTCTCATTTTAATACTTTTCTCAAAACTAATGATCCTCAAAATTATTTTACACTTTTAAGAGACCCAATACCACTTAGAAATTATTTTTAAATAACATGAAAGTCATCTCAAGCCCTTGGCTGAATTTGTTAGACTTTAGGAGTTAAAGTGCAAAACTCTACTTTTTGACACTTATTAGCAAGTAGCAACACTTCTAAAAATTCTTTTTAACATTATAAATGACATCGATGAAAATAACCGCCTTTGTGAATTATTGGTTTGAGTAAGTGATAATATAATCCTAGATCTGCAGGAACTCCCTGTGTAAGTGATTTATTTGATTGAATTTTCTTCCATTATTTTATTAATTTCTTCCAAACAAAACCCCCGATTTCCAATTGGCTAGTAACATTTCCTTGTGAGACAACCTAGGTTGTGCCATTTACTATGTTTTTGGTATAAATTAGCATGAAATAAATTTTAATTTGTTGTAAGTAGCAACAGCTCGTATCATGTTGGCAATTTGAAAATTGGTACATGACTTAGACCTAAGGTAGAAATCATGTGTTATAACCTAATTTGCTAGGAACATGATTAACACCTAGAGGATTAGGTCCCTACAAAAGCCTTTGGTAGCACGTAAAATTAATTTAAACATAAAATAATCATTATAAATCAATTCCCAAATGATCCAATTTCAACAAAAATTCATAATCCTGAAGTATTTCCAAATCGTAAATCCTGCAAATAAAACTAAATAATACCAACATGGACCATAGCCAAACATAATTAATAAAATAACTATAAGTCAAAGATAAATAAACATAAAAATATGCATGTCTGGGATTCTGCCTGTATGATTATTGAAGCACTACTAAAGTTAACATGAACCAATGTTAAACTTTACTCTGAAGTAAAACTCACCAAAAGTAGCTCCAGCACTACTGAGGTAGATCTTGTGGTGCAACTGAACCTGTAGCTGTATCTTAACTCATCACAACCTGCATGGGACAATAGCAAATATACATATAATATACATGCAACTAACAAAAACAGTTTAAGATTTACATACATATATCTATGCTGAAGAAATCATTCAACCTAATTAACTGAATAGTAATTAATGGAGAAACAGGAAAGTTGAACTGAATAAATTAACAGTACCGACTTGATAACTGAAATTGAAGGGCACCTAACTAGGTCCCATCATGTGGACACCACCCTACTAGGTTTTTTAACTATAACTGTGGTTAAGCTAGTCCTCTAGCCAACTAGTTGGTACCAAAGTTAACGATCATGTAATCGTTAACTCACTAGCTAAAAACTAATATACAAATAACCAAATATTTCTATTGTTCATGCTAAATTGGGGTTTCATGCATTTTGTAAGTTAAGAAAAACATAGTCCTATAGCATACAACCAATAGGAATGGTCCATGAACTTTCAACATAATACTTTCATGATATCTATAAAAACATTAATTTTGCTGAAATTGGTATAATTTTTGAAAGCATGTTTTTAGCATAAATCATTCTAGAATTTTATAAATAATATACAAAATATTGGGAAAGTACTTGAACAAAAGTATAGCTATGAGTTTAAACTCACTCATCGTTGGTATGGGTGTGCGTTTCCAATGCCAACTTGATTCTAGGGAGCATGAATGACATTGATAACTACTAAAGAGTACATATAAATCCTAAATGACTGATAAATTTAATAAGAATTGAATTGAAAATGACATGAAGGAAGAACGTTATGAGAAAACTATGCTTGGCAGTGCCCTAATCCCTAAACCTAAGAGAGGAAGGAATAATTCTAATAAAAACCATGAGAATCATTTACCAGAAGTTTAGGGAGGAGGAAGGATGGAGGAGAAACGTAAAAGAGAAGTGTAGAGAGAATTGAGTGACAGTTAAGGTGTGTTTCGTAAGCTCAGGGTTGAGTTTATATAGTGTGTGAGGCATTTTAATGAAACATCATTTTTGGGGATTTTGATACAGAAAATTCATGTCCATGCATTTTAGTATGCATCCGTGCACACGAGGAAAAATAGGGGAAAGACTAGGGGACATAAACCCAGCCCGTTTCAAATGCACATCCTTGGAACCAAGAAATCCATGTCCGTAGACTGAAGTCTCATGTCTGTGGAACCAAAAAACCCATGCTTGCAAACTCAAAACCTACATTTGCACTATTTATGCAAATTCTGTAGAATTTGCCTTGAGCCTGGGGGAGGGCCTTTCAGCCTTGGATAACCTTCGTACGAGTACTTGTTAGACTTGGAATATTATACTGTAATTCTTAATTTTCTAGGAATAGAATTTAATAGTTGTGTTGAATTTATGAAATCAAGATGTCATAGAACATAATAATGCCTTTGATTCTAGGATTCATATTAGTGAATTAAGTGAATATGATGATTAAAGGTGGATTAATATGCCAAAAAATTAGGTATTAATTAAGTTAAGGAATCCCATCAATTAAATTAAATAAACTTCATTATATTAAGAATTTAATGCTCACAAAAACAAAAATATAATCCAGGAGATATTATCGAAATATCTATGGTATTACCCATTTCATCGTAGACACCACTCATCGCTATTTCTGTAGACCAAAATGTTATGTGCTAATGTTAGGCTTGGTTTGATATTGTTGTTGCTATCAAAATGTTGTTGAGCCCTTTAGGCTCCCAAAAATGTTCTCTCAAAAAGCCATAGTATTACTGTTTTGTAAAATAATACGAAAGTAATTTTCAATAACCAGGAGTCATAGAAGTAGTGTTTTGGTAAACATATCATAAAGTTGTTCTCAAAATATAAAATGGCCATAACAGACATAATATTAAAGAGAATAACTTTTAACTTAAAAGCTTTAATTAATGGAAGAATAAATTTAGTTTTTTATTAAAATTCAAGAGCTATATTAATCTTTTAAGATTTGTTGAATTTCAGAAAGTAAAAACTAGTTTTAAAAAGCACTCCATGAGATGCTTTTAAAAGCTCTTTTGGGTATTAAAAGTTGAGCATAAAAGTACCAAAACTTTTTGATTTACCAAACATAAAAAAAGTGGCTTGTGTTCTTCATAAATCAGAGCAGCCAATTGAAAGGCATTACCAAATCTGTCCTTAGTCCCATGCGTATAGGAATATAAACTTTTTGTAATACTTTGTCTGCCAAGAAAGTAATTTGCCATCATATGTTTTCAAACATTAGCACTCCACGTAGGGGCATTGACCCTCTCCGATATTTGAGGTTGAAAATACAATAGAAATAAGCTTGTGCTATATATCAACAAAGTTTACAACCACCATAAACTCATATTTCTTAGTTCATTTTTTTAGGGGAAAAAAAAGTGTTTGCGACTCGTCTTGTAGTGGTCCTCAAAAGTGCTTGCCGTGTCCTTCTTTTAATTATTTAAGGCATGAGATACAAAGAGAACCCAAAAAAAGAGAAGTTCAATTGCACTTTTTCCTTTGAATATAAGGTTGTCGTGTTCTAGGAACACCAGAATAATCAAAATCTGCAATTTCATTTGTTACATGGGTTACTGTTAGCAGTCATCATTCTCCACAGAGGGGAAGATTCACATTTCATGGCTGCAACGCAATAAGTGTACGGATTCCCACAAAAGGGTTCGAAGGTTGGAATATGTTCTTCGTTCAGGTCCTTATATTGGAAACTGCATAAATACTTCCATGGTAAGTGACAGGGTTACTATTTAAAGAAGATTACACTCTCGTCTCTTTGGATAAATCACTAATGCAAATCTTATTTATCTCAAACTTTTGAATACATTGTCTTATTGTGATATTTATATACTACGCCTTGGTTTGTGTTTACTGCAAAAACTTCCTAGCTAGTTAAATTAATACTACTGAGTATTGAGCAAAAGTGTATTGAGTCACACTGTGGTCCTCAAAAGTGGCTGCACTTTTTCGCTTTTATGAAAGGCGTGAGATTCTAGTTGATCAAAGTTTAGACAGAAAGTAGAAGAACTAGTGGAGCTTATTGTCATGTATCTGTTTGATCCCCTTCCTTGGGATATCACTGAATGCTTCAAAGATGACCCTTAGACAGTAACTTGCAACTCCGAAATTTATTCCAAAGACAATAAAGAGAAAATAAATTTGAACCTGTTGTTGTCTAGCTAGAGGTAGAATAGGCTAGTGCAAAGGGAGCCTAGAGATGCCGTCCCCTTGCTCCTTCCTTTGTCTGCATATATAAAGCTAGGGCATTAATGATGGGAGTTATGATCAGGAGTGGTTATGAATCTAATAGGAGAGTTATGCGTCCTAATTAAGAGATGATATTCAGCATGAGGGTGCAAAGTTATTGATAGCACTACTAGATATCCGTGGGATATCGATGGGATCGATGGGTCCATATCATCAGTAACTACCAACAGTTGTTTTGATGGGTTGACATATGTTTTATCAGTTAGATTTTGATAAAAAAAAATAACAGGGGACAACACATCAGTATATCGGTTGGTAGTGGATGACCTATTACTTGCCATTTGACATGTACAATTTTCAATAGGTATATCGATGGATTTACCAGCAGGGTGGTTATTTATTCTAAACCTATCGGTAACTCGTTATACGCAAGCACTCCACGCGGCATGAATGTTCTTCTGGAGGGGTACTAGTGGGTAGCAACCAAAATAAAATTTATTTTTTATTCTTTTTAATTCTTGTCTATTATTGATGGATAAACCAATGTGTTCTTCATAAATTTAATTTAATTTTTTTATTTTGTAGTTATTGACGAGTAACTATAAATTTTTTTATTTTTTAATTCTTATAAATTATCGATAAGCAAACTAACGGGTGTTTTATAAATTAAATTTATTTTTTCAATTCTTAGTTACAAATGAGTATACTGATAGATTTGTATTAAATTAATTATATATTTCTTAATAAAGTAAATTTTACTTTTTATTTTAAGTACTGATGGGTGTACCAATGAGTTTTTGAATTTTTGGGACGTTGGCACGCGTCTCTTGGGATTCCCCATACTTATTGGTAAATTCATCTGTAATTAATGGAACGCTAAACATATCGTTTCATTTAATGGTTACCAACTAAATTCAGTAACCCACAAATATTACAAATCCAAACCCCTTTTCCTCTTAATTCTATACCCTCTCTCTCTATTCCCTTTTTCTCCCCACCGACTACCACCTTTCGTTGTCGCCATTTGTCACCGCCAGAGCTTTGTTTGCAAACCAAGGCCATTATTACAATCTAGATACGTTGGTGAGCATTTTAATCAGTTTTGTTTTTCGATTTCACTTAGTTTTTTAATTTGTTCATTTTTGTTACCCAAAGTGTTGTTTTCTTAATGCATTGGAGAGTAATTATTGTTGCTATTTTGTTAATATAAGAGTTCTATTGGAGGGTGGTACTAACAATGTTGACATTGGAAGCTTTGGTTTGCTTTTTTTCTTTCTAATTTTATTATGAGTTTTTGATGTGTTGCATTTATGCATCCATTCTCTATCCTAACTCTGGACATTTTACATCTTTATTGTACTTAATTAATAGGTAATTGGTAGATTCACATTTAGTCCTCAGTGGGTATCATTGAATAAAATCATGGTTCTTTGCACTATTTTGATAAACAAATATTCCTATGCTTTTAATCCTCTTTTGTGAGTGTTATCTGTTTGCGGGGACTTTCCATATTGGTGTATGAAGACCATAGAAGTGCTGGAGTTTGTAGCAATGCTCAATTTGGGAGAATTTGGGGAGCTAAATAGTAGAGTTATATATGGAGCTCATTTACAAAAAGTATTGTAATGGAAAATTAGTATTTCATCCTACAGGGCTCGGATTGAGGTAAATAAATATGTTTTGGAAAGTTCAAGAAGTCTTTTATAACTTTTATATTTAGCTCAAAACTAGTTCCAAGAGCATCTTGGTGAAAATCGAGTTGCGAGATTAAAGGTTGTTGATGTTCTGATGCTATCTAACCCTCAATTAGTATTTTGCCAATAACTAGAGCTACAAATGTTCTATTCAGGTGATTCTTGGGGCGTTGGAAAGCGTATTCAAATAGCTACAACTTCTATTTCTAGGTACAAGAGCTAATTTGAACATTTTGGGCCTCGAAACTGGTTTGGAAGTGTATGAGGCTATGTTGCATAAGTATATGACCTCTATAGCGGTCACTAGATAGCAAGAATGAGCCAAAATTGTCCTAGACCGCTATAGTGGTCATAAGTGGTTGCATCGCGACACGATTCTATGCAGCTGTGTTGAGCCACTTAGAATATAACTCAATTTTAGGCACAATTGAGGGACCATCCATAACCTAATTTTAGTTTTAGCTTTTGAACAATTTCAAACACACACACTTTCTCTCTAGGGTTCTAGGAGGTCTTAGTCAATATTTAGCTTCGATTTTCTGATTGTAATTGACAGCTTCTCCAATAGTGATTGTGATACTCCCCCCATGGAGGAGTAATTCCCTTACTGTACACAGGGATAACTGAGGATTAAGGTTGTTCTTGAGGTTCCCAATTTTAATTGCAATTCGTGATTAGTTTGTCTTCCCTATTCCCTTTTTCTTTTGATATTAATTGCGAAGGTTATTGTAATTGTGTTTTTAAGAGTTGTTTGGTTGTGCATTTGTTCGCGTGCATAATCTAGTTACCATTGGAGTATTGGGTCGATTGATTTAATTGCATCCAATTGGTAAGAGATTGAAATTAACTCCGTTAGAAATTAGGTTGCTGTAATTGGTAATCAAACTAGCATAGGTTCATAGAATCACGATCATGAATTACTAGTTCATATGTTAGCCAAACCCTTAGTGGGAGTGCGATTGTATGACTGCTAAGTAGAATTGCATCATTATTGTGTGAAAGCATAACTAATAAAAGTAACCACCGCCATGAATTTATCTTTTGAATCGATAATTGAACAACCTTTAATTTGAGGGGATCTTTGTGCAGGTAATTCTCTCATTATAGCTTTTCAATTTAATTTAGTTGCTACGATTTCTAAAACCCCCAAATCTCTTGAATCAATTAGAACACTTCCTTGTGAGATGACCTGGATTGTACCCTAACTGCATTTTTTATGTGATTTGGTAACTAAAATAATTTTTAATTTGTTGCGGGTAGTGACAACTCACATCAAATTTTGGCACCATTGTCGGCGAAGTAGTGCTGATTGATTATTGTTTTAATTAATTCCTTTTTTATTTTCATTTTTATTTATTTATTTATTTTATTCTTTTATTCTTTTTTTATTAATTTATGTTTTTATTCTTTAAAAAAATATTTCAGTTCATTTTAATTTTTAATTTTTATTCATCTTTTCTTTACTCCCTGGTGTATTGGATCGTTGCTATAATTTAATTTTATGACTTGCTCCCTTTTTGATTTTCCTATACTATCAATTAATCCAGATATTGAGAAAACTGCCAAAAGGCTTAAGAAGATTGTGAGGGAGAAAATTAACTTACCAGGCAACTCCTTTTCTTTTGATATAACTAAGAAATTTGATAATTCTTTTTATTTTTCTCCTGAACTTTTTGATCTTGTTGCTAGTGTTTCAAGAAATATGGCTAACAATAACAGAACTTGAAAGGAGCTCGTTGCCCAAGACCTGAACTACCAACCTTTGGGGATCATTTACCCTGACTACGAAGGTGATTTTTAGCTCAAATTGGGACCCCTGCACCACCTGCCCAAGTTCCATGGGTTATCTGGGGAAGACCTACACAAACACCTCAAGCAATTTCATGTGATTTGTGTGACAATGAAGCCTCAGGGGGTAACGGAGAACCAAATCAAGCTAAGGGCCTTCCTGTTTTCCTTGAAGGAGCTGCTAAGAACTGGTTCTTTTACATCCCTCATGGAACAGTTGATAGCTGGGCTGGCATGAAGTGCATCTTTTTGGAGAAATTCTTCCCAGCTTCCAATGCAACTGCTATCAGAAATGATATTTGTGGCATTCGACAGCTGCAGAGTAAGTCTCTCTATGAGTACTGGGCGAAGTTCAAGAGATTGTGTGCCAGCTGTCCCCTACATCTGATTTTAGAGCAGCTTCTCATTCAATATTTCTATGAGGAACTGCTAGTTATGGAGAGGAGCATAATTGATGCTGCCAATGGGGATGCCTTAGTTGACAAGACTCCTATTGCAGCTAGACTTCTGATTGAGAATATGGCAGAGAACTTTCAGCAGTTTGGGTTCAGAGCTGATAGTAGTACCCATCATATGGGTGAAGTCTCTTCAGTTGAGAAGAGCAGAGTGGAAAAGAAGCTGGATAAACTGACAGTATTTCTGAAACAGATAGCCTTAAATAAGTTATAACAGGCTCCTTCACCTCAGATAGCTTGTGGTATTTGTTCTTGTAATACCTATACTACTGATGTACATCCACAGCTACATGAGGACCCTACTTTGGTTGCTACTAGCAATGTGTTCCCTGGTAAACCCTAGAATCAGAATAACTAGCAAAGGTATGACCCTTACAGCAACGCATATAACCTAGGTTAGAGAGATCACTCTAACCTAAGGTGGAAAACTCATTACAACAACACCAAAAGTATGTTCCAACCCAGCAAAGACAGCAGAGCAACCCATATGTCTACCAGCAACCACCTGCTCCACAGCTACCTGCCCCTCGGCAGCCTCTAGCATTACCTGCCCTTCCTACCCCGGAAGGGTGTATACACTCGGAGTTGTCTCTAGCGATTAGGATGTTAGCTATGAAGTCAAAAGTAAACCAAAGTCAAAATTTGTTAGACCATTGGACAACATTGATGAGTGACATTAGTCCATAACCTAGTTCTGTTCCAAAGAATTTCTATCAGGCTAAGAAATTAGTTTCAAAACTCAGGTTGAATTCAGAAAAAATATATTGTTGTTTGAAAGGACAAATGTTGTACTACAAAGATGATGCATACCTAACTCAATGCAAATTTTGTGAAAGCCCTAGGTTCAAACCAAAAGGATCTGGAAATGGAAGATATAAGAATGTTCCCTATAAAATGATGCACTATTTGCCCCTAATTTCAAGGTTAAAGAAGTTGTATGCTTCAATGAGTTCAACATCTCACAAGATGGCACTTTGAGAATAAGAGAAATAATGGTGTCATAACCCACCCTTCCTATGGTGAAGCCTAGAAACATTTTCACCAAACTTATCCTGATTTTACGGATGCTATGAATGTTAGGTTGGGGCTTTGTGCATATGGATTTACTTTGAATTATCAGTTTAGAAAACCCTATTTCTGCTGGCCTGTTGTTGTTACACCTTACAATCTCCTTCCTGAAATGTGCATGAAAGATCCTTACATGTTTCTAACTTGTATAATCCCTAACCCTGATAATCCCAAAGCCAAGATTGATGTTTATCTCCAACCATTAATTGATGAGCTTAAAGAGTTGTGTGGTATTTAGGCATATAAAATTATGATATTTTCATGAACAAAATTTCTTGCTGAGGGCATCATTGATGTAGACTGTCAATGATTTTTTGACCTATGGAATGTTTTCAGGTTTGATGACGCAGGGAAAATTGGCATATCCAATTTATATGGAGGACACAAAGGCATTCACATTGAAACATGGTTGAAAAAACTCATGGTTTGACTATCATCAGAGGTTTTTAGACCTTGATCATGAATTTAGGGATAAAAAGGATGGGTTTAAAAAGATGGTTGAACATGATGAGCCTCCTGTGAGGCTAAGCGGTAACCAGGTTTGGCACAGCGTTAGAGACTTTCCAAAGATAACTGAACTGGGTAAATTCATACGATTTTTAGGATATGGAATAGATCATAATTGGACCAAACAAAGTATATTTTGGGAGCTGTCTTATTGGGGGGATAATCTAGTTTGTCACTGTATTGATGTAATGCATGTTGAAAAAAATGTGTGTGATAACATCATACTACTACGATGGACACTAATAAAACTAAGGACAATGTGAAAGCAAGGAAAGATTTGGCAGATTATTGTAAGAGACCTGAGTTGAGTTTACATATGGCCATGTGTGTAAGCCCAAGGCGAGTTGCACATTAACCTTTGTACAGAAACAATCTGTGTGTAGGTGGATGCAAGAGTCGAGGATGCCTGATGGTTATACCTCAAACTTGGGTAGATGCGCCAATGCTGCACAAGGATAATTTTTTGGCATAAAGAGTCATGATTGTCATGTATTCATAGAATGTTTACTTCCTATTGCATTTAGAGAATTACCTCTCCCAATTTGGAAGCTATTGACTGAGTTGAGTCAATATTTTAGAGAACTATGCTCATCCACTTTGAGGGTTGAAGATCTCCTAATTATGGAGAGAAACATCCCTATAATTCTGTGCAAATTAGAGAGAATATTTCCTCTCGGTTTCTTTGATTCTATGGAACACTTGCTCGTACACTTGGCATATGAGGAACGAGTGTGTGGGTTGGTTCAATACAGATGGATGTATCCTTTTGAAAGAAATATTGGAAGTTTCAAGAGAATTGTGAAAAATAAGACTCAAGTAGAAGGTTCCATATGTGAGGCATATATCTCTAAGGAGACATCTTTCTTTTGTTCTTATTATTTTGAGCCACATGTTCAATCTAGATGAACAAGGGTTGGTCAAAATGATGATAGGGATAAAATTTCAGTTCAATATACTTTGTCTATATTCAATCAGCCCGAAAGTGCAGCTGAAAAATTCAAACCTCATTGGCTATCAGAGAGATAGAAACATACTGCGTATTTGCATATCTTAATCAACTGTAATGAAGTGCAACCATTTAAAACGTAAGTGATATCAATGTATCACTTTCAATTGTTGATGCCTTGACATAAATCAAATCTTATTTTACCTGCAATGTTTAATTTACAGGTATTTTGAACAAGTTGATGAGTGACACACCCTTGAACAATTTCTAGCATGGTTCAGATCATTTGTATGTAACTTAACTATCTAGTAACCATTTGATCCAAAACTACACACATGTTCTAGTTGTCATCTTTTGTGTTGACATTTGAATTTCAATTATTCATATAGGTGTTTGATAAAAACAATAATGTTTCATGTCCTTTTTTACAAAGCTTGGCTTGGGGTCTTGCTAACAAAGCAAATAGTTGACCAATGTATTATGTGAATGGATATAAGTTTCATACATTTGAATGGGGCCGAGGAAAGCAATAAACAATAACGGAGTTTGTGTCAGAGGGGATGCAGGCAATGGAGAGGATGATTGGTATAGAGTAATCAAACAAATACTGGAGATTGAATATGTGGGTGATAGACTTAGAAAATTGGTAGTGTTGTTCAGTTGTGATTGGTACGACCCAAGACGTCCAGACAAAACATGCATACGCAATCAATATAAAATTACCGAGGTGAATCATACAAAGAGATATGGTGCATATGATTCTTTCATTATTGCACAGAATGCAAAACAGGTATATTACGTATCATACCCTAGTAACTGTAGAAAGGATTAGAAGATGGTCATAAAAATTAAACCTAGGGGTTGAGTTGAGGCCAAAGAACTACCTGATGATGCTTTTCAAGTGAATGATCCAATCGCTTCTCAGGTAGTCATTGATATAGGAACATTACCAAGTTTATGTTCCGATTCGGGTGAAGTTGGGATAATTTACTCTTCCAGTGATCAATTAGTAAATAAACACAATGAAAGCGATGGTAATGATGAGGAGGACGAGGAAGATGAGTTTGAGGATGATGTTGGGATTCAAAATGATGAAGATAGTTCTCAACTTTCAAATTAAATATGATGTGCCTATTCTCATACTTATTACATCTTCTTATTTTAAATTATCATATTATTTGGTTGGTTATACGTTGTTGTTTCTTTTTCATATATGATACCTAAATTGAAAAACAAAGGCAAGGGAAAGCGTGGCCCAAATAATCAGACATTCACTTTTCCCACTTAGGCATCTACCATAGTCGCTCACACTTCCAATTCGAGCCCTTGCATGCCACCACCCTATGCCCATCAGGAGAAACTTATGATACCCACTCCTGGGCATGTAACAGGAGAGGTGCCTTTACCTCCACCAACACCGGCAGATTTTGTCCCCACCCACATGCACGACTCACAAGGAGGTCATAAAAGTGGGGCAGTTAGTGGCTCCTTGGCAGGGCAATCGGGACATGGGTCCACAAGGGATGAATAGGTAAAACTTGTATGTCTCGGTAAGAAAAGGTTAGTAATTTAAATCTTCAATTCATGAATCTTGTTATAATAATTTGAACAATTTCTTGATATATAATAATATTGTTTTGCACTATTTGCTATGTAGTTGGGATCCAAACACATGGGCCATGCATGAGGTGACACACATTATCCAAAAATTGTATAAACGACTGATTGAGTCCTTCGGCAAGCGGACGAAGGATGAGAAGCTGCACTGATTTCTTGACTGGAAGATAAAATAAAATAATTAAAATGAAATATGTGATTTACTTTAGAAACTGCTTTCAATTACCTTTTTTTAAACTTCCATGTGTAGATTCACTTCATCATCCATCCCAAAGATAAAGATTTCATGTTTAAGCTCTTCAAATCCAATGCAGCTCATAGGCTGCAAGACATGTACATCAAAATTCGAGAACATCGAGATGAGTCCCCCAGACTCAAGCCAGCCTAGACTATTTGCGGCAATATTGGAGAAGTGAGAAATTTAAAGACAAGTCTTTAAAGGCAAAGGTGAGCAGAGCGCCGCAAAATGCTGGATCCATTTATTATGGTGGTTCTGCTACTATAGAGTCTACATGTCACTGGATGGTTTAGTCATTATTTCAAACATTTTTTAAATTCCTTTTGTTAAATTTATATTTTCACTTACTAATGTTTTATGTGTTTCACTCAAATCACAGACTATTGAGCTGAAGAGGCCACTCATACAGAGTGAATTGTTCAAAAAGACTTATACGCATAAGAAAAACAAGACATAGGTCGATCCTCGCTTAGAGAATGCTTGGATATATATGCTCTGAGCACTTATTGTTTGTATATATATTTAATTTATTATTTCAAATATTTGATAAAGGTTTAATTAATTTTATTTTGTTATAGCATATCTATGAGCAACGCTATCAGGAGGCTATGATCCAGTGGGAGGAGAGGATCGCAGCTGGCGAGGAAGCCCACCGATTGATGAGGACCGGTTGTGGCAAGAGGCAGTTTGTGGTCCTTACAAGAATCGCATCTATGCCATGAGGTCATTTTATGAGAGTAATTTGTCCACTGCGTTTATCACTGGGGCATCTACAGGCACTGGGTCCACTACCGAAGATGATGAGGTCCGTGAGCAAGTTTACCTGCTCAATGCAAAACTTCATCGTATGTAAGAGAAAGATGCGGAGAAGGCGCTAGTTTCAGGTGATGCAAAAGAAGGTGGAGGACAAGGAAAAGGCCATAGACACGAAGATGAAGAAGCATATGGTATCTTTGTGGAAGAAGATGCAGGCAAGCTCATCCGCACTGCTAGACGCTAATGATGATATTGATGAGGGTGGTGGTGATAGTGATGCTGACGATAATGCTGCTGACTTCTCCTGATTTTAGTTATTATTTTTTCTTTCTTTGTTATATGTTGAATTTATATATTTGTGTCTGAACACTTTTTGATAATTTTATCTATTTTGCATTTTGAAGTAAAATTTGTTGTGTTTATTATTTATTGGGAAATTTTTATAATTTTTCATTATTAAATATATTTATAAGTAGCTTTAAATAAAAAATAAATTCCTAAATGATCAGGTAACACACAAATTACTAAATATTTATTAAAAATAAATTTTAATTACTAACAGATTTCTTCGTCGGTAAGTTAACAAAAAAATAAAAAATTTACGATTTTCGATGGATTTTCTGTCGGTAAATTAAAGAAAAATAAAAAAAATTAATTTTATCGATGGTTTTTCCATCGGTAACATGAACAAATAAAAAATTTAAAAATTTATAATTACCGATGGAAAAGCCCGTCGGTAAACTAAAAATATAAAGAATAAAATTTATGAAATTCAATAATTACTGACGGAAATTCATCGATAATCAAAGAAAATCCGTCGGTGATGCGAAAACCTTGATGAAATCCATCGGTAATTCCGTCAGTGATAGTTTTCAGCCGATTTTTCCGTCGATAATTATTTCTAACTACGTTATTTTTTATGGTGAAAATCCATCAAAAAATCATTGAAAATGAAATTTTCCATCGGTAATAGAAAAAATCCATCGGCAACAACATTTTTTCTAGTAGTGAAATGGTGACAATTATGAATCACTAAATTACAAATTCAATAGACAACACCATTAAGTTAACAAGGAAGAATCATTATATATATAATTTAACAGTAATAGGCCTCACCAGTAGGAAGGAACTTTGTAATATAGTAAAAGGTTGAGTGGAGGATCACGAAGCACCCTACAGCAAAAATAAAATAAAATAATAGGAAGCCTATTATTCTTGTGAATCATATAAATCTTTGACAGCTAAAATTTCTTCAGTATCTTCATAACCAAGTTCAGAGGGTAGAACTATTTTTGGTTTTTCATCCACCTATAGTGACAATTTCAATAAGAATAAGATTAAAATATCACCTTTTAATTTAATAACTTGAGCATCTACTCATTCCATAATAGATAAAACAAGTTATACACTGAGAAAGATAGTGTATTCCTTTGATTTGCCAATAGGTGCTTCAAGGTTTTAAACTGAGAAAGACAATAACATGGCCACAACACATCATAGGACTCTCTTGTTTGTGCTAGGCAACTACTATATGACAAGTAAATGGTCTCTGGTTCTGTATGACACTGAACAGAAGGTTGCTTTGGTTAGATAACATTGAACATAATTAATTATAAACATTTTTATAAATTATACATGTTCACTTTCATTCATATTATTTGCTAATAACTTTCTTATTGTAAAACATAACTTGCTTCCAGTTATGCAGATGCCATCAGTATCCAAAGACTTCAGAACTATGTAGTCTGGACCTCCTTGTATACAAAGCATATGTTAAACATAAGAAACATGAGTTAGAAGAACTATTTAACTAATTGGTTTTGTTGTAGAAATTTACTATCTTTCCTTATCTCTCGAAGTAAACCAAATGCACGACTCTTAATTAGGTCCAGGTAAATTTCCATTTCATGATCCTCAATATTAAATAAAACAATAGACCCATATTGATATACAACCATGTAACGACATTTGCTTGCTTTCACATGAAATCCATGCTGCTTTATCAAATCGCTCAACTTGTTCAGAGTTTGCTAAATCAATCATACTGTTAAAATATATAGGTACTCTATTCAAACATATTTTCTCATAATGAGACCCAAGAATCCTGGTTTTAGCCAATTATTTCCTTTTTGATACATAAGAGTATACTAATTAATTTATCATTGATATCAACAAAAAAAAACATTGCCATTTAGGAAGCAGTTCAGCACCTCCCCTTCAATCATAACACAAAAACAAAAACAATAAGGCCTTTTCCCACTAGGTAAAATAGGATACATGAATTAAACGACATCATTGTATCCTATTGTAGACCATATCTATAGACGAACCTTTTAAATCTAGATCTTTCTTAACATTTCATCTATAGTTTTTATTAGTTTTTCTCAACTTCTAACTTTTCAACTTACTCCGTATAATCTACTCTCCTTTACACATGGAACAACCACATCACTAATCCAAGTCATCAAATTTAGATAAAGTTTTACATTTGTTGTTAACTACCTGAGATAACTCTCCTCATTGATTCGGATAAGGGACCAGCTATGTAAAGATTTGCAGCAAAGCAAAACAAAGGCAAAGTTTTTCGCTCATAAAACAGAGAAGAGAAATTAGCACCATATCAAAACATTGAGCTTGAATTTCTTTACACTATTGACCTCTCACCAATGCATAAAAAATATTAGTCATACTATCCCATTAAAAACCTACCCTCTTGACCCTAAATCTAGGGCATGGCAGTGCACATAGTGGCCATGGAAGAGCATCGACATGCCCGTGTTTAGCATAACATGATGGAAAAAGTAGAGAAATTAAACATTAGGCAAACAGGGCTATGAACTTCTCAAAGAATATCTTACATTTGTGTCCAGATTGAAGTCAGAGAACTAGAGGGAAACATAGTTTGATGATGAGCAAGAAGATAAGGGAACAATGAAAATAGCACTAACAATCACACAAGGCGGCCAGCTACTTAACTAACTAAGCAGAGTTTAAGAACAAATCATTGATTTGGAAAACAAACTAGCATGTGATATGATATGGGTTAAAAACTAAGATTAACACCAACAAAAGCTAAAACTTGTGAGAACAAAAAGGAAAAATTGAAAATTTGGCTAACAATAGAATAAAGAAAACAAAAAGAAAAAACAAAAATAAAGAACAAACAAACAAGAAGGCAAAGATAAAGGCGAGCTTCCAAAACATGATGTCGACTACTCCTCTTCCTTTGTTGGCCTTTACCGCCATCATCTTCTTCTTCAATAGTAGCAGCCCTTCCTTGGTGGGCAGCTTCACGAGCAGTGACACCGTTGGTGTCACCCTCTTCCTTTTTGAATCAATGCTAGGGTTCCTCGAATGGCGTCGTTAGATCCTAAATCGAAATCGAGAGCGTCCTTGAAAATGGCATCTAATTGGGACTGGAAATAGAGGGGGGCGAGGTCATGGTGATCTGAATAAGGATGAAGGAAGAGCGGAGGTGTTGGAGGAAGCGGATCTGGGGGGCTTGAGGAGGTAGTAGTTTCCAAATATGGCGAAAAAGAGGAAGGAATGCATGAACCACCAGGAAGTGGAGGCAATGAGGCAGCGATAGAGGGAAGGGATGACACCGTCAATGTGGCAGAAGGGAGAATAACCCTTCCGTGGTTGCCTTAAAACATGTCACAAATAGGACATTATCAAATGATAATAATTACAATACATTATTAGGGGAGTAAGAATAACATTGTTAAAGGTTAGGAATATTAAGGCGATTTATATATCTCAATCACCATTCTTTTATCAAAATTGTGGCAATCAACAAAATCACTATAATTCACTGCATATTATGGCGGTTTCAAAGAACCACCATAATAAACATAATATTTTTGTAGTGATTGATGGTCATGAAGTCATCACTAGAGCCTTGGGAAACCATGTCAGCCTCTAATGTAGCAGTTTTTTCTGGAATGGTAGCTGATTTCGTGGTGGAGCAGGTTTCTAAACCTATATGTCCTGTAGAAGGTGCAACGGAGGCCAGAAATAAGGTGAACCTGAACTATTGGGGCATAGGCTGTGTAGGCTATTCTTCAATAATTACAAAGTATTTAGGAACTGCTAGTCTTCGTCTTCTTCTACTAGAATCTTGAATCCCTTTAGCCTTTTCTAACTGTTTGGTTTCCTTCAGTCTTCATTTTTCTTAAAGAATTCTCTACTCTATAAGAATACGTTCTGCTTCCTCTTCATCCTCAGAAGATTTAGTGTCCTTTACAGCAGCCCCTGGATGTTTAGCATCACACATGTCTTTTTAAAATTAGTGTTGCTTTAGGCACTCCCTTAGGCAGATTTTTATATTTCTGCTCAAAATTTTTTTGCAAATAAGGAGTTTATCAGGTTCTGCCCTTTGGAAGTTCATTTCTGAGGTCTCATCCTCAATTTTTGGTGGTTCAGTTGGCCTTTGGGTTTTAGCCTACTTCTGCTTCTTGTTCTGCCTCCTTTTTTCTTTTTTGTTCCATTCTGAGTAGAACCTCCTTAGATACAGGCTTTTCAAAAGTTTGTTCTACTTCCTCGGAGCTTTCAAAACTACTAAGAAGAACAATATTCCTCTTTGTCTTCTCCTTTTTCTATTCTGTCTTCTTCTTCTTGGCTTCTATGGTAGCCTTTTCTGCTTTAGCATCCCTGATTCGGGAGCTATGTTTTCTAGAGGTAGTCTTGACAAGCATAGACTTGGTCTTCTTTATTGTTTTGAAGGAGAGTATGGTGTAGTCTATGCTAGTGAGGTATTCAAACCATTTCTCAGTGAGAGGGTATCTGAGGTGCGGGAAAATATTTGTTAGCAACATCTCATAGGGAACCCCAACAATTTTCCTCTTTTCTTTAGTGATAAGGCATGAATGACTAGCGGCGAAGTGACATGGAAGAAAGAGTCTCAAAAGAATGAGAATTATCCCACCTTTTTCAATCTTTCTGAAATAGTGGTTTCTAAAGCAAGCAACCACTTTCTGAACATGTTTACTTTTTGAACTCCCACTTTTTGACCTATCGCAGGATCATTGTTTTCTCACAATTCATCCACTCTTCTAATTCTAAACCCCATGAGATCAAATATATTCCATTTTCTAATCCTCTTCTCATCTTTCTGATCATCTTATCTTTTCTCTAAACTTGCAAATTGACTTTTTGATCTTTTCACTAATTCTCTGGCCTTGCAAATTGATGTTCTACACTTGCAAACTGATGTCTTCATATGGGCTTCAGTCCAAAGCAATAAAGGGAAATACCTAGAGATGTTTTGTACATGAATGCTTATGTAGATTTAGAAACTTTTAAGCTCAAAAGCTTTTTCAAAACAAAAGCGATCTACAGCTAAAGGTTTTGTGAATATATCAGATATTTGGTCTTTAGTATTCACAAACATAACTCACCATCTCCTTTCTGAACATGATCCTGAATATAATGATGTTTAACATCGATAAGCTTGGATCTAGGGTGCTGGATAGGATTCTTAGTAAGATTAATAGCACTAGTGTTATCACAAAAGATAGCACCTGCTTCCATATTATTCTCAAAGCTAAATGGATTCGCTTAATACGAGGGAACAATAGCTAGGGGAAAAGGCCGCATTGTGTAGAAGATCTACTAGTGCTTGACGCTTTATGTTTTGTTATGTATAAGTTAGGACAAATGGACTAGTTGATTTAGGACTTCATATTTGGAAAGAAACGTTGTTTATTTTTCAGACCTATTTTACCTTGGTATATGCCATGGTATAGATTTTGTAATAAGTAGTTATATTTTAATTCAATTTATGTGATGTTAGTTTTGCATTTAGTTTGTTATTTCACTCTATTAAATTTAATAAGTAATCGTGCAAGCTATATTTGATTATCATCTATGCAAGCGCTATATCCTCATTCTCACTACAAGCTTAACCATTTTAGAACCCACTATTTTTCTAAGTTAATTCCAAAAGAAGACAAACATAAATCAAAAGTAACAACTAATAGAATATGGACTACTAAGGACTTATACAAGATACTGAAAGGAACATTTCCTCTCCTTATACTCAGCAACACTTCCACTCCCATCTTTGAAAACCCTGTGGACCCTACCACTATGTTTCTCTAGGTGGTGTACCCCTCTCCTCCTTCCTCATCCCACCCTTTTTCCTCTTCCTTCAGCAACTTGATGTTCTATTTGTTTTTGAGATTTTTAGAGTTTAATAATGTCACCCAAAATTCCTTTGAATTAAACCTTTGATGATTGTTTGTTACCAAGACATTAGTGCTTAGAATTTTCATGCTATTAACTTGTGTGGTTTGTGATTGCATTTTCAAGTAATGGAACAATTATGATCAGTGGAAGTAGAAAATTTTGCAGAATTTCATCACTAAAATGCCTACAAGCCATCCTTTGAGTGCCAGTGAATCAATGGGTAGCATTTTGTGCATTCTAGTAGTAGGAGGTCAACATTTAAGCACTAACTATAGACTCCAATTTTACAGTTTGTCATTTTAAGGAAAAAAAAACATATCAGTATAGAAACAGACAAAAACATACAAACATAAAGAAGAGGACACATGGAAGCGATCTTATGCTTGGAAAAAGAGTAGCCACAACCAAGAGAAGAAAGGATTGAGGATTTCATCACTTGAGGATTTTATCACTTTAAGACTTGGGTTTTTATGGCTTCTTCTTCTCTTCCCTACTTTTCTGTAGTTCTTATTATGAGTAAGCAAAATGTTTGCTAGGGGTTAGTGTTACATTGTAATTTGACATGGCTATTTTATAGGTGAATGTTTGAACCTTGTTGTTGGATTAAATTGATTGATGATTATTCCTTTTATTTCAAATCAAATTATTGATTTTTCTCATAATTTGATTCTATAATTCATATTTGGATTGGGAAATTTGGGTATGAATTGGCTCTAGGGTTCAATCACCTGGTTTCCAAAATTTAGGAATAATTTTTGGGAACTATGGACTTATGAATTGTAATTTTCTCTTAATCCTTCTTGTTGTAAAACTAATTCATGAACTTGATTGGTTTTGAGAGAAGAGGAGTGCTGATTATACCAAGGAATTGGGAATTAACAAGTTAACATGCAGTCTCAATTTTTTATTCCAACACAAGTGTTTAAGAATTCACATTTCCTATTAAATAAAAATCAAATTAACTCCCAAACCTCTAGTGTTATTAAAAATTGTTTTACATTGAACTATTTTCATTCTAGTTAAATTTTCTGTTATTTATTTTGAAATTTGTTTGAATTTTTGAGCTACTTTCAATCCAAAAAGATTTAGTACGTATAAATACAAATTTAATTGGTGAATTGTTGTTTGACAAAATTAAACTAATCATTGTAGAATGATACCTACTCTTGTGGTATTACTTAAAATTACTTAGTCTACTTGCCAATTTGTTATCAACCAAACCTTTCCCAACCCCTCCTCTTCTTTGCTCGCTATTCCCTATCTTTGTTGAAGTTCTCCTATGCCATCAAGACGTGGTATGTCAGTCTGAGTTGGAGCTGATTCTCTTCTCCTCCAGCACCATGGGTTGTACCAAGGTCATGTTACACATGCATGGAGACCTAACGGCGCTGATCGGAGGGTTTTGCTAACTGAATCATGCGACGCAACAGGTTTCCTTCCACTTATTCATTCTCATAGGGGACTAACGGTAAGGAATACGATGGTTTTGGATGAGAAATTGAATTTCAAGGGATGCTGAGCAGGTAGAGTGGTACAAGGTGAGGTACATTTCAAAGGAATCAAAGGAGCAGCCCAATTCACAACAAACAAAAGCCCAAGATAACCTCTATATAGTAGCTACCCAAACAACCCATCCTAATACTACAGATGATACTCTTGGAGATAGTAGTTAGCAAAAGAAAATCTCCTTCTAGAAGAATCATGTGCTGTAGAAGTTGATTACAGATTTACATT
Source organism: Dalbergia cochinchinensis (assembly GCA_031216125.1). NCBI lineage: Eukaryota > Viridiplantae > Streptophyta > Magnoliopsida > Fabales > Fabaceae > Dalbergia > Dalbergia cochinchinensis. Next base: position 24,625,794 of record CM062377.1, on the reverse strand, counting down.
TGTGTTTTGCCGATTTGGCACATCTCTGAAGATTTGGTAGATTTGACTGGGATTTGTTTTTATTTCCTTATGCTGTAATTTAAATACCATGTATTGGCTCATGCTTAACTATCAGGAATATATAGCCTTTCACAAATTCTATCTCTGTTTGTTTTCTTTCTCCCTAAATATCCAAATTCTTTTTTAGTATCAGAGCTCCCCCTTGGAGCTCTGTTGATACCCAATCCGTCCTAAGCCATGACTAAAACCTCAGTTAGTCATGTCTTTATGCTTGGTAACCAATCACCCACCTCACATACGTCTTCACCCACACTACCCATTCAAGATCCATCCTTCAATCCTTCCAGTCCCTACTATGTCCATCCCAGTGAGAGTCCCTCATCAGTGATTGTCAAGCTTGTCCTTATCGGTAATAACTATCATTCTTGGTCCTATTCCATCAGAATGGCCCTCATTTCTAAAAATAAAATGGGGTTTCTAAACGGTGCCATTCCTGTACCTAAACCAACCGACACTATGTATCCCCTATGGGAACAATGCAACAATCTTATCATCTCATGGCTGTAAAATTCCGTGTCTCCATCCATCACCCAAAGCATCATCTATTTTGATCGCGCAATCGATGTCTGGAACAACCTCAGAGAACATTTCTCCTAGAGTGATCTACTCAGAATTGCTGAATTACAGGAAGAAATTTACAATCTCAAGCAAGGTACTCAATCGATGACTGATTTCTACACCAGTCTTAGATCTGTGTGGGAAGAACTCAAAAACTACAGACCACGAAGTCATTGTACTTATTTTGCCAAGTTTTACCATCAGTAAGATTTCATCATTCATTTTCTCAAAAGGCTTGATGAGCGTTTCTCTGTGGTGCGGTCTTAGATCCTTCTCATGGATCCTTTACCACCTTTCAACCGTATATTTTCGATGGTCATCCAGCATGAACGCAAGCAACCCCTGACTTTCCTATCTTGGATGCACCCAGCGCCTCCATCAATGCTGCTGATGGCCGAAGATTTGTTACTGGCAGAGGTCGCAGCTCCACCACGATGAATTCCAGAGGAAGAGGTAATTCTACCAAAATATGCAACTATTGTGGGCGTCTTGGCCATACAATTGATGATTGCTACAGTAAAAATGGTTACGCTGTTGGTCATCCACGATACCCAGGACGTCCAAAATTCCATGATCGAAGCCTCTGCTTCTGTCAATGTCATTGCCGTTGTTGCGATGAGTGGTTCCCAACCTGATGGCGATCAAAAGAATGAGAACTCGCCTCATAGACTGGATCTTGTATTTAGTCCAGCCCAATATCAATGCCTCATGGCTCTTCTCCAACCGGCTTCTGGTGATGGTTCGTTAGGCCCAAATGACAATGCTCAGCTTGCCCATGTTAATTTCTCTCAAGTCAGCTCAGGAAGCCTAACTCAATTTCCTGGGCTTTCATTTGGTATTCTTCCTGCTTTTCATTTTATTAATTGCACTGCCAATAACACTTATTCTTTGTCTATTAAATTTCCTTCCTTTAGACCCTAGATAATAGATTCAGGTGCCACTGATCATGTTGCTTCTTCATTAAAATATTTTCAAAAATACTCTAAAATCAAACCTATTGTCATCAACTTACCCAATGGCTCTTCTCTTACTGCTCAGTTCCGGAACTATCCAATTTTCTCCTAATTTTGTTCTTCATAACGTTCTTTTTGTGCTAAATTTTACATTTAACCTTATCTCTATTTCCAAATTAATTCTGACCTTTCAATATTATCTCACTTTTGTTGCTGATTTTTGCAAAATTCAGGAAATGAACACATTGAGAATGATTGGTTTGGCTAAATTAGTTGGAGGCTTATATCACTTGATAATCGACAAGCAAGACTGGCAAACTTTCCCAGTTGCACCATCCATCAATTCCTCCACCATAATAGTCGTGACCATTTCCAACATTTGGCATTTTAGATTAGGCCACCTTTCTGGAAAACGTTTGGATGTTTTGCATTAACATTTCCCTTTTATTCCAAGGCATTTCAATGAAAGTTGTGATGTTTCTTGGCTAAACAAGAGAAATTGTCTTTCCCCTCAAGTTTGAGTAGAGCATCCAAAATATTTGAATTACTTCATATGGATATATAGGGTCCTTTCTCTAAACTCTCTATTCATAGGCATAAATATTTCCTAACCATTCTTGATGACTTTAGTAGATACACATGGGTTATTTTGTTAAAAACCAAAGCTGAAGTCCAGTCACATATTCAGAGTTTTGTTCAAATGGTAGAAACTCAATTTGACACAAAAATCAAATGTATTAGATCCGATAATGGGCCAGAATTTTCATTAAATAACTTTTTCCTTTTAAAAGGGATTTTACACCAAACAAGTTGTGTTGAAACTCCTTAACAAAATGGGCAAGTCGAACGCAAACACCAACACATTCTTAATGTTGCCAGAGCTCTCATGTTTCAAGCCAAATTACCAACTCATTTTTGGTCTTATGCCATCAAACATGCGGTTTATTTCATTAATCGCACCCTATCTCCTCTTAATTAGGATAAAACACCTTTTGAACTTTTATATTTCAAGCAGCCCAATTTTTCAATAATCAAAGTTTTGGATGCTTATGTTATGCTTCTACTCTTACTTCTCATCGTCAAAAGTTTGATCCACGTTCCAAACGTGGTGTGTTTTTGGGTTTTCAACATGGAACCAAGGGCTATTTTATTTTTGATTTGGATGCACACACTATTTTTATATCCAGAAATGTTGTCTTTCATGAATTGCATTTTCCCTTTCACACTAATCCCACCACCAACCTTATCCACTTGTCTAGGCCCATTGGCCCAACACCTCTCTCATATTTTGATTCATCCATTCCACTTGCCATTCCCATGGACTCTATATCTGCATCCTTTCCTAGCCCACACCCTTCAAGCCTTATACGCCAAACACGAACCACGAGTGTTCTTCCCCCACCTAACGCATCACTAATTCCATTACCAACAACTCTTCACACATTCTTGCTCCTTCACCTCAACCTCCAACCCCTCATCCACCACTGCACCGCTCAACCCGGACACACAAGCCACCATCCTATCTTGTTGATTATCAATGCAATCTCCCTTATAGTTCAGCGAATTCATCATCGGCAAAGTATTCATATCCTCTTTCATCTGTTATTAATTACTCTTCAATTTCCTCTCCTCATCTTCATTATCTCATGTCATTGTCATGTGAGCATGAGCTCACTACTTATCAGCAAGCTATTCAACTTCAATGTCGGAGGGATGCCATGGCCGAAGAGATTAAAGCATTGGACCTGAATCATACCTGGTCCATTGTGGACATTCCTCCTATTTCTAAACCCATTGGTTGCAAATGGGTATACTGAATCAAATGTCGTCCTGATAGCTCAATTGAGAGATACAAGGCAAGACTCATCACCAAAGGTTTCTCTCAAATTAGAGGCATCGATTATTTTGAGACTTTTTCCCCTATTATGAAAATGGCAACTATTCAAGCGATTCTTGCTCTTGCTTCTGCTTTTCATTGGCATTTTTAGCAGCTCAACATCAACAACTCCTTCTTGCACGGAGAACTTTCTGAAGATGTTTACATGCTTCTACCTCCTAGAGTTAGTTCCCTTGGCCCTGGCAAGTGTTGCAAATTGTTGAAGTTTCTGTACGGGTTAAAGCAAGCAAGCAGAAAGTGGTATGAAAAACTTTCTTCTCTCTTATTATCTTGTGGGTATCAGTAGGCTCAGGCCGATCATAGTCTTTTTATCAAAGCTGAAAATTCTACTATCACTGCTCTACTTATATACATGGATGATATTATCCTGACTGGAAATTCTGTTGAAGAGATAACCCATATTAAGTCTGTTCTTCATTCTCATTTTCGAATAAAGGATCTTGGCACTCTAAAATATTTTTTGGGGATAGAGGCTGCTCACTCTAAAACAGGTGTATCCTTATGCCAACATAAGTATTGCTTGGATTTACTCTCTAATTATGGATTTGAGAATTCAAACCCTTCAACCACCCCCATGGACAGTGATCTTCACCTTCAAATTTCTGGTGATAAACTCCCTGACTCTTTGTCTTATAGACGCTTTGTCTTATAGACGCTTTGTCTTATAGACGCTTAATTGGTTGATTACTCTATCTCACGGCTACCCGTCCTAACATCGCCTATGCTACACAATAGCTAAGTCAGTATATGGCTTGTCCTACTTATGCTCATTTTCAAGCTGCCAAACGAATATTGAGGTATTTAAAAGGCTATCCTGGAAAGGGGCTCTTATTTAGAAGAAATTCCTCTCTTCAATTACTTGGGTATAGTAATGCTGACTGGGGCCGTTGTATTGATTCAGGACAATCTGTTACTGGCTATTTGTTTCTTCATTGGTAGTTCTTTAATTTCCTGGAAAACCAAGAAACAAATCAGCTGCTCAGGCCGAATATAGAGCACTAGCATCTGCCATTTGTGAACTACAATGGCTCAACTATTTATTCCAGGATCTCCATATTTCCTGCTCTAACCAGCCTGTCTTGCACTGTGACAATCAAAGTGCACTTCACATTGCTGCCAATCCTATGTTCCATGAGCGCACCAAGCACTTGGACATTGATTGCCATCTTGTTCGTGAAAAACTCCAAGTTGGTCTTATGCATCTTTTGCTAGTTTCTACTCATCATCAACTCGCGGACATCTTCACCAAACCTCTCTCACTGAAGCTGTTCACACCTTTCTTATCCAAGCTGGGGTTAACAGACATCTTTTCACCACCAGCTTGTGGGGGGTATCAAAGGAATCAAAGGAGCAGCTCAATTCACAACAAACAAAAGCCCAAGATAACCTCTGTACAGTAGCTGCCCAAACAGCCCATCCTAATACTACAGATGATACTCTTGGAGATACTAGTCAGCAAAAGAAAATCTTCTTCTAGAAGAATCATGTGTTGTAGAAGTTGATTACAGATTTACATCTGTGTTTTGCCAATTTGGCACATCTCTGAAGATTTGGTAGATTTGACTAGGATTTGTTTTTATTCCCTTATGCTGTAATTTAAATACCGTGTATTGGCTCATGCTTAACTATCAGGAATATACAGCCTTTCACAAATTCTGTCTCTGTTTGTTTTCTTTCTCCCTAAATATCCAAATTCTTTTAACATGCATGCCAGTGGCGCCACTTTTGATCATGGCACTGTCAAAGTCGCAGGTAGTGAGGAAGTACGACTTGTGCTTGCTGAGGGTGCTATGGTCTGATGGACTGTGGAGGAGGCTGTCCGCCATTGTGCTTATTTTCTGGTAAACCTAGTAGACATTTTCCGGTCAACCGTCTCCAGTGTGTTTGCCATTTCAATGTCGGTGGATCTGGTTGTATGATTTGGCCGTTCTAACACATTTGGTTCCTAGATGTCAGATCTGTTCTGATTGGTTTTGTCTGAGTTTTTGTGATCTGTGCTGCTCTTACTTTGTGATGCTTGTATCTTTTTGGCTATTCAAGTATGGCATTCTGTGTTTGGTTTGTGCTTTTGCAGTCGGTGCCGTCAATGCATCTTCCTCACAATGAAAGTGATGGTTGTTTAGCACTGGCAAAGGCACAAATCTCACATCGAGGGGCAAAAGTTATGGTGTCAAATTTGGTTTCGTGTTTCGACTATTTTTCAATTTGTTTATCTTCTGGAGGTAGCTTTCGCTGCTCTTATTTGGTTGTGTTTGGAAGCTAGTTGGTTAGGCTCTATTGTTGAGCCTCATTTTTATCTTTACTGTAATTTTGAACACTTTTTATTCTATTTAGCTTCTCTATTTGAGAGTTAATTAAGTGCATCTTAATTATCGAGAAAGGAGTCGCACTTATGGAGAAGCTAAGTTGAAGCGTCATTCATCAATTATCTTTCTTCATTGGAATTGAGGTGGAATGAGATTCGTTCCCTTATTATGATCGTTGTGAACAAGCAAGAATGTAACTTTGTTTACTTTCTTTTCTTCTCTTTCCACTTTCTTCTTACTAATTCTGATCCGTTTTGTTAATTGAAAAAGATCCAAGCACATTAATGTGTTGTTGTTTTTTCAAAGTTATTTTTGTTCAAAGTTATTCCTCCAATCTTAATGTTTTGTTGTTATAAATATGAGTATAAGAACTAAATGGAAACACTTTTTAAGCTAGAACAAATTAGTTTTGACATCTAAATTGGCAATACTTTTTATATGCTGCACAATAAAGTAAATTGCAATATTTTTAAAGTGCTACAAAAATAATAAGTAGTAACATTTAAAAAATCTTATCAAAAAAATAATAAATAGTAACAATTGGAAAATGTTACAAAAGAAATGTATTGTAACATTTTTAAAATACTAGTAAAAGTATACAAAAAATGTTGTTACAACGCTTTAGTGATGTAGAGTGAATACAACATTTGTAAAAATGTTAGTACTTAAAAATAGCTAATTTTTTTAAGATTTAGTAACATTTATTATTAAATGTTAGTAAAACTAAAATGTGTAGTAGTGATTGATAGATGATCAAAATTATAACAGCTTAGTGATACTCGTAGTCTCATTATCAAGCATTGATTTCTTAGAAAAGTTTTCACGCAAAAGGGTGTCATCGTATTGGATGATAGATATAGAAACCATTACTTTCTTCCTAAATTCAAACATTGATCATTTCCTTGGAGAAAGAAGGAAACGAATCTGTGAAAAGCTATGTCAAAAAGAAAACAGAAAATTCCTGAGTTGTAACCTGTAAGAACACGTTTACTGGGGCCTACCAAAAAGGACACGTTTTCTGGGGACATATGATTATTAATATAGCCTCCACTGGGACCAATAATTCCACATTTATTCTTTCTTTAATTCCCAGTTTCCCGGTTGTTGCTTCATCGATTTGTCACGAATCATTTCATCTCAGCAAATCACCACAACGAAACAACCATCTCAGTAAAAAAAGCACAAGTTTTGTGGGTACGTTCGTAAAATCACACATGGAGCAGCTCTAACAAGAGCATGTTAAGCAAATTACTATAAGGAACAATATGCCTATTATAAATACATACAGGTGATACGAAACTATTACTTCAATATTGATTATCTACTCAATTAATTTTGGAGATATCAATTCAATTTATTAAAGTCCTATGACGAAATGTGATAAAATACAGAAAGCAGATAATGTTGTCCAAGTGCGTCCCAGGCTGTATTTTGTTGCCTAAAACTAATGATTTGTATATATAATTGGCCCCATTGGTAATATGGAAAAATTACGTTTTAACCTCTTGAAATCTATATCATGTGCAATATAATGCCTAAACTTTAAAAATGAGCGAATCAATCATCTAAACTTTAAGAAATATGCATTTTAGTAAAAGTAAGTGTATCATATATACCCCATAAATTTTGAAATATTTGTAAATTGATTTCCGAAATTTTTCTAAATGTACAATTTGATAATTTAAAATATATCAAATTTGTGATATTTTTATTAACAATTAATGAAAAAATTAGTGGAAGGTCAAATTAAATATTTGAAAATATTTAGAAGGTTAAACCATATATTTTTAAAGTTTAGAGTCTAAAGTGCATATAATTATCGTTTAAGGGAATATAGTAAAATTTTCTACGCTCATATAAAGTGACTTCTTCAAAAAAGCAATGTCTATATTTGATGTTTATATTTATCTCACATTTTAAATTAACTAATATAAAAAAAATTTAATCTCAAGCTTCTGTTATCAATTTGCGGGAAGAAAAATGCGTGTGCTAAATCCAAATTTTTGTTTGCCTAAAACAAGTCTAGTATAATTACAAAAAACGATTTTTTTTTTCCAATATATGTTTATAACTGTTTGAGATGGGGCCTGGCGATCTTTTCCCAAAAAATGAAATAAACTTGCCGAGGATCAAGAAACTTCGCCCAGAAACAATGGCCCGATATGATGCGTCAAAACACAAGAAAGAATAAGTTACTTACTAAAAGTTTAGCCAATTTTTCAAGAAAAGAATAGAATAAAAATTCCATTCACATTTCTACATGTGGGTCCATTCGAACTAGTGATTTCATAACCAGCTCTGAGTGTAACGGTCCCTTCACTGTGGCACTCTAGTGCTATAAATAAATTCCTTCGCCTTCTACCATCCCAAGTCCCAACATCACAATTTCACAAACAACCAAACCCTCTCTTAAAACAAGGTAGAACCGAAGATCTACGCAGTTTTATGTGCAATTGAAAATAAGGCCTGGAAGAAGTGCAAGCGACTCCACTATGGATGTAGCAGCAGGTTCAACTGGTTTGAAAAACATTTCCTCTCCCATTCCCTACCTCTTTGGTGGCATAGCCGCCATGCTTGCAATCATAGCAGTAGCATTACTGATCCTAGCTTGTTCTTATGGACAGCATCCCTCATCTACCTCGCCGCCTTCCAAGACAATGGAAATGGAAGTAGATTCGGAGCCTAAGATTGTTGTCATTATGGCTGGAGATAGCAACCCCACATACTTGGCCAAGCCTGTGTCATCCGCATGCCATACTGAAAATAGTTTAGAAGCATCCCATGATTAGAGCCCTAGAGACACAACAAGAAGTTAACAACAACTAATCCTTGTCCCGCTATATAAGATTGACTATGCATGAATTAGATGACATCATAATATTCGGTCATATATGATATATCATGTTCACAAGGTCAGTTGCGGAACACAGAAAGGGAAAACAGGGAAAAGCATTTTTTATCTTCCTCTTTGATTTGTTTTTCTCGTCTCGTCCATATTCATAGATACGTTTTTGTACTTCAAAATAAGTTGATTTGCTATATGTAAATTGAAGAGTATAAATGACAGATTTTAGACATTGCGTTTACCTTCTTTTCTCTCTGGCTCTCTCTCTCTCTTTTATGTTATGAATCCAGTCAGCATACTATTCTTCATCCATGTTATTATTCGAAGAAGTTAGTTTCAAGCTTTAAGTTGAAACTTGAAACAAGTCAAACAACAAGATTATATACAACATAAGGCTTTCCCAATATATATATAAGCATCAACATTAAGAGGATGGTCACAGTTGGCGGGTTCCTAATCCAACCGAAGGAACTAAAGAAATGAAAATCAGTGAAGTCAATCGAGCTTGATAGCTTTATAACATTACCGTTTTCTCTGAGCCATGATCTCATCAAATGTTACCTCAACCAAATGCAAGCCAGGTCACATATCGTCATTGGAAGGGAGGAGATCAAGTAGGTTGCAATAGTGCATCTAAATATGATTTAATTGTTCCCAACATCTCATTGGATAAAATGTTCCTGATTAGTAGACTGATTCTATACATGCTCAATGAAATAGTTCACATATGTAGTGCTCGAGCTTACTTGTTAGCATGCATAACTGAAAAAAATTCCTTTTTATGTCTTCAAGACAATTTTATTGTGTTTTTTACTTAACTAACAATAAAATAATATAAATATAAAGAAAATATAATAATTATTTTTCTTGTTGTGGAGGATAGGCTAGTGTTTAGCTAAGAATGGAATTTATCTTTTCTTCCAGCTGGGCAGGGTTTTTATATGTCGTTGTCAATAATGGTCAAATGCAGGGTTACGATCGAAGCACACGTAAGGGAATTTGATGAGCATGTATCACGAGGAATCTTTTTTTTTTTATAATTAGAGAAACTAAACTCTCAAAAGAGAGTAGTGAAATACCGTCATATCCAAAACTAGATAGACAAGTATAAAGATATACAAACCTACAAATACAAGACTGCCAAAAAGGATCCAACATCACAGAAAAATACCCCAAAAGCATCGACAGCCCAAGAAACAAAAGAAACCAGACAACCCCTAACCCAAAACCCACCCCAAACATTAGAGAGATGCCAAAACATGAAGAACTTCAATATATGGATAAACTAAGACTCTTCCCAAAATTCCATGGTTCCAGTACCTCACAATGGTCGAGGGGATCATCAATGGAATAAGCCCCGAATACATCCCTAGGCATGGGTTTGGGCCATGATCACATAGAACTGATTGGGAGCTATTAGTTTCATGTCATTCTTGGGATAAACAAATGTGATACCCTAGGTACACGTTCTTGGACAAGTTCTGTTAGGATCTCCCAAGACCCACCCATATTGCCAAGAAAGCCCCAAATGCTTAAAAGACTCTTAAATGCATAAACCGGTGTTATTGTCATCACTATAGCAATTCATGACTACTATAGCGGTCAAATGGTGAGGTTTTCCACGTTTGGGAGTTCTGCCCACTGCTATAGTGGTCACTTAGGCCTCCAGACCGCCATAGCAGTGTCCTCCATGATAGCACAATATCAAAATGACATAGTTTTGCTATATGCCCCCCCCTTCCCTATAAAAACCCACCTCACCCATGAAACACATCAAAAATTCAAAAACCCTTACCCCCAAACACATTTTCTCTCTTCCTCTCTCAATCTAGCCCTAAATCCTTCTCCTTCAATATCAAAAATAAGAGATTATTGTTAGTTTATGTTAGATTTCTCCATACTCTCCTTCCCTATATTATGCGTTGTTGTTTTCTCCATTGTTGTCAAGTGGAGGTATTTTCTCAATGTTGTTATAGTTAATATAGAGTTATCTAGAGAGTGTTACAATTTAATCATGAGTCAATGTTGCTCTATAGTGGTTGTTAGTGTCATTCCAAGCTCTCAAGGTCAAGTTGATGGTGTCCACATACTCTCGGCCCCAAATGATGAGTCGGTTCAAACTCATGGCCTTATTTTCTTGTCATCATGAATATTATGCATTATGCTTTCTAACTATGATACTAGAGATAATAACATGTATAAAGTATGATTTTAAAAGTTATGACTAACTAGAAAATATTATGATTTTACTATAGCATGAAAATGTGTTTTAGAAAATTATGATTTATGATGATAGCATGAAGGAATGAGTTTTATAAAATCATGAGACCATGATTTGGATTAATGCATGTTATGAAAATATTTTATGTACTCCTAGAATGATCATTGAGAAAATGTATGATTTGAAGAGATTTATGAGAGTTTCCAGATGTGTATTATAGTTTGTGATAACTCTATGCTTCAAGCCTTCAGATTTGGAAATATAATTTTAGAGTGTCAGTTAAGATATTTTGGCAAGAATGTCAAACAAAGTATGACTTAGTTTCATGAATAGAGATATTAGTATAAAGTCAAAGCTTTATGATTATGAACCTTTCCAATTCAAGGTATGAAATCAAATTTATTAAGTTATGAAAAGACGTTAGTTTGAGAAATGAGATTTTAGAAATCTAGTTTTATGATACTCAGAAGTATAGAATCTAATATTGTTTGTAGCAACCGCCAGATACATATTCTGTGGACTTGAAATCAGAATGCCTGCAAGTGGGTGATCCTTTGAGCATGATTTCACAGTCACAGTTATGCTAAAGTCAGGTTATTAAAGTTGTATGAGTCCAAAGCTCTTAGAGTTTCAAGGGTTTTTATATTTAAATGATTTTTTATATATTAGAGATTTTGAGATTTCCAGAGTAGAGTATTTGTATGTGATAGAGTTTTAACTCCAAAGCAAAGCCTAACACTGAAATGTAGGAAAATAAGTAGTTTTTATGATTTAGAGACTAGACGGTATCCATAAAGAAACAAACAGTGAGTTAATGGCTGGGAAAATTGATCGTTAATCTTGACACCAAGTTGTCTTGAGGGGCAATCTCAAAGAGCAAAGATAGAACATAGTTAAGTGTCCAATTTAGCTCCTTGAGGGATCATAGAACTAAGAAATAGTTATTTATATTTAATTCATAACTAGAGGTCTATGTTTTTCAATCAAAGTACGTGTTACTTATATTTTCAAATATTATTGGTACTTTTTAGAGAATATATGATTTAAGAGCCATTATGTATAGGAGAAATGATTTCTCATGGAGTAAGAATTTAGAGAAGCTTTTCTATGAATTTATAAATACAGAGATATCTTTTTTTATGTAATTATGCATATAACTATCAAACGGTTTATATTTATTGCATGTACATTGCGTATGTATATTTTTCCTTGGTTATCCCATATGAGTGATGGGTGAGAGCTCACTCACTGAGTCTGTTGACTCACCCTTCTCCTTTCCTTCTTATAGTTGCAGGTACAGATGTTGCCCAGCCTCCTGTTTGGCAGATGCATCAATTGGTCTCAGTAATGAGTCTTACTTTGAAGTAAGGCTTAGTTTAGAGTTTTGTTAGAGTAGAGTGCTCTTAGTTTAGAGTCTTGTTAGAGTAGAGTACTCTAGTAGATATGCAGGCAAGATCCGACCCATGCATTATTTTTGAATTATGTCTGTAACTTCAATATTAGAAACAATTATGTATATATTTTTAGTATACAAGTATGGATTTGAAATTGTAGAGCTCGATTAAAATTACGTACAAGCTAGAGATGAATTTATGATTCAGTTCACATGTTAAATTGATTTTCAGAGTATGATTAATGTAACATCCCCTGCTACTTTATGGATTTACGACTGTCCCTACAAACTAACATTGGTCTTTTCATCGTGCTTTGTCCTCACTCACACGCTTCCTAGGAAAACTTCCCAAGAGATCACTCATCCCAAAATTGCTCCAAGTCAAGCACGCTTAACTGTGGAGTTCTTTATTGATGAGCTTCCGAAAAAAAGATGCATCTTGTTGATATGGGTAGTATAAGTCAATTCATATAAGCCCTCCTTAACTATAAAGTCACATAGCTACACAGTCTTAGGATACCTCTCATTCGGGTGTGTAATTAGTTCATTCATATACCCCTCCGCTTAGAAATTTACCAGGAGTCGCTCTTTGTCCGTGCCTTCTTTGCACCGGTGATCATTCCCCGACTTCGTCACTGGGCATTACATGCCTACCAACTTTTGCTTGATTTGTTCCCGAACTACACCGTACTGGGAGAGGTGCAGGCTTTGATACCATTTGTAACATCCCCTACTACTTTATAGATTGACAACTGTCCCCATAAACCAACATGAATTTTTTCAGCGTGCTTTGTCCTCACTCACATGCTTCCTAAGACAACTTTCTAAGAGGTCACCCATCCCAAAATTACTCCAAGTCATGCACGCTTAATTGTGGACTTCTTTAGTGATGGGCTACCAAAAAGAAGATGTATCTTGTTGGTATAGGTAGTACAAATCAATTCATATAAGCCCTCCTCAACTGTATAGTCTCATACCTACACAGTCTCAGGATCTCTCTCATTCGGATATGTAATCGATTCATTCATGTACCCTTGCGCTTAGAAGTCTACCAGGAGCCGCTCTTTGTCCGTGCCTTCTTTGCACTGGTGATCACTCCCCGACTTCGTCACTGGGCGTTACAATTAAAACATTTTTAGAGCTTCATATATGAACTATTTCAATTTTATAATTTCATATATAAAGTTTAAATAGAGATTTAGATGAAGTTATGATTTCAGAATGAAATGTATGTTATTTTATGTATATAGATAAAGAGACTTAGAGGTCATGAGACTTATGTAGAGATGAGATTCTTCATGTACTAGTCAGGTTCCCCCGTTAGGTCGTGACAACAAACTTCTTAATTTTACTGTTACCCTTCATTGATTTCCTTTTCTTTTTCTTTTTCTCAATTGTAGCTACAATTTTCTATTCAAGAACAAAATGAGATACGTCAACCACAATATCCCACTCCAAACAAATTAAATCACCTCAAGCTAAGAAAAAATAACATCTAGCTTAAGAGGATAGCAAGCGGACTAATAGATGCATCAACACCTTCAGAGTTCCTAGAATCGGGAAGAAGAGATGAAGCTTTTTAGTACCATTACATACATGGACATTACCAAGTGATGGGAGCCCACGACCAACGTAATCAGGGCAAGGATAAAGGTCATGATGGCTAGTGTAGCACCCAGACTTTTGACCTAATACATGCTCAAGTCCCATTTCAATGAATTATTAGTTGTTACGCTTTTATCTCAAAACTTAACTTATTCTTCTTTAAAATACAAGTAATAAAAATATGACTAAATTTTTCTTTTGAAGTTTAAAACCAAAATGCGAGCCATGTGTGTGCATAGATACCGATCAAGACATGCATAATAATAGCAATCATATAAATCTTATCATAATATATGATTAAACCATAGCATAACATGACATAAAAAGATTAAAACATCATAAACATATCATAATAGCAATGTCTTGTAATCATAAAGGACATCAGAAGACACTATATAAGCTCACGAATAAAGTTTGAACATATAATAGTCCAAAGCTAAATATAATTATAGCATAGCTAAACTAGTTACCGGTATGTATCCACCAAAAGACTAGGCTACGAACGGGTATAAGGTATATGACAACCCTAAAGTTAATGCAAGCTATCTCCATGCTTCCACTGCGACTCTCTGATCTGATTTTTAGTGCAACTCCTACGCCCACATCTCAAGGAAGACCATGAACAACGTCATCATCCTTATCTAGAGATAACATAGAAGAAAAGAAAAAGATGAGAAACTTACTCAAAATTCTTAGTAGGGCTGTGTCATCTCGTTGTCCCCAACCACTTCGATTTTCATTATGAAAGAGATATACATGCATAAGGTTCAATTTTTAAACTTCTCAAAACTATTTATCCGAAGTAGGTGTCTTTTAGCATAGGTCTTAATGTCATGAATGCAACAAATATCTCATGTATGCATGACAATGCTTCAAGTGCATAAATAACACATGTAAATAATATTAGCATACTCACAACATATGAGTTTGTAACATTCAAATCTAAAATACAAGATAAGACTAAATACATAAACACTAGATAAGCTAAAGAACTAAAGTTACCTACCACATAAAACACATGATTAAGCACACCAATAGAGCAATTACATAATATTTATCTTACCTTTAATTTCTTTGGTGGCTTAACATTCAAATTACATGATTGAGGGGCAAAAAAATGAATGTATGACAGGACAAGCATAATGAGTCACAAAATATTTAGCATGCATGAGGAAGCAATAGAATCCATGATACTTTACTTTCTCATAATTGAACTCTCAAGTTCTTTTCCTAATAACAACCATCTTACATAATCATCATAAATCAACCATCTCACCTTCCCTTGCAATTTTACAATAACCACAAAAACTTCACCCCATTGATCACTTATGAAGAGTTCAATTTAACTAGTCGTTTCTAGATTTAATATTGGGTAATAGAGGGTGAAAACACCACTTTCTTACCTTAACTTAATTTTCTTATTGTGAGCATGTAACTTCCTTGGATCACCTTACGCAAAGCCTGGCCCATTATAGAAGGGTCATTTTTTAGTGTCATAACCTTTATCATTAGCATGTCATTTAGATATGCAAACATAAGCGTTTATTCACAATCATCATTCTGACTTAATATTTAACATTTTCATGCTCATAACTTTATTTTTGCTCTAAATCCATAAATTTGATGAAAATCTAGCAGCATAATAGCTAGGTATAGAGTTTCTCCAAATTTGCTTCCTGTTCATTTCATATAAATCATGCATCTCAAACATCCATATACATAATCAAGACATGACACAATTATCATTTCATTGATCACATAAACATGTGTCTCACATTTGCATATATCTATAAGCATATTGTCATCAATATCTTATTGAAAGTAAATATGCTCCTACCTAGTTGCCAGAAATCAAGGATCAAGCTCAGCTAATGTGCATGTTATGGTTAATAGGATATAAATAATATAAACAATAATCATCACTTGCATAATTCAAGAATTAAGTATTCATCATCATCAATACATGATTTTGCATAACCACTTCAAGTCATATAATTTCCAAACAATTCATATGAATATAGTTCTTATAACATGTCATTCATGCCAATATCATCAAGTCATTTATATTTATACTTTAGCCCCAAAATGGGTCAAAATTGAAATTTCTAAACGTTTGTGGGTAAACGTGTAAATTTCTCATTCAATATTTTTTCTCAAAACTAATGATTTTTAAAATTAATTTACACTTTTAAAATACCCATACCACTTTAGAAATCATTTTAATCATCTTAAAAAAGACATTTGGGCCATTGGTTGATTTTGTTAAATTTTAGGGGTCAAAGTCCAAAGTTTCACTTTTTGAGACTCAGTAAGTACCAACACTTATAAAAATCATTCTTAATATCACAAATGACATTTTGAGCATATGGACATATTCAAAATCATTATTGACTCTAATTAAACTCATTTGGCCAAAATTCCCATTTTGGAGAAGTTCAAGGTACAACTTTCCAAATTTGCAAAACTAACCAAACCTAACACTTGTAATTGTCCTTTTAGACACCTAGGATGCTAAAAATAAATTTTACAACAATTATTAACATTTTAAACCACCTAAAACAGTGGCAAAAATTGAAAATACAAAAAGCTTGAGAATTATGTTTTTACCCTTTTCTAAGTACTAATTTCTCTCAAAACTACTCTAAGACATTCAAGACACAAGAAATCATTTTTTACGCTTAGAGAAATTAATTTCTGACATTAAAATAGTGGCTAACTCAATTGAGAATTTAAAATATGAATGTAGTTACTACCCAAACCAGGACAGAATTTAAAAACCTTAAAAGAGGAAGTTTTCAAACTTTTAAATGTAGATATCATTCACACTCAAAAATATATACTTATAACTTCAAAGGCTCCAAAGGAAAACCACAAAACTCAATCTTCCCAACCAATTCAGAACTTTAAACCTTCATGTTAGAGAGTTTTAAAACTGAAATTAAGAAGAAATAGTAGTCATAGAAATATCAACTAGCCCACAATGAACATTTATGAGGCCTAAAAGTGTAAGAAAACCCTACAACAAGCAAGATTTTGTAACAACCTTCAAGATCAATACTCCAGCAATCCTCACCAAATACATAATTAAAACACAGAAGAGAGACAGGAAGCAAGAACAATTTTGGCGCAATCAATATGTATCACCAATCATAAGTGACATTCAATCGCATTTAGCACATTGGAACAAACAACCAATTTATCCCACATGCATACTACACTTGAATCATGCAAAACCTCAATTTCAAACAACATGAATATGTCATGCGCAAGGTGCATGCCACCAAGGATCACATGGAATAAATAAGACATGAATGGCCTAACAAACATTCCTACAATCGTTGGTAGTACCACAATTTGGGAAAATGGGCGCGCTTCCATTTACATAGTTGTGACTCTACTAAAAATCACTTGCTCTAATTAGTCACAGGAAAAATATAAAGCTCTTATACCAGCTTTGTCACGATCTAATCGGGACATGACCGGCTCATAGGGAGTTCCAATCCCTAGTAAGCCTATATGAAGTCAAGCAGGGAAAAAGATAGAGTTTCCCTTAAAAGCCAGACTTCTCCCACATTACAAATTAATCTATTTATGTGCATAATACATATCCACATAACCTAGAGTACAATCACAAAAATATTTCAAAATATGTTTATAAGTCCAACAAGTCATAAGCAATTCATAAGGTTCGAAATATAAAACTTGCTAGTATAAGTAATTAAGTTTTCATGAACTTCCAAATAACCGAAAACATATGCAAATATAACATTACACAAAAATCATTCCATTCAAACCCAAAAACAAGTTATATTTTATATCATATCAAAATCCCTGACCCTGCTTATGATACATTGGAGCTACAATCCTAAACATATGAAACATGGGATCAAAAGTAGCTCACTGCATAACAGATTGAGATCACTGAGCTAGAGAATGCATAAAGCTAAGATCGACACCTATATCTAAAAAGAAGATAAGATAAAAGAGTGAGTTTGACAAATCAGTGAGTAGATAAAGCATCCATAGCCCACAAGAGATAATAGCAAAACCAAATAAATAATACTATAAATTAAGTTGTATAAACAACAAGGGAAAAATATATTTATAATCAAAATAGATAAATATGGGGAAGTGACCTCGAATAGAAAATTCTACCAAGATCACACATTCGGATTGCCATTCCCTCATGTGATCCCACCTTTCATTAGGAACCATAAACATGTGGACCTACACTCATCTATCATGTACCATTCTTATAAGATCATGTACCACTCTCATCAATTAAGGTGCACCCTAGCTAACGTCACCTGCCATTAGCTTCAATTCCGTTCTTAGGCATTTCCAAAACAATTTATAAATTAATTAATCATTTTCACAGTTTAGTAGCTCTTCCAAATATGTTCATCAAAATACCAAACATAAGCATTGTCAATTCCAATCACTTTTCCAGTTCATCAATATAATTGGGATTCAATCCATAAATTAGCTTTCAAGTTCTAAAATCCATACTCATTATATCCAAACCAGTCCATTTAAAAATAGCATAAAACCATTTATTAGTCACATATGGTAACTAAAACACATTTACTTTTCGATTAACCACAACAAATAAATCTCTTAAATATGTAACCATGCAAATTTGTAAATAGGGATCAATAAACATTCTATAATACTCATCATAAATCATTTATAATAGAGGAAAATAATTACATATACTAAATCTACTCACAACAATGGTTCTCAAGGAACCAGAGACTACTCCTCAAAGCCAACAAATTCTTCGAGTGATGTCTATTTGATCTATAACTCTATGAACAAGCCAACAATAATATATATGAGCAAACAATGTTACAAATTAACATAAATTAGCTCTAATATATATGAGCTAACAATGTTACCGATTAACATAAATTATCTCTAATCGAGAGATATAGAGACTTACCCACATTGCCAAAAGGAAGAAAATGGAAAGCACCATCTCAATCCTTAAATTTGCAGTGGTTTCCTCTCTCTAGAGAGAAATTGCGATCATATAGAAAGGGGGAGAGAGAGATATGGTTGGAGATAAAGGGAGGAGAATGGTGTGGTGGCAACGACGCATTTCCAGTGTTGGTGTGATGGCAGGGTAGAGCTAGATGTGAAATGGAGAAAAAGAACTCTAAGGAGGGGGGAAAGAAAGAGAGAAAGATGTATGATCCAAGGAAGAAAGACAAAGAACAAGGAAGAAAGGAAGGAAGGAAGAAAAAAGAAAAGAAAGAAATTAGGAAAAGAAGGGGAAAACAAAGAGAGTGGGTGGAACCCGCTAACATTCTAACATCTAATATGGATTTAACATAGTATATGTCAAACAATTTAATTTATTTTATTTTTTATAATGATAATATTGTAAAGAACACAAAAGGATAAATTATTGGATTACAATAACAACGGTCATAGTTACTTTTGGTTTATCATACTCACTATTAACTATTATTAATATTATCAGTTTTTTATAAATTAATTTAAATTATCAAGTCGTCATAGAATCAGAAAACTGCCAGAAGATTTATGGGCAGAAATTAAAACCACCGCTAACTAAAATTGAAAAAAAAACCACCACTAAATGATTTTTTTTTCATGGTGTATATAGGTCTAAATTGAATTTAACTTCCAATCAAATAAAATAAAACAATAATCTAACTAATTATTATATATATATATATATATTGTGATGGGTATCAGTTGGGAGTCAATTTTATGATATTATCCTTAACTAATATCAATTTAACCTAAAAAGAGTAATTTTAACTTATATCACAAATTAATAAGTTAATCTGATGCACTTAATTAGCATTATCCTTAATTTATATCAACTTAATTTAATGAACTTAATTATTTTTTCAAGTATATATATATATATATATATAATCTAATTGATTCTAACACGACAGTTATTAAAAATTTTAATTAAAAAATAAAAGAAATCATTCATTGGTTATTTAAGATATTCTTAGTATTTGATATTGCAATTATAATATATTAGATATGTAATAACCTATAATGATCTAATCTTATGATATTATAATTATCTTTTTTGTAATTTAAAATAAATGTTTCTTTTACTCTTTTGAAACATTCATAAATCAATATATTTAGATATTGAGATACATTGATTTATGAATGTACTAAAAAAATTAAAAGAGGCTGAGAATGTATATGTTATTCTAATTATATTAATTTATGAATGTAACAAAATAGTAAAAGAGATTTATTTTAAAATAGAGAAAGTATATAATATTTTACAAACATTATGCAGGTAACTACATTAGATATTTATTTTGTTAAAATAATTTCATGGTAAATTATATAAAATTAATATATTCTAATTTAGTCAAATTTTTAATATAAATTTACTTTATCAAATTTTAAAAAGTCTTAAACCCAAAGTCTCGTGAGTCGCAAGGTTGCTCGTAAAATATGGAGACAGAAGTTGACATGACGTGGAACTTTGGCTTTTTCATTTTTTGGTCGATCGTCTAATTTGGAATCTTGTCGACCGTTGTCAGACACGCAAAGCCCACACCACTTCCTCGTAGCGTCCTTGTGCTGTGCAACCTTCTAGGCAACTGCAACTAAACAAATTAAAGAGCAAATTGACATTTTCCATCGACATAGATTCCTTCTTAGTTAAGAAGTTCTCCCACCAGGCCCATGAACACAAGAAATTAAAGCAGCGATACGAATCCTAAGTTACTCAAAATTAAAGGATTTCTTACAAATGTGGAATGTATCTTTAACCATAAAGACACTCTATCTACATGATTCTTGTGATGCCGTTCGCATAACATATATAACCAAATGTCAACCTCTGGTTCCTGGGTCCATTTGAGACCTTAATTTCTTGTATTGTTCCAAGAAGCAATAAGCGAGCGGGGGCAAAGTCTAATAAAGAAGCTGAACACCAAACGAAAGCCATGTCGAAATTGCAAATCAGTTAATTTGGATGTACATTCCCTCATGAAGGAACTGCTTGTTCCAACCGGAGTTCCCATCATTTACTGTGATAATTTTAGCATAATACTTTTGTCCCACAACCGAGTTCTTCATATTAGGACTATACACCTGAGGCTTATTTTGTTCTTTACTTCGTTAGAGAAAATATACTGCATTAAGTTATTAAAATTAATGGTCGGTTAGTTCTTATGAAATTTCATCGGTAATTATACAACCAAGAAAAAAAAATCAACAGTCAAAGTGATATGATCATATTTTTTATCATTACAGAGTAGTAATCACTGTCTTTCAAAAAACAAAATTGTTAATTAATAATAAAAACATATCCACAATTGGAATGCCTGGTACCCGGACATGCCAAATTTCCGAAGCTTTTGAATATGGGCATGAGCATGAGTTTGGCCCAAGATTTTCGAGTGCAAGAAAGGCCTACAAGGCCCAAGTGGGCATGACCCACTTTATTTGGGGTAAATACTATTTCAATTTTTTTCTTTGTTGGAATTTTCATCTTTTCCTTTTCTACCCTTTAATTAAATATTGATAATTCATTAACTTTTTCTTCGTACTTGGTTGCAATAACTTTTATCTTCTTTATTATGTTTTAATAATTACCAATAATCAATTGCAAAGACAGAAGAGAAGGCGCGAGAGAGGATGAAAAATTCTCCTTCAAATACAATAACATCTTCACGAAAAAAATATACAATAAGATCATCTTAAACAAGATATCAATAAATTAATCATCAAGTGATGCCATGGCTTTTTCTCTATTTTCCCTATTCTATCTGTCAATTTTTTTTTCAACATATCTATCTATTTCTCATATCAGAAAAACATTATTTTTTAACTAATATAATTAATTATATTCACTTACTTTAATTAAATATATTTATTTACTTTTGTTTTTTAATGAAAACAATCTTATTCAATTATGTAATTTTATATTATTATCAAAATTTATTTATTGTATTTTGACTTTTTTACTTGCCGATAAATGCAATGACAAATGGAGTAGTATTAAAAATCTCATTCCTACACCGACCGTCATTCAAGAAAAATGTTACCGTACTTACGATATATGTGCAACATCATGTTGATATATATTTTATCTATTATTGAATGAGATACATGTTATATTTGAATATGATCTACACCCTTTTCAATGATATTTCTTCCATTTCAGAATATCTATCTATTATCAGATAAAATTATCTTTTAAAATATCTATTAATTTTATGTTTCAATGAAGTATGATTATTTTTTTGTTCTAATCAAGGAAGAGAAAATCAGACCGGATATCAAATCGATCAAGGTATCAATTCAAAGATTTAGAGGTCCAACTAATTCAATCGGGGTTCAACTAAAATATATCAATCGGGATTCAATTGGACACACACACATATAATTAATTAGAATATAAAAAATATTAAATCATTAATATTAACATAATCAACATAAAATATATGTATATATATTCATAGCTGTATGAAAATAAATATAATCCATATAACATTTCTCTAGTCTCAGCCTCACAATATAGTCACAAAGGAAATAATATTTGTTAGTGACCAATTAGGTTTATGATGAGCAACCTGTAAATGACGGAAAGAGAAGAAGAATAACCTAGCCATCTTTGTTAGTGCCTTTTTTTGGTTCCATTTTTTTCGTTTTTACTCTGTGATTGCAGCAAAATGTCAATACTTAAGCTTAAAAAAAAAACCAAAAGTTACAAATCGACCAAACCAGTCCGATTCGCCACCTGTTTTCTTTGGTTTTGATCAGTTCTTGACTCCCCCGATTTAGGACCTTAACCGAATTGGTTATGTGACCGGTTCCCAATTAAGCCGATCGGACCAACTGGTCCAATTCAATTTTCTCTTCCATGGTTCTAATAGTACCCTTGATTAATGTGACATTTCATTTTCAACTCTTTAATATGCTCAGTAATTAATAATCATTATAGTATAGTAGTCCACACACCATAATTTTGCATAGGAATATTCTATTATCATATTATTTATAACATTTCTTAATATTTTTATTTGTCTAAATTTGACAAATATTTTGCAAGGGAGTATATTAGATGTAAAATCGGCAAGATATGTGATATATTATAAGTATAAATAATATAAATTAATACTACCTCCCTTTCAGAATATCTATCGATCCACTTTTAAACAACTTCACAATTTAGAATATCTATCCACTTTTAGATAACTTCACATTCTAATACAATATTTATTTATTTTTGCAACAGTACGCTTAAATAATTTCACTCACCAACTATTAATTTTCTAAAAATATTTTATTTAATAGGGGTATATTAGTTTATTTACTATATTTTACTCTATTCTCAACACATTTATTATCTTTCTTAATATTTGTGCTTTTTTAAAAATAATAAATATTTTAAAGAGTTTATCTAATCAATATTATAAGAGTATCGGTTAAAGAGTCAGAAATAGAAAGTCTCACATTGAAAAGCATATGTTTTGTATTTTCTAATTATGATATCCATCAAAAAAAAAAAAACTTTGAAATTCACTCTTTAAATAACCCATATCATATCACTGGTTAGCAAAATCTTATTTTAGGATACTGCTTACCAAAATCCTATTTTAAAAGGAGGAGAGTATTATTCAATTGACTAAGGAGTTCTATTTTAATAGGGAGGAGTATCATTCAATTGACTTACACGGACGTCAGTGAGATGACCTCGCGTATGATTTTAGAGCATCGGATTCGCCAATCGCCGCGTCCCATATTTGCATTGAATTCGTCAAACGTGAACCATGCATCCATAGAGTTACACATCGGCACGAAAACAACTATTGTCGGAATAAGATACTTATGTACTCTTACGTTAAATTTTTATATATTATAAATTATCTCTTATGCTTAATTTTTTATGTCATATATTTTACTTATCTCATATATTAAACCAATAATAAAATATTACACATAATTTGTTTAGTTGCGAAACTCAGTTGACGCAAAGGGGTCAACTGCTCCTAATTTTTTTAATATATATATATATATAAAATTAAAACTATTGGAGAATTAATATATTATATTATATGAAATACGAAGATTCATTAATATATAGTAAGTTCAAAATTTTTATATTCTCCAATTTATGAGGAAAAAACACACCAAAACCTCTTTTTTTATGTTCTCTATGTTATCATCTTGACGTTTAATTCGTAAATTATTATTTTAAAATTTATTTAGTTAAGATGTTATCGAGAAATCATGAATTTTTAATTATTAATGTATATAAAAATTATCTTAATTTTAAGTTTTTATTACATGTATTTAATAATATTGAATATTGTATAAATTACAATGCATAACACTGCAATGTAATTTTAAATTGTTAAAAGAATTGATGATTACAAAGATATATCATCACTTTATACATTTGCCCCCCTATTTTTTTAATCTTCTCCCACCACTAATTTTTATCCATTCCTATTATTATACACATTTTTTTAGCATACATGTTTCCACTTTGAGGAAAAAACAGTTCTAAATCCATTAATTTGATTTGAGTCTAAACAATCTGATTAAAATTAGGTTAATTTGATTTAGGACATTAAATTAAATGAGAGAATATTAATTTATGAAACATTTCTAAATTTTTATTCTTAATTCAATTAATAAATGTATAAAAATTTGTTATGAGCTCCTTTATATTATAAGTAAATATTTAAATAAATGAAAAATAAAGATAACAATAATATAATTATTAAAACCTAAGTATAGATGTTAAGCCTTAAAAATAAATTTTAGAAAATATACGGTGTTTGACTTTCGAGTTAAAAAAAGCATAAATTAGAGAATATAACTAATGATAATTAGTTTGATTTTTTATTCTAATTTAAAACCATGTGATCATCAAATCAATCCAAAATGATTTCATTAATTAATTTGTGCTACCTTTCAATTATTTATTTATTTTAAATTCTTGGTATTTGGTGAACTCTAAACATACGTCCTTGGAGTAAATAACAAGAAAAATGGTGACATTTTCAGGAGTTATTTCCCCCTGTACAGTGTACACTACCGACCTCGACACTAGCATGTACAAAATGTTAGGGCGGGGAAGCCCAACAGGGGAGACAATGGGCCAAGTGAGAGACCATAATAATCTGGACGCCACATCTTGACCCAAAACCTTAAGGCAATGAGTCATGGATCCTTCCATATTATATACTACTCACTTAATCCATTCTCAACCAATGTGGGACTTCACCTCTCACACTTAACCTCAACAATTTCCCCCTTAAGTGTGAGACCCACCACATTGCTCCCCCATCAGCCAACCGCTCTTCCCAGCACCTGCCACCCGCAGTCCATGCCTTTCGGGGAACCGAGCCCAACCTTGGCTCTGATACCACTGTTAGGGCGGGGAAGCCCAACAGGGGGAGGCACAACTAATGGGCTAAGTGAGAGCACCATAATACCGGGCCGGACGCCACATCTTGACCCAAAACCTTAAGGCGGGGAAGCCCTTTCCGCTGCGCATGGATGACAGCATGAAGATCTCCGACCATCTTAGTGCCATCAATGGTATTGTCTCTGAATTAGAGGCAATTGGAGTGAAGATTGATGATGAAGATAAGGCACTAAGGCTTATATTGTCTCTTCCGTCTTCCTATGGGCACATCAAGCCTGTATTGATGTATGGGAAGGAAACTCAATTTCAAGTTGCCGATAAAGTCATTGCTGAAGAAAGAAGAATGAAGAATGAGGGTAGCACTTCATCAAATTCACTATTTGTAGCTAGAAGTAGCGATTATAGGAAAAAGAATCGTGGAAAGAGTGTGACATGCTGGAAATGCGGAAAGTCTGGGCATGTAAAGAAAAATTGTCCAAGTGGCGCGGTGTTGGAGAGGGACTCTCAATCTGATGCTTGCAACATTGCTCTCCTAGAGGGAGAGGATGATCTTTACTAGAAAGTAAGAAGTGTATCCTCATGGCATTACCGCGCTGCCATGGAAAAGGATAAGTTGTTGCTAGCGGATCCACAATTACACACGGGCATTGATTGGCGTTGAGATGCAGGGTGTGTGGTGGGAGTTATGTCGATGACTGAGAAATTTCTAGGAAAAGCCAATGTGGAAGTTGCACCATAACTTTTAACCTCAACAATTTCCCCCTTAAGTGTGAGACCCACCACATTGCTCCCCCATCAGCCAACCGCTCTTCCCAGCACCTGCCACCCGCAGTCCATGCCTTTCCGGGAACCGAGCCCAACCTTGGCTCTGATACCACTGTTAGGGCGGGGAAGCCCAACAGGGGGAGGCACAACGAATGGGCTAAGTGAGAGCACCATAATACCGGGCCGGACGCCACATCTTGACCCAAAACCTTAAGGCAATGAGTCATGGATCCTTCCATATTATATACTACTCACTTAATCCATTCTCAACCAATGTGGGACTTCACCTCTCACACTTAACCTCAACACAAAAGTCGATCGAAATCACGCTTTGAGGGTAATGACATCGTGAATTCATCAGAAAAAAAGTAATGACAGTAAAATATTGAGGGATTTACAAAAGTATCTTTTACATTTGATTATTGTTATTTTAATATTTAAAAATAAATATTTAATTGAAATATCTATTTTATTATTATTATATATGATAAATTAATAAGAAAAATAAAAGTTACTATTACATTTAATAATGATAGAATGAGTTTAAATGTTCTTAAAAATTTACTCGTAAGTATTAAAATATTATTTTTCTATCCATTTTTATAACCATGTGCACTAACTGTGCTGATAGGAAAATTTTATTTATATCTATGTAGGTTTTATGTGGCATAAGAGGAGCAGTAGAGAGAGAAATAATAATTTATATATTTTATAAATAGGGTGTTTGAATATTTAAGAAAATTTAGTAAGGTGGTGACAGTTTCTCAAATAAAAAGATTTGACCATTTTAAGTCATAATCAGGTTCATCGTATTGTTCTTCGTGCTTACCCCGTATCCGTGGCATTTATAGGTTTTCTTTCTTTTCCAATGAAATGGGCAGCACCGGCAACAAAATTGTAACATTCTTTTGCCAGTAAAAATTGTATCATTCAAACGCAAGTCCTCCAACGAATTATACTACTAATAAAGATATATGCGTATAATATTTTTATATAATATATTTATAATATAGACCAATAAAAAATAAATAAATAAAATGGTGAGCTCATTTTTATTTTTTACTTTTCTGAACCCACTATCTTATTTATTTTTTTCCCATATTATAAATATATTATACAAAAAAATATTTTACAAATATTATTTCCCTAATAAACAACCTCCTTTATCTTCACTTAATTGTTAAGACATAAAGAGATAGCTTGACATTCACAATTGGCTGTTAAGGACTAGACGCGTAAATGGAGTGCGGGCCTCTTTGAAATCTCCGCTCCTTGGTCAAAACACCATAAACACACAGCTCCTCCCTCGTAATACCGTGCATATTGCTGCGTACATTCAACTTTCCGGGCAGGTGCATTAATAACTAAAAGAATCCTGTTCTTATCTTCATCCTGATTCTGATTCATATACACCTATAAGCCGAAAAATCGTATGAAACAATCTTTCATTTCATAATGGAATCAGTTTGCTAGACGTGGACCTCAGGAAACAAAGCACTAAACACTAACGTAAAGGAATTTCAAAGGCGTGTAGGTGTAAGCGCGTAATATGGTTTTTATTCCTATGTCCATCAATATATATGTATATATGATTGCATGTTATGCCACTGCCTTAACCAAATAGCAAAGTGTTTACGATTCAGTATTTCGAATTGTTTACATTGGTTTGAGGTACGTAATAACATTGGTCATAGCAGCTTAAACTTCCATCCAAAACAAATATTTTCAACTTTTCAATTCCTTGCCTTCTGTATACTGCTTCTTTTGGACTCGACTAGTTCCATTCGACCTGTTGTTGAGGACTATTTAAGTCTTACAGTGGAGATTTTTGTATACAGCTTGTTTGATTTGCATCCCGTTCTTTTTTAAATTTAATTATCTTAAATTTGTTACTTTGTTCTTGATACCATATCAATGAGCTTCCTCACAAACTTTGAGGGCATTGATGCACTACTCAATGCCCCAAACTCCAATATTAGTAATAAAAGGTGGCACTCTGCCTTCGTGAGCATCTATTGTTCTCGAGCCCTCATATCACACTTCACTCTCCACAAAACCAACACAAAGAAACCAAGAACCCTGCAACCATCTCCATCTTTCACCGTGGTTGATTTGAACCCTTGCCGACCCTTTACCATTGATCAAACTAGCCTCAATGAGATTGTCAAAGAGAAAAACCTCGAGAGCCTTAAGAAGCATGGTGGGGTTGAAGGGGTTGCTGTAGCCCTTGAAACCAACACCGAGCATGGCATCAAAGGTGATGATGCTGAAGACGTTGCACGCAGGCAACAAGTGTTTGGTTCCAACACTTACCACAAACCCCCTTCCAAAGGCTTCTTTCATTTCGTTGTGGAAGCCTTCAAGGATGTCACTATTCTCATCCTTTTGGTCTGTGCAGCACTTTCTCTAGGATTTGGCATTAAGGAGCATGGCCTCAAAGAAGGTTGGTATGATGGTGGAAGCATTTTTGTAGCTGTGTTCATTGTCATTTCTATGGCGTCCATAAGCAACTTCAGGCAGAACAGACAATTTGACAAGTTGTCTCAAGTGAGCAACGACATAAAAATTGATGTGGTGAGAAGTGGGAGACGCCAACATGTTTCAATCTTTGATGTCATAGTTGGTGATGTGGTTTGCTTGAAGATTGGTGATCAAGTTCCTGCAGATGGTTTATTCATTGATGGACATTCGCTGCGAGTGGACGAGTCGAGCATGACAGGGGAGAGCGACCATGTTGAGGTCAACAGGAATCACCATCCATTCTTGTTCTCTGGCACAAAGGTGGCTGATGGATATGCCAAGATGCTTGTTACCTCAGTTGGCATGAACACAACTTGGGGCCAAATGATGAGCTCAATTAGCCGCGACACCGATGAGCAGACCCCTTTGCAAGCAAGGCTGAACAGGCTCACATCATCCATTGGAAAGGTTGGTTTGGCAGTGGCATTTTTAGTCCTCGTTGTTTTGCTGTTCCGTTACTTCACAGGAAACACAAAGGATGATAATGGGGTGAAAGAGTTCAATGGAAGCAAGACTAAGTTGGGTGATGTAATGAATGCAGTTGTGGGAATTGTTTCCGATGCAGTTACCATTGTTGTTGTTGCAATACCAGAAGGGCTGCCATTGGCAGTGACGCTGACTCTTGCATATTCAATGAAGAAAATGATGGCTGATCAAGCAATGGTGAGGAAGCTCTCAGCTTGTGAGACCATGGGGTCTGCCACCACTATTTGTACTGACAAGACAGGCACGCTCACACTCAACCAGATGAAGGTGACCAAGTTTTGGTTGGGCCTAGAACCTGTGTTGAAGGGTGCATACTCATCAGTTGCTCCGCATGTTCTTCAATTGATCCAAGAAGGAGTGGCTCTCAACACAACAGGTAGTGTGCACAAGTCCAATTCAGCTGCTGGTTTTGAATTTTCAGGTAGTCCAACAGAGAAAGCAATTCTCTCTTGGGCTGTCTCGGAGTTGAACCTGGAGATGGAGCACTTGACAGAGAGCTGCTCCATCCTTCAGGTTGAGACCTTCAACTCAAAGAAGAAAAGGAGTGGAGTTTTGTTGAGGAGGAATGCGGACAACACGGTTAGTGCACACTGGAAAGGGGCTGCAGAGATGGTGCTGAAAATGTGTTCAAGATACTATGATGCTTCTGGCATTGTAAAAGCTCTTGACAGTGGTAGCATGCTGAAATTTGAGCACATTATTCAAGGTATGGCTGCTACCAGTCTCCGTTGTATTGCTTTCGCACAGGTAGAAGTGGCAGATGAAGAGCTTGAAGATGGAGAAGGCAACTCTATAGTGAAAGATAGAGGTCTAACACTGTTGGGACTTGTGGGAATTAAGGATCCATGCCGTCCTGGGGTGAACAAAGCTGTGGAAGCTTGCCAACATGCTGGTGTAAATGTCAAAATGATCACAGGTGACAATGTTTTCACAGCCAAGGCCATAGCAACCGAATGTGGCATCCTTAGGCCTAATCAGGACACAGTTGGAGCAGTGGTGGAAGGAGAGGAATTTCGCAACTACACGCCAGAAGAGAGATTGGAGAAAGTAGACAAAATCTGTGTGATGGCAAGATCCTCTCCTTTTGACAAGCTTCTAATGGTTCAATGCCTAAAACAGAAGGGCCATGTAGTTGCTGTAACCGGGGATGGCACAAATGATGCACCAGCACTCAAGGAAGCTGATATTGGGCTCTCTATGGGGATCCAAGGCACTGAAGTGGCCAAAGAGAGCTCAGATATTGTCATATTGGATGACAATTTTGAATCCGTAGTCACAGTCTTGAAGTGGGGAAGATGTGTTTACAACAACATCCAGAAGTTCATCCAGTTTCAATTGACAGTGAATGTTGCTGCACTTGCAATCAACTTTGTGGCAGCTGTGTCAGCAGGGGAAGTGCCACTCACAGCAGTGCAGTTATTATGGGTGAACTTGATCATGGACACATTAGGTGCTTTGGCTCTTGCAACAGAGAAGCCTACCATGGAGTTGATGGACAAAGCACCAGTTGGGAGAACCAAACCCCTTATCACCAACATCATGTGGAGGAACCTATTAGCACAAGCTTTGTACCAGATAGCTGTTTTGCTGACCCTTCAATTCAGAGGTGAGTCCATCTTTGGTGTGACATCAGGGGTGAATGACACATTGATTTTCAACACATTTGTTCTTTGCCAAGTGTTCAATGAGTTCAATGCAAGGAAGCTAGAGAAAAGGAATGTTTTCAGAGGCATACATAGGAGCAAATTGTTCTTAGGGATCATTGGGGTGACAATAGTCCTTCAGGTGGTGATGGTTGAGTTTCTCAAGAAGTTTGCTGACACTGAGAGGCTAAATTGGGTGCAATGGCTTGTTTGCATTGCTCTTGCTGCTGTCTCTTGGCCAATTGGTTGGATGGTGAAGTTGATACCAGTCCCAGATAAACCATTACTTGATTTCTTGAGTCTGAAGAAGAAATGAAGAGTAAGTTGGAAATTCAATATGGTTAATGAATCTCTCAAATAATCTTTTGGAGAGAAAATATCTGATGGACCTTGGTGAACTTGGAAAGAAGATGAGGATTACGACACACATTATCATGTAGATGTTGAATAGTTCTATTTGTATTTACATATATTCTTTATTCTTTTAGAAAATATTATACATGTATTTTTTAATCAAATTTACATTTAAATAATGTGATCACCCGATAATTTAATTTTTTTATTTTAAAAAAAAATCTGATAATATTAATAATAAATATTAGTGAGTTTGATAAACTAAAAGTAAGTATAAACCTTAATATGATAATCAAATAATTTATTCTTATTTATGTTTTGAAAATATTATCACTATAAAAATAACATAAATTATATAAGATTTGTATTTGATATGGGCTAACTTAGATATATATTATATACTATGATATTAGTGGGTGGAACCACTGTTTTTTTTTTCCTTCCTTTTCTTTTTTCCGTTTTTCTCTTTCCTCTTCTTCCCTTCTTCCTTCTTTATTTTTTTTTTTTACGCACAGAACCTTCCCTTTTGTCTTTCACGGCTCTTACCCCTTCTCCCTCTCTTGGTTCCCTCTTTTCATTACCCCACCACCACCTTTGATGCCACCACGCCATAGCCACCATGCCACAATTGCCACTGATGGCTCGCGTACAGGCTTGCTCCCCTTCACTGTTGGCAAGCTCTCTCTCTCTCTCATGTCACGCTCTCGGTCCTCCATGACAGCACCCTGCACCACCGCCGGCACAGCCCAGCCGCCGCTGCGTCCTACCTTCCCCCCTTTCTGGCAGCTGCGGTTCTCTTTCCCCTTTGCTTCCTTAGTTGCGGTTTCTCTCTCTAAGGGATGAAATGGTGGAGGCTGTGAATTTTGTGGTGTCCCTTCCTTCCATTCTTCCTCTTGGAGTAATACGTAAATGTCAATATTTCTCTATTGAGATTTTTGAGTCCTGTATGGGTATCAGTTATAGAATTGGGGGTTTTAGGAATCCTGGTTATTTAGATTTGTAATTTTCTATCAATTGAAGCTAATTGATGCAAATCGATGATATTGTTAACTCTCTAAAATTTTATTTATCGGAGTCCTAGAGTTATAGTGCAAACAAATGTTAGCTAGAGATTTTTGATAGCTCGAGCAGTATTCTACGATTCCTTGGGAACTATTGTTGTGAGTTGAAAGTATATCTGTATTTTACTTTTTACATGATAAATTTTAATTATAAGGATTACTAAATAAGAAGTCATATATAAGTTTCTGTAGTGAAAAGTCTCATAAAAGTTTAGTTTTTTTTTATTTTAGAAAAATCTAATAAGAAATTAGAAGATTTTAAGGAAATCTCAAAGTAAAAGTATGTTAATATAGGAGAAAATAAATTATTTATCAAAAAGGAGACTTTAAGTTTAAAAGTTGGAGGCCAGAACTTAATTATTGTACTTATTTAATTATTTTAGTTGAACGATAAAGTACGTTAAATGTTAAAATATCGCATATTGATTATCAAATTTGATTTGATTTTACATTCATTATATCTCTCATAATTTGAGAATGGACTTTATATTGTAAGAATGTCATAGAATTAGAATCGTGTTAGAAACATCAGTGATGGTATTTGTGAGAACTGTTAAGTCTATAATTATGAGATTAAAATTGGATTTTGTAATTGAAAATTGCTTATGAAATGAAGTGTGAAGGTTTCAATGTTCTTGTGTTTGGTTATAAGATATGAAGATTGAATTTTAGATTTATAAAGTGTGTTTGATAAAAATTTAAGAAAACCATGATGGATTCAAAGATGGAACTACCGCTCGCCATAGCGAAGAGATATAATGGCATTACCACTCTCCGTAGCGAAGAGATGTAACAGCATTACCGCTTGCTATAGGGAAGAGATATAATGGCAGTACCGTTCACCATAGGGAAGAGATATAATGGCGTCTGCATTCCATAGCAAAGAGATATAATAGTAGTATCGCTTGCCGTAACGAAGAGATGTAATGGCCTATGTGCACATAGTTTCTCTTAATGAGATAAAATTTGAAAGAATCTTGTTTGAGACATCACAAACCTTGTAATTGATGGGTTGAGATTATTCCCCAATTAAAATTTGTGCTTCTTATCTAACCCTCATGAGTAATTGAGTATTTGATATTAAAGTTGATTTTATGTGAGAATGAAGAATTGGTGAATATAGTGAGAAAGTGTATTTAGTGACTATTTTTGAAATTATATTTTGAAATTTCATGCGATGATTAAAACCATATTCTTATGAGTACATATGTGTTATTATGTTTATATTATTTTATACTTGCATTTAGTAAACTACGAATGTCCTATCTCTCACTGAGTTGCAAAACTCACTCCGTTGTCCTTCATCCTTTTTCCAGTTACCAGTGCTAATACCAGTTTTGTTCTTCTGGCTTAGCTATTAATCGATACTAATCTGGTGAGCCTTCTTGATAAGGCATTCTTTTCTCGTCAAGACTCTTTGTAAAATAGTATCTTTTAGTATGTCAATTGCTCCTTATGTCACAGGCCGGGTTTTTGGACTTAGGTTATGCTTATGTTTAAGATTTTATTACTTAACTATATAATATGTTAGAGGAAGGATTTATAAACTAAATTTGGTATTGTGATTGGATTGTTAATCTGGATTATAGTTAATATATGATTGGTTTTTACTGAGATATTGTTATATTCTAGGAAGGCGCATTCTGAGAATACTTGATGCTTAAGTGCTATGGTTTTATTTAGGGCATTTTTATTTAGAGCATATTGCAAGTTGAATATATATATATATATAGTTTGGGAAATGTCTGAGAAATAGAGGAAATTTTGTCCATTTTTCTAGGAATTTGTGTGTGTTAAAGCTTGCTGGGGAAGATGTTTCCTATGCGTCGGTTGTGGCTAAGTTGGGTCGTGACAAATAATACCAATTCTGTTATGAGTAATCAGTTTTATTTTTTGTTTCACCACTAGAATAATCACTTTTGAAGTTATTTATAATACATGTGATAAGCAGCTGTGTAAAAACTATCCAACACTAACAACAGGCAACACCATCAGGGAGTAAAGTTCTTGCAAAGAACTAGAATCCATTTTAGTGATAAAATTGTCTCAAATCAATCTTTATCTATTATAACAATAATTGAAAAAAAAAACTGACTACTTAATATTCATATTATGAAGTCATGCATAAATGTGAGATAACAACAACCAGTAGGCAAAGTCATCTACATGTTTATAAATACATGTTTTTGGCAAGTGTTGGGTGCCTCAACATGGAGAAAATTTTGCCATTATTTTTCATGGCTTAGTTTTATTTTAAATAAGAAGCACTAAAATTATAGAAATAAGAGAAAAATAAGGGAAATGATGTGTTATAGTTAGATAGTTTTTCATTATAAGTACAAAATATTTTTGTCAATGAAAAACAAAGAGAGAGTGAGAAACAAAAGTTTCTTTATGTAAAAGAGAGTTATTGCGACTGAAAAAATAGTGAGGATTTTATTGTTATTATTTTTTGGGAAATACATAACCACTATTTTGGCATATATCTCATATTGTGTGTTATTATAAAGTTCTCTTTGTACCTACAATTTTATATAGTAGAAGTTCTTAGTGGAGTTTATATTTCTTTGTGCACAATTATATTACACGAAATTATTGTGTATCACTCTATTACTTTTAATTTTCACTGCTTATTAAGATGTATTTCCTAACAAGTGGTATTAGAGCCACTAGTTACGAAAATGGAGGCAAAGACAAATAAAATGATAAACTTGAATGACACAAACTATCACATATGGAAAAACAAGATGAAGGATCTCTTGTTCATCACAAAGTTGCATTTGTAGGTGTTTACCACAGCCAAACCCGATGACAAATCCGATGAAGAGTGGGCCTTCGAGCATGAGCAAGTTTGCGGATTCATCTGACAATTTGTTGAATATAATGTGTACAATAACATTTGCAAAGAAAGTCATGCTAGGATGTTGTGACAAAAAATCAAGGAGTTATATGCTTCAAAGATCGGGAATAACAAGCTATTCTATTTAACAAAGTTAATGCAAGTAAAATACCGAAAGGGTACTTCCGTAGCTGATCACTTGAATGAAGTGCAAAGGATTGTGGATTAGTTGTTAGGAATGGGCATGAACTTTTGAAGTTGAGGTGCTTGCTTTTATGGTGCTTGCTTCCTTATCAGAGTCTTAGGAGATTTTGAAGATTTCACTCACAAATACTGCACCAAATGGTGTAATGAATATGGAGAGCGTCAAGAGTGGCATTCTTAATGAAAAGATGAGGCGAAGATCACAAAGCTCATCCTCTTCATCTCAATTAGAAATTATGGTTGCTGATTCTAAAGGAAAAAGCCAATCAAGGGGTTCAAAGCCTTGAGATAAGAGCATAAGAAGATCAAACAAGTATGGAAATGTAGTGTGCCATTATTGCAAAAATAAAGGACTCGTCAAAATGTTCTGTTGAGCTTTCAAGAAGGAACAAGAAAAGAACAAAGGCAAAGAAGTAAGAAAAGAAGACATGAATGATGATGATCTATCAAATGTTATTAATGAGTTCAACATCATTTAGGATGATGATTTTATTAATCTCATAACCAATGAAACTAGTTGGGTGATTGATAGTAGTGCAACCATCTATGCTACGTGTCGAAGAGAATTTTCTTCATCTTATACACCAGGAAATTTTGGTGTTGTTAAAATGGGAAATAACACATTCTCCAAAGTAATTGGTAAAGGAGCTATTTGTTTGACCATGGAAAATGGTACAAGGTTGGTGTTAAGAGATGTCAGGCATATTACAGACATGCACTTGAATTTGACCTCTGTGAGTAGACTTGATGATGAAGGTTTGTGTAGCACCTTCAAGGATGGAAAATGGAAACTTACTAAAGGCTCTATGATAGTGGCCCGAGGTTTGAAGTATTCCATGCTTTATGTGATTTATGCAAAGATTTTCACTAATGTAGTAAATGCAGTGGAGAAGACAATACAACTGAATTATGGCACAAGAGACTTGGCCATATGGGTGAAAAAGGGATGACAAAATTAATGGCATAGAAGGTATTACTTGAACTAATCCATTTGCATTTGAAAAGATGTGTTGATTGCCTAGCAGGAAAACAAAACAAAGTCGGCTGTAAGAGTTTCCCTCATTCTAGGAAGAATAGTGCACCAGATTTGATACGCTCAGACCTATGTGGGCCATTGAAAAGGTCACTTGGTGGAGGTCAATATTTTGTGACCTTCATTGATGATTATTCTAGGAAGACATGGGTGTACATTCTAAAATCTAAAGATCAAGTGCAAGATGTTTTCAAGCAACTTCGTAACTTAGTTCAGTAAGAAACTGGGAAAAAACTCAAGTGCATCCAAACCAACAATGGCAAAGAGTACATTAGTCTATTTGATGTTTATTATAAAGAGCATGGTATTCGACATCAAATGGACAACTAGAGTAGCTAAAAAGATGAATAGGACTTTGATGGAAAGGGTTAGATGCTTACTTTCAAATTCAAAGTTGCCTAAGATTTTATGGGGTGAAGCTTTACTTATAGCAATGCATGTTTTAAATCTTTCACCTTGTGTTCCTCTGTAGTATGAAGCTCCAGAGAAGATATGGTTAGGAAACAATATTTCCTACTATCATCTTAGGGTGTTGAGGTGTAAAGCCTTTTTGCATGTACCTAAGGATGAACGATCAAAACTTGATATGAAGACAAGACGATGTATATTCATAGGCTATGGCCAAGATCAATTTGGCTATAGATTTTACGATCTCATTGAGAAGAAACTAGTAAGGAGTCGTGATGCTATATTTGTCAAAGAACAGACCATCACTGATATTTGTGAGGTCCTAAAAAATGTTCTGAATCTAGTGATAGCTCTATTGACTTAGAATTAATTCCTTCGATGTTAATGCCAAGACAAGTTGAAGATGAAATTCATGAAGATCAACATGAAGGGGATGATACTTATCAGGTTGAAGTTGAACTATAAGTTGATGACATTCTTCAATCACCAATGATTGCAGCTTTTCCAATAGCACTAAGGAGATTTGGTAAAAGCAGACAAACTTCTATTAGATATCCTAGTAGCCAGTATGTATTATTAACTGGTTGGGGAGAATTTGAAAGAGTTGAAGAAGCAAAAATGCATGACAATTAGACTTTGAAGCTAGTATGAAGTGACCAAAAGGTACGAGAGCTTTGAAAAATAGGTGGGTGTTTAGGATCAAGCATGAAGAACATAGTCTCTATCAGAGATTTAGAGCTAGATTGGTTATTAAGGGATACAACCAAAGAAAATGTATTGATTTTGATGAAATTTTTTGACTAGTTGGGAAGATGACATCCATTTGTATAGTTTTGGGACTAGCAGCTAATCTTGAGTAGGAAGTTGAGCAAATGGATGTGAAGACTGCCTTTCTTTATGGTGATTTAGAAGAAGAAATTCACATGGAGTGGCCAGAGGATTTTAAAGAGAAAGTTAAAGAAGAATGTGTTTGTAAGCTAAGGAAAAGTTTGTATAACTTAAAACATGCACCTCAACAATGTTATAAGAAGTTTGAGTCTATTATAGGAGAGTAAGGCTACAAAAAGACTACTTCAAATCATTGTGTTTTTGTGCAAAAAATTCTCTTACTTTATGTTGATGACATATTAATTGCTGTTAAGAGAGTATCCAGGATTAACGACCTAAAGAAGCAGTCAGACAAGTCTTTTTCCATGAAAGACTTTGGAGCAACAAAGTAGATCGTTGGTATGAGTATCCTCAAAGACAAGAATATGAAGAAGATATGGCTATCCTAACAGAAGTACATTGAGAAAATGCCAAGCCATAGATGAAGAGAAGGAAGAAATGGACAAGGTACTACATGCTTCAGCAGTTGGAAGCTTGAGGTATGCCATGGTATATACATAGCCTAATATAGCACATTTAGTTGGAGTGGTGAGTTGGTTTCTTTCAAATCCAGGATAAGAACATTGGCCTGCAGTTAAATGGACTCTAGTTATCTTCGTAGAACTTCCAAAATGTGCCTATGTTTTGGAAATGCCAATCCTATGTTAATTGGCTACACAGATATTGTAACATCCTCCTAAGTATAACATCATTATCCCTTAAGTCATGATATCAAACTTGGGAGCTATTACTTATAAATTAGCAGACATTGCTTAAGTATCTATAGCATATATCATTGAGTCATGCAGTAACTATGGCATAGTTTTGCTTAAATATATATTAAAGGAAAGCAGAGTAGTCAAAGAAATACATGTTTATTGAATACACGAAAAAGCTCTTGTATGAGCCTTAATATACATATGTCTTTTTAAACATTCATCTAAAGAAGAAAAAAACAAAAAGTGGTCTTTAGCCATTAAGCTATCTTGATTAGGCGCTTACAGCACGAACAACTTCATTATTCTCATACCTATCTGGAGATGACATGAGAAAACACAAACATAGGAGGTGAGAATTATAAAATTTTGAGTAGGGTATCCACAAATACACAATAATAAATGTCATCATCATCATTATCCCAACCACTTCAATTTATTAAAAAAAAATGTGATTAGATAGTACATAACAAAGATTCAATTTAAAGTTCAAAATCATTCTTTTAAAGTGGGTTTCTTTTAGCATTCAATTACTTAATTTACATATATCATAATGTTCAAGCTCATAACAAATCATTATAGGCAACTACTTCAGAATAATGAGTATGCATATGATAAATGCAATGACTTTCTTCACTTTCTCAATTAACTTCATTTACTTTCCTTTACTTTAATATCTTTCTCAATGTTGAAGGAGATCTTATCCTTACATGCCCTTGACATATCAAAAGGTATTTCATCTTTATGTATCCTTGAGATAAGTGGCCTTGCCCACTCCAGGGTAATACTGAACTCATTTATATATATGATTATCAGATTTACTTTCTCTAACTCACCCACAGTAATATTCCTAGTCATGTTTACTTTTCTTGACTCAGTGTCAAAAGGGATCTCTTATTCATTCTAAAATGCTTTAACAACTCATGTTTCATGCTTCATGCCATATGCACAAGCATGATGATCATATATGCATAGTATCACTCATAATCACAATTCTAGTTCATACAACACTTGTATAGAATTTTAGTCCCGAAATTTTTTTTGGTTAAATTAATAAACATAAAAAATATAGGATGAAATAATTTTCATAGATAATTCAATAATGCATATATGAGGTTTGTGAAAATCTTAGAGCAAAATAAGGTTTCTAGTTGTATTAACAAAATTATACAAATTTGGTGGATAGTAACATCTAATTCCAGTCCACAGTCAGAATTCCCAATTTTATTATGATAGCAAATGAACTCAATAAATTCTGTAAAAATTTAGGGTTGGATCTCAAAATGTCTACAACAAACTCTAAAAATTTCAAGTCAAAACTGGATCATTTTGATATAGTAATAAAATTAGACAAATTCAAAGTTTTAGAATTGGCTATTCGTACAACAACCCTAACCGACTCGGTTTTTGAATTTTTAAAATTAATAAAACTCTTCAAATTGATTCAAGAAAAATCATGGAGTTAGCTTCACTATATAAAAAATTCCAGACCAAAAGGACATCTCTAAATATGTTTTAGAAATCAAGCAAAATCATTGCCGCACCAAAATTCGATTTTCCAACACATGCACTAAGTCAAGATGTATTTTGATCAAAGAGCATTCTAGCAACATATTCTAACCAAATCATGCAAGTTTATCAATATTCAAGCTCTAAGCAATAATTACAATCACCTAATTACAAGCACTAGAAAAAATAAATGCACATATCAAAATCACTAAAGATATTATATTTATTATCATCACATATTATAAAACTTATTTCAAAATGATATTTTGGACTAACAATAACAATAGTTACGTTGTCTATCTTTTTCAGTATCTATTCACATTGTACCTCCCAAAAAGCGTTTGTTCTGTTCACAAAATAGAAACACCGTTGTCTTCTTAACTACGTCTCTTGGTAGTTTACAGGGGATCATAAGTAATTTTGTAAAATCTCAAATTGGTCTTGTGATAAGTGATACATAGATCACATGTTGCTAGAGGTTGAGGCAAACGCGGATGAAATACAAGAAGGAAAAATGTTTTTGTAAGGTACGTCAACTACTGATTTTCGATTCGATTGCACAACACAGCCGAATGATATTTGGCTTTCGTCTCTCAAGATTGAGCAGTGGTTGGTAAATTACAAACTGTTACAGTTAGGAAACATATCGTGTTCATATACTAAAGGGGAACAAAGAGAAGGAAGGCTGATATCTATCACTTCCAATCATGTTTTAGCTAGAGACTCCTATAGATGAGCAATTTCATATGCATCTTCCCAAATTTTGGCTCGAGAAGACGATGCTTTTGCATATGATCAATTTTAATCAAAAATATTTTGGCCTGCATGTTTGTTTGGTAAACCAGCAACTAGGAAAGCTATTAAGGTCGAACTAGTGATAAGGGGCTTGGAAAGTACATGTGAGATCATCAATGATATGTCCAGAAAATATAGGTAATGGAGGAAGAAATGATACATATACATATATTGCCGTGAAAATTCTGATCGGCTAAGTTTAATGAATAGATATAACTAAGAATGAAAATCCACTTTGAACCTCATGTTGTGCAGACAATTGCACTAATGAGGATAATCTACCCTTTGATTATGAATTCTCTGACTATCTTAAATAGCAAGTTTGGGACAAAAGCCAAATATAGAATGAAAATTGATTAATGAACAATAAAAGTTACAATATCATCACACCAAAAATAACACAAGAAATTTGAGATAAACTACCTATTATTTATCAATCTAATATTAAAATGAATATTTTTAACATCGTGTTTATCTTAAATTCATTTTTATACAATTATTTAATTATTTTTAAGGATTTAATTTCTATATACTAATAGCATTAAATTTTTTTACAAAGTAATATAATAATATACTATCACATTAATATAATAGTTAACTTTCACATTCACTACTTGAAAAGTCGTGCAAATATATGAAATAATATGATTGGATGATGGTATAAAATATTTTTACACAGATAGTGTATCAAAATTAAACACTATTTTTAATTCTTTTTTAGTAATTCATTTAATTAATTATATCTAATTTTTAAAAAATATTTCTTACTGAGTATATTTTTTATTTACTCAATTTTTCAAATAATATTTTAAAATATTTCCGTATTAGACCTTCTAATTTTACCTAGATTTTAACATAATATATATCCACAAATATATATTGTTTTTATGGAAAATATGGATTTATTTAACATCAAGAATTCAAAGTCAATACATCCCAAACACAATTTGGTATATTATTAATCCAAATACAAATATTTATTTTTATATTTTTATAAATATTAATTTATAAATATTACATACGAATATTATTTTTGAAATTCTATGAAAATATAACAAATTTCAATTATTATTAATTAATTTTAGTCGTACAACACTCCAAAAAGAAAATCACCTTCGGAGGCTAACTAAAAGAGATAAAGACAATAATAGAATATTTGGGGTTTTTTATTTTAATTATTAAATTTACTTTAAATATTATACAAATATATTTTATATTAAAATTTAAATTTTATTTTTCTATATTTTCTCATTATTTTAATTTTAAAATTATGATCTATAATTTTAAAAGTGATTTAATAGCTAATCATTAGTTTCAGATTTTTTTATATGTTGTTAATCAATTTTTCATATAAATTACCTTTAATTTTGAAAAAGAATTCAACTCATTAACTAAGTTTATTTTAAAATACAAATGATGTATACGTTTTGAAAATAGAGGAGATGATTATGTAATAAAGATGTCTATTAAAAAAAAGTCTAATTTACTCATTATTTATTCTATATTAATTAATTGATATATATTTAAAAATAAAATTATAAAAGTTAATAATTTGTATTTCATAAAATAAAATGTTAAATAAATTTGTGTAGCTTTAAGCTAATGATAATTTTAAATATTATTCTTACTTACACCGCATGGGTACAGTATAGTCATGTATAGTTGTATATAGTGTGTGGCTTGGAGATTTGAAGTATTTATCCAATACCTTGGGCGTAAATTCCAACTGCTCGTATTCAATTAGAATTACATGCCACTCATTTTTTGGTGGTAACAACGTAATAAGAATTTCTATGTAATTTTTATCATAGTGTGGGATCAAATTTCAAAATATAATAGAGATTAAATATATATTTATCGCTATATATACCTTTAAAAGGATTCTAAAAATTTGGTGGGCATATACCCCATATCTTACTCCCTTCCGCCCCTAATATAAGTCATTTTGGATTTTTTGTCTGTTTCAAAATATAAATCATTTTCATATTTCAAAAAGTATTAATTGTTTTTTACCCATTTTATCCTGATATTTACGATGAGTGAAAATAAGCGGATGTGGGTACAATAAAAGAGGAACGTTCTAAGTCTGTTAGGCTATTAAGTTGTTCAGCTAAGCATGTTAGTTAAGGCAGTTATCATTGTTTGTTATTAGTGATAGCTAAGCCACTCGATCCATGTAATATATAAACACTGTATCAGTGCAAATCAGTCTTAATGAGAATCAGTTTCATTCTTCCATATTCTAGAAATCTTGAGTGCTCTCTTTCTCTCTGCTACACTTTCTTTCTTTCTCAGCTCTTGGCCTGATCCTTACAGAGTATGATTATTTTATGGAGACATAATTTCTGATGAATGATAAATGATATTTTCATTTTTTTACTTTCTTTTAAAAGATTAGTAAGATTCACTCATCACCATAGTTCCCATACATAAACTAAAAAAACTGGTATTACCGACCGGAAGGAGTATGAATGCATCCCTCACATTGCTTTGAAAAGTCTAATTAAAAGGAAAAAGAACAGAAACTAAGAAAATTTATGAAGGTGACAAGCATCACTCTGTTTGATCTTGCATGCGCAGAAATTAAACAATATCAAACAATTTCAAGTTTGGAGAATAGTGGTAGCAATAAAACGATTTCGTATTGGGTATCTCATTTAGAAAATTTTGACGTCCGAAATCACTCATATTTTGCACTTTTGACATCACATCAAGCATCTGACCAAGCATCGAAAAGAATCTTCCTCAATGCCAAAAGGGTAATTCTGTAAAATCACAATGTGAAAATTCTACTATAAATTGCAGCACCACCATCCACCACCTCACTTCATGCCAATAGAATTGCATGCTTGCACCAACACCACTCATATAGAGAGATTAAAGAAAGATGAGGCCAACAAACAGTGCACCATCAGCCGGTGAGATTATTAGCATATGGAAGTCTTCAATTCCTTACCTCTTTGGAGGCTTAGCTCTGCTGATGGCTCTGATTTCTGTGGCATTGATGATCCTTGTTTGCTCCCACAGAAAGCAGGCTTCACAATCATCAGCTGAAGGTGAAGCCACTAAAGATGAGGAAATGCACAAGAAGATAGAGATTGAGAATGAGCCCGAGATACCTGTGATCATGGCAGGGGATGACAAGCCAACCTACATGGCTAAACCAATCACTTCTTCAACTTATTATTGCACCTGTGAAGCTGACCCAACCCCTTCATAAGCTCAATCGGTGGCCAAATATTAAGCAACTCACTAGCTAAAAACAATTTTTGCTATAGTGCTTCTTCCTTTTCATAACCCAGTGGTTATCCTTGAATTTGTCAACCGATTAATTATGAGTACTTGTGTTTTTTTTTTTTTTTGTCTCGATAATGCTTTTCAAACTTAACCAATCAACTTACTCTTTTTAACACCGCCTTTAGATGCGGTGAAAAGGATAATATTAAAAAAATTAAAATAAGAGAAAAGTTCTATCAACGGCGAAAAATGAAATGATGTCGAAGATTATACCATATCTATGCATACGAATGTTCTTTTTGTCTTGAAATTAACAAAAATGGCGTAAATTGTACTTAGTTTTATAGAAGTTCTATCCTTAAATAACTATCCAATTAAACACTCACTGAAATTAAAAAAATAATTGAAAA
Organism: Dalbergia cochinchinensis; assembly: GCA_031216125.1. Taxonomy (NCBI): domain Eukaryota; kingdom Viridiplantae; phylum Streptophyta; class Magnoliopsida; order Fabales; family Fabaceae; genus Dalbergia; species Dalbergia cochinchinensis. The sequence continues at coordinate 24,581,717 of CM062377.1, read as the reverse complement.
AAATTAATCTTAAGGGAAAAAAGTTAAGAATAATTTATCAAACCGTCATTTCTCCACTAATTTCTTTCTTCCTATTCACTAATGAGTCAATAGTATTTAATACGGTATTATAAAAAAATAATTAATACTTTTTAAACTTTTGAAATAGACAATTATTTAAAAAATGAGAGAGAGTAACTCATACTTCTTTTATTCTCTAATAAATGTTCATCTTCACTTATGCACATATATTAAGAAAATGATTGAATGAGCTAGAAGTTAAGTAAATTTAAGTTTATTTTACAACACTATTATATTATGTACTCCAATACTCTCATATTTAATTTATCCATAAATTCTCTCTCTCTCTCTCTCTCTCTCTCTCTCTCTCTCTCTCTTATTTAATAAGAAAATCAAGAGATAAACATAATTAGTGTTGTTTAAAATTCTTAAAAGAATAAATAATAGTAGAAAAATAAATTTTTATAGATGGAAACTTATTAATGAATGAAATGATTAATTGATTTCACCCAATACTTTCCTCCATTTTTATCTTATGCTTAGATGTAGTGCAGGGGTATTTGACTATATATAAGTGAAGCATATAAAAAGGATCATCACTAGAAATCCATGTGATACTGATGGAGGTTACAGATGGAACCATACTTGATGGTAACTATCGACGAGGTACCGATGGGTTGATGTGTTTTTCTACATATGATTTTTCATTGAAAAAATAGACAACATATTGGTATACCTATCAAGAGGGCTTGGCGCCATTATGCACGCACAAATTCCCAATGGTATATCGACAAGTGTGTCGATAGAGTGGATATTTATTCCATGTCCACGGAAACTCGTTGATATAAGTTAGCGCGCCATGGCGCGAATGGGATATCGACGGGTTGACCGATGGGTATTTTTTTATTTTTTAAAAAATCTAAAATACTAATGAGTATAATTTAAATTACATTTTTTTTATTCACATTACTAACAGGATTCCAACACATTTTTTTAATTTGTGTATTATTTTTTATCATTAATTACCGACAAGTATACTAATGGGTTTTGAATTTTTGGGACATTGGCATGCATGTCTTTGGCTTTTCGCTTCCCATCGATATACCCGTCAGTAATTAATGACATATGAAATGCATAGTTTTATTAACTAATTATTGATTGGAAAACCCGTCAGTAACTCATCAATAAGCCACATATTTGTCATTCACAGAGCCCCTATTCCTCCTCATTTTTGCAATTTCTCTCTCTCTCTATTCCCCCTCTCTAGCCACGGCCACCCTTTCTTGTCGCCGTTCATTGCCGCCGGAGCTCCATTCAAGAAACCAAGCCACCGTTGCAATCTAGGTACATTTTTGATCATTTTAATCAGTTTATTTTTTATTCGGCTTAATTTTTTTGTTCATTTTTATTGCCCAAAGTGTTAGTGTTTTATGCATTGGAGAGTAATTAGTGTGGGTGCTTCTGGTTTATTGTGGTTGCATGCTGGGAGCTTTTGATTCTTTGTTTTTTCCCTGCTTTATAGGTTAATAATGAATCCTTGTTATTTATATGCTTTAATATGTATGTAGGATAAAGAATTATGATTTCTAGGATATAATTTGAGGAAATAGTGATTGGATGACTGGAGGGAAAGGTGTAGAGGCCCTTTTCCAACTTGTTTACATTATTTGCTGTGGAGTTTATTTGTATTTGTGGAGATTGCAAGATATGTATGTTGTAGAGTTATAAGAGGATGTGCCCTAGAATGATTTTTAGGATTATGTGAATTGCATATAATTTTTAAGTTGTGTTTGTTTAAATATATGTTTGTTATGTTGTTGTCGTTTAATAATGTCTCTGATTATTGAATGTATTGATTAATTAATGATGGAAGCTCCTAATTTCAGTGGAGATGGTTGAAATTTTGTGAACTTTTTATTCGGCAAATAAAATTAAATGAAATTAAGGTATTTGAATAAAAAACATATAAAGATAAATAGAATGTGTTTAAAAGTAATAATGTGATATCTTTACAAAATTATAGGGTTTAAGGTTACTCACATGCGCAATTTTTCCTTCAAATTGATCATGGATATATGATAAATTGCAACCTGATAAAAAGGGATTAAACCAAAATTATGTGATGGTGTTGAAGAATTTATGAGGATAGCATGTCAAATATAACCGTTCATTGATAAGGTAAAAGTTAGCTGTCCATGTAATTGGTGCAAATATAGAAAGTATTTAGATGATGATACTACGAGGGTTCATTTGTGTAAGTGAGGATTCATGCATGATTACCGGATTAATGCAGGGAATCAAGTGCATATGTTTCAAGGTGGAAATAATTCTGGTGAGGGTCTACACAGCTAAGCATGATGTGGGTGATTTGTCATGGGAGGATAATCTTGTAATACCCAAGGTACAGGTGTTAATAGAAAAGTTTCGTATGGCTCCAAGGTCCCTCGAGACCCACCCTTGTAGCCGAAAGGACCTTGACTGCATGATAGGCCACTTTATATAGAAAATGGTGAACTATCACCGCTATAGCGGTCACAATGTGTAGGGGTTAGGGTTTTGTTCTCTGAGGACTGCTATAGCGGTCATGTGATTGATCGGGAGGGTGCTTCGAGTGCCTTGACCGCTATAGCGGTAACCTTGACATTGTGAACAGTGCTAAACGATGCAATTTTGATCAAATGAAGCCCTACCCAAATTTAAAAACCCTAACTCGGCTCTTCCCTATTTTTTCTTGAAAAATCAAGCTCTTAAACCCTTTCCACCCATTTTCTCTCAACTCCACTCAAATCTAACTTCCCCATTGACAAGGTATGTTTTGTTAATGGATTTTGTCTCCTTTCTTTTCATTCTCACATGTTTTAAGTTTGGGTGTTGTTGTTTATTGTATTGTGTCAAATGGGGGTGTTTTCCCAATGTTATTAGAGTTGTATTAGAGTAAAATAGAGATACCATAGATTAATCTCGAGCTTTATGGTTGTAATGGAAAACATTGATGTCATCCCTCCTTCCCAGAGATCCTATGATGTCAGTTCTCCACATTTCACCCCTCTAAGTGAGTGGATTTGATCTCATGACCTTAGTTTGGTTATTATATTATTATTTTCTAGCATTACGGAGTATTTAGAGATTTAAAAAATGGATTTTTACATGATATGACTTTATATAAATGTGCTTTAGTTAGAAATGCTCTATTTGAATTTATACATTAAGTTATGATTTTAGAAAATGTATGGAACCATATTTGCTCTATAAAAGTATTGCATGATTTAATTCATGATTTGAATTGATTATGAAAATTTGGGATTAGCTATGATTTATGAAATGAAGCTTAAAGCTCTATGTTTACTATGGAAACTGAGACATGTTGGGCTTAGAAATATACAACTCCCTTTTTTTACTTCAATTGATTTTAGATTATGGAATTATTGAGAGGAATAAAACTGTGAGTTAACAATAGTTATTCCATTAATCTTGGTATATCAAGGTCCTCCAAGCGTAAGTTATCCTTATTTTAGATCAATCCGTCATGGACCCGGTTTGCCAGAAACTATTAAGATCTCAGTTATAGACTCATATTCGCCAGGGACTAAGCACCACCATTTAGTTTACGAATAGTCTGTTCTCTTTGTAATACCTTGAGAAATAATATGGTTTTTATGTTTCCTTCAAATTATGATTTTATAGTACTATGCAAGATAAGTAGAAATGGTTTGTGAATCTTGCATTACTATTATTTATGGATATTTCTTTCGTGTCCTATGTACGGTTACGAGTGAGCATCCACTCATTGAGTTTTGAAATAAAATTCACCTTTTTTTTCTTCCTTTTCCTTCCAGGCACAAGTGTAGCTTTGGATTCTTCTCCTCTTCAGCATTAAATATCTTCAGTTTGGGTAAGCTTCACATTATCCTAAAATTTTTGGATATTGTAGAGTGCTCCAATGATTTGACGGATAAGGTCCCAGACCACAGATTCATACATTTTGCGTTTTGGATATATCGTGATTCTTTTGTATTTAAAATGACATAGCTTTCATGAATCTTTCATAAACAAGCAACTACAGTTTTAGCTTTCATTCATGGGAAAAGAATGATTCAATTTATTATGAGTTTAATATGGGATTTGATTTATGATTTGAAATTGATTTTTATGAATAAAATATGCATATAGTATAGCATAGCGATCACGAGGTTTACGTAGGAATGAGATTCCTCACGTGCTAGTCACGATCCAAGTCGGATCGTGACAAATCCATCTAGACATCATGAGAGGGCTTTTGATGCTGTTAGTCCTAAGTTTGCTACGCATTATTCTCAGCCTTCAATTAATAAGCCCAACCAAGACACCGTTAGATTTTATAGCCTATTAGAAACCGCAGGTCAACCTTTATGGGAGGATTATGTGCAGTTCAAGTTGTTATTAGTAGTTCGAATGTTGACTATTAAGTTGAAGGGAACAAAAGCCAAAGTTCTTTTGATTAGTGGGCTACATTGATCTGTGAGCTAAGTCCGAATCTCGATGTAATTAAAAAATTAGTTTCTAAACTTTGATTAAAGGAAATAAAGATTAACTGCTGTTTGAAAGGCCACATGCTTTATTACAAAGTTAGATTGAGACTATTCATACAAATTTACCCTAAATAACTAATTTAGTAAACTTTATTCATGTTGTCCTGTAGTTGTTATGCTGTACAATCTCCTTCCTAAAATATATATAAAATATACTTACCTATTCGTATCGTATATAATCTATGGCCTTGATAATCCAAAAGCTAAGATTAATATGTATCTTTAACCCCTAATTGATGAATTGAATAAGTTATAGGTAAGAGTGCTCTTATGACATTTTAACAAAGTAGAATTTCAAGATGAGGACAGTATTAGTGTGGATCATCAATGACTTTTCAACTTATGGAATATTATCTAGATGGATGACACAAGGCAAATTAGCATATTCAATTGCATATAGGATACTAAGGCATTTACTCTGAAGCATGAAGGAAAGAACTTTTAGTTTGATTATCATAGGAGATTCTTAGATGTTGATCATCCACATAGGTGAAGTAGATATGACTTTAAAAATAATTGTGTTGAATATGATGAGCCTCCAATTAGACTGAGTAGTTGCCAAATATGGAATTGAGTTAAGGATTTCCCAAAAATAATAGAAGTTTGAAAGATAGCAAATTGCCAAGCTATGGGCTAGGTATAATTGAACCAAACAAAGTATTTTCTGGAAGTTACTGTATTGGAAGGATATTTTGGTATGTCATTATTTAGATATCATGCATATTGAGAAAAATGTGCTCGAACATATTATGAAAACTATAATGGATATAGATCAAACCAAAGAGAATGACAAGGCAAAACATGATATGGGTGAGTATTGCACACGACCTGATTTGCATTTAAAGGAATTAATAGATAATCATTTTTATATGGTTAGTAGAGGTAGAAGGTTAGTTTACCTACTACCCACCTCCACCATCGCCCCTGCCACCACCTCCACCATTTCCTCTACCACCACCTCTACCACTATCTTTGCTGCTGTCATATTTCTCTTTTGGATGATGCCTACTCCTGGGTATATTGACACTCTACTTTATTCTCAATCATATCCCATCAACAGTAGTGACCTAAACCCCAGCCCTACCATTGACCTAACTCACAACCCTACCTCCCATATGACCCTTGTTTCCTTAGGTGAGTTGTAAACATGAGACCCAAATGGTAGGCTACTTGGCCTAAATGGTAGATCACTTCCCCGGCATAAGCTAGACCGTAAAGATTGTTAAGTTGAAACATGTTTAAAAATATTTCATTTTTTAATTTTTGATGGTGCATTATGTTTAAAATATTGTCATTGTATTTAATTTCATCAAATATATGGGGGTACTTACACCCTTAAAAAACCTATGGGTATAAAATTACAAACATAAAGTGTAAGTCTTAGTATACTAACACCCTTCAAAAACATTTTATGGGTATAAAATTTCATCAATCTAGCAGTTAAATTTAAAGTTCTTAACTAGAAGATCAAATATATCAAATTTCATATAGTTTAAAAATGATTTAATATTTCATCATGCCACTTTATTTTGACGGATCATATGTTTTTCAAAATATTAGTAAATATTAATTATTAGAATAGATGCCTATTGTTATCCAATTTTTGTAAAATTCGGCTTGATCATTAATATAATATCACTTAATTCAATGGTTGGATTAATTACATTCAATTCCTATGAAGAGTTATTAATAGGTATAAGTGTATAAGACTTACATCTGGTATAAATGAATTTCCACTCATATATATATATATATATATATATATATATATATATATATATATATTGTTACAACACTTGAGAAGAGGAGTTGAATCAAGTGTTTCCTTCATACTCATAATTTAGATGAATGTCTCCAAACACTTTCAGAAAACTAAGTCAGAAGTCACATTTTGAAGACACAATATTTTAAAACTAATAAAAATAGTTTTGATATGAGATTCAGAGTAAGAGAAAGCCTGTTAAGATTGTTTTTGATAAAACGAAATTGAAGGTAAATATACTAAGATAACGAAAGAAAAGCAGGCACAAGGTATTTATATTGGTTCAATTTCCAACATGAAATCTACATCCAGTTCCTACCCACAGTAGCGTTTCACTATATCAAAGTTCTTATACAACAGATACAAGCAAACAAAGCTTCATACTAAACCAAGTGTAACCTACCAACGAATCTCAGATTCTCTCATAAACAAAGGAACATAATTCCTAAAACAAATCTGACAACCAATGGCTTTTCTCACAACCAAAGCCTTACAAGAAATAATTTTCCATTTACAATAATGACTCTATTTCCTCTCAGCAGGGGATATTCACTCAATACAATTAGAAAAAAGATCTCTCAGAGAAAACGTATATGATAGCAGTAGCTAAAGGAAAGAAAAGGAAAGTGTGATTAAAGCAAAAGTTCCTTCGTAACAGTATAAATTCAATGCTTCCTTGTTCTTAGTCCTTAATGCTCTTAATAGTCTCTTAAATGGAGAAAATATTCTGATTGTTGCAGGGCCTTGCAGATTGGACAGCTTGCCCTCATTGTTTTCTGATGAGGTGGCACAAAGGTGTGGCATTTTCAAATTGTCCTTTAGCTTTTATCCTTTTCTTCATGATTTTCCTTTTCCTCTATGAATGTGTGAGCTGTTAATATCCTTCTTCATACATCATTATCCTTTTGCTTTCTTAGAGTTCTGTTTGTTCTTAAACCAATGTGATGCTACAACATTAGTTTGTGATTTATCTTCAAGTTGTACAATGCTAATAGCTGCGAAATCTCCTATTTTTATAAGAGATATTCACTTCTTTGTGTTATTTTTCTCAAGATATACCTGAAACACTTAATGCACAAATTTAAGGCTCATACACATGTTTGCGATCTTCTTTCCGATACATATAAATCAACAATATTATATATGTGTGTGTGTATGTAGTTTTTACCATAGTTTTTAAAATCGGACCAATGATCAACTCGGTCAAGGCGTTGGGTCACCGGTCACTAGTTTAACCAATGGGTCACAGATTGAACCGGTTGAATCAGATTTAATTAAATTAATAAATAAAAAATAACTATATATATACATTATCACGACCCAATCCAGACCGTGATCAACGCATAGGGAGCCTATTCCCTAGCTAGCCTTACGACAAAAAAATTTCTCAGAAAAAAGGATTGAGTTTTCTCTGTTTTTCAGATATTTCCCAAATACAAAACCTGTAAAAATAAATTAATACAATAGCCAATACCATAGCACAACTAGAGTACTATAATCATATGTATATTTATACGTCTCAAAATAAGATTTTTCTCATCAACTTCACCATTTTAAGTTCAAGGCATAAGTTACCATAAAAACTATCAATCCACAATGATTAGATTCAGAAAATAAAAAGATACAGTATTATCCCATCAAAGTACATATTCAGAAAAACCTAACATAATACATAGTTGTCACGTTGAAATATCTATCAAAATAAGTTTAAGACATAACTCATCCCTGGTCTTACCTGTGACAAAAAGGAGCAACATCTATCATTAAAAACAATGGACACTTGCCTCAATGTGTCCCACAGATCAAGTGGGCTTACCAAAATAAGGGGTCCAAAAACTAATAAACCGAAGGGGGATTTGAACTCGGACTAGCACCTAAATCTAAAAGAGAAGGAAGGAAATAGACTGAGTTTTACAACTCAGTGAGTATATAAAGCATCCATAGCCCACATGAGATAATATCAAAATCAAACCAATAATATTAGAAAACTATATAATTAATATGAAAAAAATATATTCATAAAACAAAATAAATAAATATGGGGAAGTGGCCTCAGATAGGAAATTGCATCAGGATCACATATTCAGACGACTATTCCCTCATGTGATCCCACCTTCCATTAGGAACCACGAACACGTGGACCTACACTTATCAATCATGTGGTCCTGTAATACTCTAATTAGTCAAGATGCACCCTGGCTAACGCCACCTACCATTAGCTGTAGTTCCTATCTCAGGTATACCCAAAATAATTTATAAAGAATAAATCATTTTCATTACTCAATACCTTTCTCCAAATATTCTTATATAGGATACTAAATATAAGCATTTCCATGAACTATTCAATTTGTAGTCACTTTTCAATTCATCAATTTAATGGCAGCTTAGCCTATAAAGCAATTTCTAGTTCTAAAATCCATATATCTAGACCATTCTTCTAGAATTATTATGTAAAATATTTTACTTGTCTCGTGTGGTCCTTAAAACATGTTTATTTTCAATTAACAACAATAAATAAATTTTTCTTGGATACTTAAATCACATAAATTTTGTAAACAGGGGACAACAGGGATTTAATAACATTCATAAATAATATATAGATTAAGAAATTAACTATAGATGCTAAATCCACTCACAACAGTGGTTCCCAAGGAGCTGGAGAGCACTCCTCAAGCTATTAAAAATCCCTAATTGGCGTACGTTTGCTCTACAATTCTAGGAACAAGACAATAATAATATATATGAGCTAACAATGCCACCAATTTATATCAATTAGCCCAAAATCACCAAACCACAAATTCTTAGGGTTTCAAGAGACACTAACATTAACTATAAATTAATTAGAAGCTTTAATAATATAAATAGATTAGTTTATAAGTTTATTTACCACTTAGAGAGTAGAAATAGTGAAAAAAATCACTCCTACTATCTCTCAAAGCTTTAAGCTCTCTCTATCATTGAGGCTAAAGAGAGAAAAATGGAGTAGAGGAGAGAGAACGGTAGAAGATGATGAAGAGGAGTACAAGATGATGGAGGTAGTGGTGGTTGTAAGGAGTAAAGTGGAAGAAAGTAAGAAAAAAATAGAGAAAATAGGGAAAGGTGTCACAAGAAAGAAGAATAGATGAGAAGGGAAAAAAAAGAGAAAAGAATGAGAGAAGTAAAGGAGAAGGTTACGGGAAGGAGAGGAAGAAGAAATGAAAAAAGAGTGGAGAAGAAACTATGGTGGTCATACCATTTAAACCCCATAGATGAACCTTACTTAATTTTTTTTTTGTTTTTTGGGTCTCGGTTATCACACACACACACACACACACACACACACACGAAACATTGCCACATATGTCAACTTGGCCTAGTGTTTGGAGAGCTCCTTTTCTCTGATCCCACACAAAAAAATAAAATAAAATAATAAGAGAAGGAGTTTAGCTACAAGACTTAGCAGCAAGACCAAAGAGACCATGGTTGACATGTAATAACAAAACCAACATAGGTTAAAAACATCAGTTCTCGCATCAACATGGAAGTGACCACATCTAAGCAATCTTAAGCAAATATATCGGTAAGCATCGAAGAAGGAAGAGCAAATAAATCAAGGGCTTATATTAGGGGATAAATATTGTTAGATGATCTTCATACAAGGTATTGTGATACAAATTAAGGCTCATGCTAATACTGCTATTAGCCATATCAATGAGCAGAGGAAGTCCTACATTGACAGGATGTCAAAAGTGGAAGCAAGTGGTTATATTATAAAAAGAAAGGATTGCTTCTAGCATTTTGCAACTGACAGGAGTCATGTCATTTTTGACAAGTGGTCCTCACAACGTTCAATAATTGGGCTAACAAAAATGATGTCCAATCGATATAATGGAATTAAATTTTTTTTGAAAAGATTGTTAGCAATGACTCGGTCCGATTTATGAAAATCGGCTAGGTTGTCGGTTTCATTAAAAATCAACCGAGTCAAGCCAGTTCATTTTGGTTTACATGCATGGCCAATCTAATGTGTTACTTAGGCTGGTTCTAGGACCAGTTCATTTGTTTACTGCTTGAACTGGATGGTCTGAGCTGAGTTTAAAAACTATGGTTTTTCATATATTTCTCTATGTTATTCTTTTTCCTTAGCAAAGTAGGGAGCTTTGGCATTAACGAATTTAATTAACTCATATGATGGCGATCATTCAATTAAAGATCAATAATCAATCATTACAGGTAATGGGAAATCATTATTCAAAAGAGAGAACTAGAGCAAATTACTCACTCATCCAATGATTTCCATTTGCTGATCGACCATTCTCACATAAAATGCCACGATGTAACACCCTTAATGTTTGGAGAGAGAGAAGCACTCTCCCTAAATCTTCTAGCAACTTCATTAAACACTATAAATGCAACTAGTATTAAATCATTAATTTAGGCTTCTTCATCAAAACAAACTTAAGTTAAGACTTAAGAAAAATTGGTCTTCGTAGTAAATAATTTGATAAATGAAGCACATGAGATTAGTTGTGATGGTATCAGAATACTTAAGAAGGAAGGGTTGAATTAAGTGTTCCTTTAAAATTTTTCCTGCACACTTAACACACAAGTCAAAATTTTTCTCATGATTGCAATAATAAGGCTTTTCTGATTGAGGTAAATTGAAATTGATATGAATGATGATATATAAAACTTGAATCAAAAGTTGTTTTCTTACTAAGTTTAAGATGAGAATGTCTACAAAACACTTTTTAACAAAGCCTTTTAAAACCTTAGTAAAACTTGTGTTTTGTACCTATATGCAATTGAAAACAAAAAACTATGGTGCAAATCTTTTGATATGAAATTATTCAGTTAAAACATTATTTTTCAAGTTCTTTAAAACAAATGTCTAGTGATATTATAGAAATATAATATGTAGAGAAAAGGATAGAAAAGCTGAAGACCAATATTTTTATACTGGTTCAGTTCCCAAACTTAGAACCTACATCCAGTCCCCATCCTCCAGGTGAATGTATCCATTATAAACTTATACAACCAGTTCTTTATCAAGCCTCTCCAAGCTCAACCCAAGTCATCTTTTTAGTTAGCCTCTCAAAGTTTAACCCAAGTAGCATCAATGAGCCTTTCCAAGCTCAACCAACCAAATTTTCCATCACAATTTTGAATGAATTCTGTTGTTTTTCTCTCAAAAAGAAAAACATAACACTCAATACAACAGTTTTGAACACTCTCAAAATAATAGGATTAAATTTTTGCAAATTGAGAGAAGAGGAAAATTGCTTTAGCAGGGATTTCAAATTTCATAGGAGTATAGCTTTTGTTTCTCTTTCTTTCCTCTTGATCTGAATCCTGCTCCAAGATCACCACCTATTATAGGAGGATGGGAATTTTGACTGTTTGATGCTTGGAGGGATGAAGGTCAACTCCTCTGATGAAAGTTTTTCCTTTGTGATGAAAGAGACTGTTTTAGCTTTTTCTCCTTTGTGTTATGCCATCCAAAACATCACAGCAAAAGGAGATAAGTTGAGCACTTGGGAAGAGTTCTTTGACTATTTGTTTTTGAACCTTTTTGATAAGACAGCAACACATATGGTTTGTTTACTTCAACAAGCAATCCTTTGTGTAGCTCAATGTTTGCCATTTTTAGTAACAACTTTTCAACTCTTGGCTTCCACATTCTGCTTCTAACACAAATCTACTAATTTGCCAGCTCAGTGTGTTAGTTTGCTCAAAAGCAAAATGATTAACATACAAGTCAATCTTCTAAATAATAGGGCTGAAACACTCAATACACTTATTAAAAAGTTCAGCAAGAATTAATCAATTTAAGCATATTAAGAGTAATATAATTACATGAAGTGTTTCATCATCATATAAGGATACATAAACCAACAAGTTGTCCCCATGCATAAACCAGTAAATGAAAAGTGCAACGGCAGCCAATGAACATGTCCCCATATTTGCCAAAAAATAAAAGGAGGTACTTTAGGAAAGTTTATTGGGAAATTAAGGATATGCTTCGATTAGCTGCCAATTCCTATACAGGATATAGCTAGTAAATCAAGAAAAGAGACAAGAAACTAACATTAAAGAATGTAAGCATCAATACGAATGTAAGAAATGGATAAATAGATCAAGAAGCCAAGAAAATCTCATTAACAGAACTGGAAAGTCTAAATCCAATACATGAGCCTATTAGCATGAGTATAAAATACAATGGTCCATGTGGAAAAGGAAGAGACCTGGTACTGAATTTTCAAACAAACGTAAAATGCAATGAATTTTCATTTAAATGATTAAATTTGGTGTCAAAAGATTAAAACAAAAAAAAAAAAGAAAGAAAATATCATCCTACCTTGCGCAGCCAAGTGAGTCTTCCTCCCCCGTGATCAACTGTCAACATTCAATCTTCATCCTCTATGGCCAACTGAAAATATCATCAAAGTTTAGGATTAAAGAAGCAAAAGTAGTGAAGAGTATAAAAAAAAATTGCAATTACGGATTTTTCCTTCTATATTTTACATTTATAAAGCACGAAGAACTTGAAATTTCAAATTATAAATAGGAATAGGAATGATATGAAACTCACTAATGTGGTTTATTGGTAATTCTATTAATATCCTAGTATTGGCCGGTGGCTACAAGTTTGACTATCTAAGTAATATGCTTAAAGTGTGATCATTGTACCAAAAAAATAAATAAATAAAGCATGAAGAAAAATTTTCGACGGACAACAGAAACAAAAATTGATGTAGAGGTGTGTTGTAAAAGGATCTTTGGGACAAGCACACGAGTTTCCTCTTTTGATATTGCAAAGAATCTGAAACCTTATTTTCTCACAATATATCCTCCCTATATCCTAATCTTACAGAAGTCAATTCAGAGATCAGACTGTGAATGTTCTTGAGGTGAGAAATTGAAAGGCATTTAGTTTCCAGTTCCAAAATATCGAACGGAAATAATAAAATAGAGGGAGCAGTAAGTTTACCTTTCAATGATTATGTTTTTTATGTGGGAGAACTTGAAATTTCAAATTATAAATAGGAATAGGAATGATATGAAACTAACTAATGTGGTTTATTGGTAATTCTGGTTAAGACACTAGTATTGGCCGGTGGCTACAAGTTTGACTATCTAAGTAATATGCTTAAAGTGCATAAAACTAAAGTGCGACCATTGTACAGAAAAATAAATAAATAAAGCATGAAGAAAAATTTCCGACGGACAACAGAAACAAAAATTGATGTAGAGGTGTGCAAAAGGATCTTTGGGACAAGCACATGAGTTTCCTCTTTTGATATTGCAAAGAATCTGAAACCTTATTTTCTCATAATATATCCTCCGTATATCCTAATCTTACAGAAGTCAATTCAGAGATAATAAGACTGTGAATGTTCTTGAGGTGAGAAATTGAAAGGTCTAGTTTTCAGTTCCAAAATATCGAACGGAAATAATAAAATAGAGGGAGCAATAAGTTTACCTGGAAATGACTATGTTTTTGACGTGGGAAATTTTGTTCCGATCCACACAATCTTCTCTCTGGTATCTATCAGCTAATCGGGGACACCCTTTGATTTCTAGTGTCTGTAAATTAGTCAGGCGTGGCATTCCATCTGGCAGCGACATCAAATCTTCGCATCTCCATATCTGGATACGCTGAAGTGACCGGATGCTACACATCCAATCCGGTAAGGCCTCAATTTTGCAACTATAAAAGGGAATATTTTGTAGAGAAGGGAGGCAGTCGGCCGGTTGGTCCAACAACCAATTTTCAATATGGTCATCAACAGATTCTATACGAAGACGCTGTAGAGAAGCAAGATTTCGCATCCAATGGCTTGGCCACATGTCCAAGAATGGGCCTATTATCGTCAAGGACTTGAGCATTGCAAGCGGGGAGAAGGAGGAGCTTGACGCTACGTTCAGTGTGTCTATCAATGGCTTCACCGAGGAAGATATAAGTTCAAAGTCCTCAACAAGGTGCGGATAAGTAGGCATGCGCTCCAACTTGGAACAATCAGCGATTTGTAGTTTGGAGAGTCGAGGAAATGGAGGCAGCGAGAGGTGATCTGGATCACTGACATCGCCTTCCCTCCTTTGCCATCCCCGGAGGTTGTCGCAATTATATAGCTGGAGGGTCTCCAAAGATGGGAAGAATGTTGCTGCAGTCGTCACTTCAAAACATATGTACTCTAGTGCTCTCAAGTGATCTATATGGAGAGACTTGAGGGACGGGAGTTGCTCCAGTGGTGGCAGATATTGGCAATTACGTAACCAATAGAGGGAGATGTGAGAAATATTTGTGAGTGAAGAAAGCCAGTTGGAAAACCTCAAACCTGGATACCACCATACCGTCAAGCGTTTTAAATTTTGGTGTGGCTGAAGGTTTTCCAATAGTTGTATCGTCTCACTGTGATTCTGATAGCATTGTGATAAATCTCCCCAATCTATATACAAGGACGACAGAAGTTTCTTGTCTTTTAAATTTACGTCCTGCGATTCGAGTGTCACATCTCTAACCAACGCAAGCATGTTAATCGCTAAAGAGCCTCTTAAGTTATTTAAGTCCTTCAGTTCATTCAATTTGCCATTTTCCCTCATCCTATCATCCCCAACGTTGAAGGTCGACAAGTATTGCAGTGATGACAATTTCCCCAATCCCACAGGCATCATATGTAGAAAGGCCCAACAGTTTTGAATGTCAAGGTGTCTCAAATTGGCCAACTTTGTGACAACTTGTGTTCCATACTCAAGTTGGCCACACCAGGCCAATTTCAACGTTTGCAAGTTAACAAGATTGCTTATGGACTTGGGAAGACTTCTTAGAGCACAGTATGATAAGTTAAGGTATCTTAAATGCCTCAACTCATCCATGGAATCTGGCAACTTCCAAAAAGAAGAATTTGATAGGTTCAAGGCACGTAAGCATTTGAAAAGTAAGATATCCCCAGGTACTGAAAAGTATAACCCCGACAAGAACAATGTCCGCAGCCTACTTGCATCTAATGAATTCAGCAAAGTGGTTGATTCAGAATTCAGTTAGATTTGCATTGGTCTTTTGGTAAGTTCTTTTCCCTCACAATCCAAATAACAATCATCCCCAACTACTTGCAATGCAAGATCATGCATTAAATCATGCATTTTTAAACTATATATATCACCGCATTCATCTATTTTCGCATCTTGAAAAAATGACTTCATTAGAAGAATCTCAATAAATTGATTGCCCACATCTTCCATGTGTTGTGTTCCACATTCATCAAGGTAACCTTGTGACATCCACAGGCAAATCAACTCATCCTTTTTAATTTCCCAATCTTTAGGGTATAAGGAGCAATAAGCAAAACATTGTCTTAGTTGGGGTGATAAATGTTGGTAGCTCAATTTTAGAACATGCAGAAAACTAGTCTCATCTTGATGCATTTTCCAAAAATCACCTTTTAAAACATTAATCCATTCACTTTCTTGATCTTTACCTCGTAATATGCCTCCTATTGTTCTAATTGCTAGCGGAACTCCCCCACATTTTTTTACAATTTCATATCCAATTGATTCCAATGTACCACAAATTCCATCAGTATTATTTGCAAATGTTATGTTCTTTAACAAATTCCAAGACTGCTCAATAGTCAAGCCATTCAAAACAAATGGACTGCTTACTCCTATTGTTTGAGCGACAATTTCACTACGGGTTGTCACCAAAATCTTGCTGCCTTTAGCGCCACACATCAAATAGGATCTTAATTGAGCCCATTTTTCATAACTCTCATTCCAGATATTATCCATCACTAGCAAATACCTTTTACCACTTAAATTTTCTCGAAGCTTATGTTGTAAATTATCTAATGTTTCTTTATCATCAATTATCCCACCCGGTAATAACGATTTCAATATATTTTTCATAATAGTCTTGACATCAAAATTATCAGAAACACACACCCACATTTGCTTTTCAAAAAGCCTTTGGACTTCTGGATCATTGTAAGCCAATTGAGCAATAGTGGTCTTACCTAAACCGCCGATACCAACAATAGCAATCACAGAAACATTTATGTTTTCATGCGGTTGACTCAACAGATTTAAAATCTCTCTTTTGCTATCTTCTCTCCCAATGATATCTGATTCCCACACAAACGAACTTGTCTCCCTCCATGCACTCTCGCTTTGGTTAGTCACTTCGGGTCTTGGAATTAAATTCAACTTAGACATGTCTTCTACTACATTAAAATTCTTTCGTATCTTCTCTATGTTTTAAGCTAGTTGTCTCCGAAAAATAACTTGGTTTGAGGATGAAAAAAATCGACGTACCTCTTTCACTGCTTTGTTACGGCCATCCACTTTGCGTTGCAAATGTTCAGTGGCAATGTCATCGAACAAGTCATCTGCTTCAAGAAGTACATCTTTGAGCCTTGTTATCCAGAGCCTTACAGCACGGTCATGCTCTTGTTTTGTATCAGCATCAAGTAGCACAGCTTTGATGGACTCAACTGTATTCTTGAGCCTTTCCAACTCATCCTTGACACCATTAATCCGTCCAAATTCATGGAAGGCTAATGCAGCCAACCTATTAATGAAGCTTGTAGCTACACCGTATGGAATTTGCTCAGCCATATTCCTTCAAATGATTGTTGAGAAAGAAAAGTGCAAGGCAGAATGAAGAAGAGGAAGGGAACGGAAGGGTAATATCACTGTAGAAAGTTGCTTTGTAAATGTAATTGGTAAAGGTTGGAGAAAACAGATGGGTATATATTATGATCACGAAGGGAAGGCACACAAATAACAATGAATTAACAATGTGGAAAACTATCCGTTGCAACATGATCAATATTCAAAATTTTAATTCAAAAGCCAAGTATCCGATGCAGCTTACCAGCCCCAGACATAAAAACAAATGAAATAGTGCCAATATCCACATACTTCAACGTTCAAATCGAATCATGACCGTTCCCGTAACGTGCGGAGTGAAAAAAAAACACACACACACACACACTCCGATGTCCCAGGTTTTTCCAATTTTTAGATGTATTTTTCTCACCTTTTCGTTGTTTCTCCCCAGCTGCCATCCTCTTTTATATTTTTTTCCCATCAAATCGAATCACAAGCATTCTTGCAAGGTGGCTACGAGGGTCAAAGTCTATAGTGTCTACGATGATGATGTGTTGAGCTGTGTATTATTTAACATGTGTTGAGTTATACTCTTCTCTACATCTTTCTCTGCCTTGCCTTCACGCCCTTCCACGTTCATTGGAACGTTAATTCGACAATTAGCATTTCAGCCGATTTCTAATCAAACAAAACCCAATTTTCCTTGCTCACTTGACTTATTAGCGCACAGTGTTTAATTTTTAATCTTTTTTAAAAAAATTCTTTTTTTGGTTCATCTGTCCAATGTTTATTTTTTAATCTTTTTTTTTAGAATTTTTTTTGTCTGAATTCAGTCCAGTGCACAGTATTTTTTTCTCTATTTTTTTCAAGAATTTGATATATCCGAATTCAGTTTATTTCTTTTATTTTCCATTCTTTTTTCTTTTTTTTTGATAAATCAAGGATAAGATGGCTTCATCCTAAACATAGAAAGCAAAAAGATGTACCATCATTTACAAAGACCCAAAGCACAAAAACAAAAACAAAAAAATAAATAAATAAACAATAGCAAGGTACGGCACTCAAATATCAATTCACCTCCTATACAAAAATTATGGATGTCACAAATTATGAAGGCCTCGACAAGTTGCAGAACATTGAAGTCAGGACATAACAACATGGATACGATAGGACAATCAAACCATCCATGGAAGCTTGAAGATCCACCAATCTGCCAACTAAAAACCTCAGCCCTTTAAGACAGACCAATCTTTCCTCTTGTTTTTGAATGTCTTCCAAGTGCACCTCTTATAGGAGGATGAGAGTTTTATGACTGTTGGATGCTTGGAGAGATGCAGCTCTTCTGAAAAGGATTTTCCTTTGTGAAGTAATATGCTGCTTCTCCTATTCTTTTCTGTAAAATGCAGTCCCGGGTTGTCACTGATAAGGAAATGTTCGTTTAAGCATGTGCGAGAGAGTTCCCTTGACTTGTTAGCTTTGAAATATTTGATACCCCATCAGCACACATTTCTTGTCCATTCCAACAAGCAATGTCATGTGAATCTCAAGGTTTTCCATTCTTGGCAAACACTAGTTTTGCACTTCATTTCCTTTTTCTATCTTTAGCATAAGAATACTAAAGTACTAGCTTATTGTCTCGGTTTGTTCAAGGACATAGTTAGCACAACAAGTCAACC
Source organism: Dalbergia cochinchinensis (assembly GCA_031216125.1). NCBI lineage: Eukaryota > Viridiplantae > Streptophyta > Magnoliopsida > Fabales > Fabaceae > Dalbergia > Dalbergia cochinchinensis. Next base: position 24,563,124 of record CM062377.1, on the reverse strand, counting down.
AAGTTTAAACAACATATCTCTGAAACATTTAACAACACAAGTCAAGAAGTTCAGCAATTATATAATAATGCAAGACCAATTCAAGATAAATATAATTCCATAAGGTATTTTGTCATCATATAAGGATACACAAACCAACAATCTCCCCCTTGATGACAAACACACATAATAAGGGAAGAGCAGAAGATAGAAAATATTTTAATTAACAAGCTCCCCCTTAAGATAAGCTCCCCCTCAAGTCATGCACATATTTCCACATATGAGCTTTGTGTTTTCATTTCTTTGAAACATAAATACACATTGAAAAATTTTAATTCGAAAAATTTTCAATTTCCTGACATGAAGAATTGAAATGTATGAAATTTTGAAATATTGCCCCAAATTTGATCTCTTTCTTTTGTAGAAAAGAAAGATACAAAATAGGGCCACATAGACATGCAATCATGCATAAGGAGAGAAGTCATGCAGCACACAATTAGGAAAGATACAAGTCCATACAGTTCAAATAGCATGTTAAGCAATCAATAACTTGTATTTTACCTTATGCAAAGCACACATATACACATAAATTTCAGAATAGATAATCCAATGGAATCTTATTATATTATCATGCCAAGTGAATAAATCATGTCACTATATAGTGTGTGCATCAGGATGTGTATCACATTATGTATCAGAACAAATATTAGAATGAAACCAGCCAAGTTACAATCATTTTATTTCATTAAATATCAAAATAAGGTTGCAGCGAGATATTAGAGCATCAAATTAATATCAAAGCAGGTTAACACTTTAGAATCAATTCCTCAAGTAATTACAGCAATGCATTAGAGCATAAAAGATGAAGGTTAACAATTTTACCTTAGGAAGCATTCAATGACTTAAAAATTTACCTCAATAAGGATGTTCTTGCCTTTCTTCCTTCTTTTGCTTCTGCTTCTACCCTATTATCATCTTAGAGTTCTCTCCCCCTTTTGTCATCAAAAGGCAAACAAGAACAGCTGCAAGCACACTTAAAGCAAAGGAAAATATGCCAGGCAAATATAAGAGAAGCTAGATAAAATAAATATAGTTATTTAAGTAGTACAATCATCCAGGTTCTAAGGCATTAAAACAAAATAAGTACAAAATAGATTATCCAGATAAAAGTAAAAGAAAATGTCCAATGGGATGCATGAGATATAGCCAAAAGGAGTCATCAAGGGTCTGAGAAAATATCATCATCAGCATTGAGAGCGTGCTCATCATCAGAGGGCACTTATTGCAAGTGAGATTGTATCATTCTCCATTTGTCGGAGGCCTCTTGCATATTGGGCACAAAGGTGGCATGCTCCTTTGAGAATGATGAAACCATGAAGCGCTGCATCTCAGTGAATGAGATGAGCTCAATTATAAGCTCTTTCATTACTTCTTTCAACTTGAAGGTGCGAGGCTCCTTGAAGGTTCTGCGATAATGGTATGTGGTGTGAGCAAAGGGTTGAAACATATCATCATTGTCATCATCACTGGCACTCTTCTTGGCCTTTCCTTTTCCGATTGGGTCAGTGTCTTTCTCTGATGGTTGTCTTTGTCCTAGAAAGACTTGGTTCACGGGTTCATAAGTCTCATGGTCCAAATTCACTTTAAAATACTTGGAAAAACAAGTAAGAAACATAGCATATGGAAGAGAGGAGTTTCTAGCAGTTATAGCAATTTCATAGATGGTTTTAATCATCATATAGTCAAAGTTCATTGGCTAGTTGGTGATTAAATAGTAAAGAATAACAGTGTCCATGAATAAGACCTTTTCAAAACTACCATTATGGGGAAAAATGTAATGAGAGATAATGTGGTGAAGTTGAGCCCAAGTATGGCCTAAGGCAGCATAGGTTAGCTTATTTTTCTTTAGTTCATGAATATTGTCACAGATGGTCACCACGGCTTTATAGTAAGATAAGTCCAACTCATTTTCATTTTCCAACCACTTAGTTAGATAGAAAAGTTTTTGGCCAGTGTTAGGAACATGTAGAACCGTTTCTATGGTTTTATGGCTTATTAAAATTCTCTTACCTCTAACATGGGAGACAAGAGCTCCTTCAACTTCGAGCCAAGTCATATTAGAATAGAAGATTTTAACAAGATCAGGATACACCCTTTTGTTTATATCAAAAAGAGGAAGCCATCCATTCCTTTCAAAAATGTAAAAGAAGTTGAGACCTTTTAGTTTAAAGCTATTTAAATCAACGGGCGATTAGTTATAGAATTGACATAGAAACCATAGCATGCACTGGACACAAAATGGAGTTCGGACATATAACAATTTTTACCATTTTTTGAGTCAGGTTCTGTGCCTTTGCCTCTATCTTTTCCTTTTGGAGATGAAGAGCTTGCCTCAATCTTCCTTCCATGCCCTCTTCCAATGACTTCCAACATCTCTTCATCGGAGGAGATCACCTCAGTCTGCTCCTTTTCTTTCATAACAAAAGCTTTTGTTTGTGCCATTTCATATTTTGCAGTAAGCTTTTGTTTCAATCTCTCATATAGTGGTCGTTTGTTTGCTACTGACTTTACTCTAGGCATATCAGGATGAGGATGAGAAGTGGGGGTTATGTAAACAGAACCATTTCGAGAAAGAGAGAGGTTATGAAGAGAACAAGATAAAGTGGTGGTAGAAGTTTCAATGAGTAGAAATGGAGAGTTATGGTGTTATAATGATCGATAGGAAAGGTGGGATATGAGAGTTTCAGACGGAGAGCAGTGGTTATTTAAAAGAAAATTTGATGAAGATAAAGTGAGTGACGTTTTTTAGAGAAAGAGAGGGAATGAATGTGAGTGTGTGTGATAGGATTAGTAGGTAATGAATAAAAAAATGGAAGGTGAACCGGTGATTGATTTGAAATGTGACCGCTGTTAAATGAGTGATGACAACTGTAGATAATTTTGGATATGAAGGGCTAAGTTTTCAAGGTATAGATTTCAGTTAAGAGAGAATTGGATTACAATGATGGATGGGATGGGTAGTGATGGTGAGGCCCAAGGAGTTACATCAGCCTAACAATACAAGTAGTGCTTGTTCATTCTTTTGAAACTCCAAGTGATTTAGAGACATTATCATGATAGGCCTATGATTCAGATACAGTCCAAGTATTTCCTTTCTTTGATCTTAGAAGAGATGAAGCTTAACAAATTAAATAAGAAGAACTTCACTGGTTGTAAGCCTAAATCAAAGTACTTCTGAACATTTACTTCAAGCTATCAAATAATCTTAATGCCTCTTGAAACCCAAGAGCATTGAAGCCCAAACTTCTCTTCTTAAGATTTGATTTGCGAGCATCGGCATGATAAACCCATGGTTTAAGTGGAGTCTAAACAGTTTTCGTTCATCCTGCTAGATATGAAATTTTTTTTTTATGGTGATAAGCTTAATACCAATTCAGAAACCAAGGATTTTTTCCTTTGATCCCAAGTACTCATTATTTCAAAAAATCTCCCTTTATCCCAGGAGACATACTAGCATATCTCAATTCTCCCACGAACATAATACAAGAACAAGAAATTTATGGTGGTTGCTCATGAAATAAATAAAATAATTATAACATGCAGTAATACAAGCTATATGTCAAAAGAATTTATCATATCATGTCTCTTAATAGAACAAATCTTTCTTTCAAAAGGGGTTTTGTGAAAATATTAGCTAATTGGTCTTCTAATGCAATGAACTTTACTTCAATGTTTTCATTTTGCACATGTTCTCTAATGTAATGATGTTTAATTTCTATGTGCTTTGTTTTAGAGTGAAAAACATGATTTTTAGACAAGTTAAGCACTTATGTTGTCACAGAATAGAGGGATATTATCAAACTCAAAGCTATAATCAAGTAATTGATACTTCATCTATATAAATTGAGTGCAGCAACTTGACTCAGCCATATATTTAGCTTCTACAATTGAAAAAGCCATAATATTCTGCTTTTTACTACTCCATAACACAAGAGAGTCTCCAAGAAAGGTAAGACAGCCACTTATGCTCTTCCTATCCACTTTATCACTTGCAAAACCTGCATCACAAAATCCTATAAGAGTGAAAAAGTTAGTTTTAGGATACCATAAAAGTGAAGTTGTTCCAATAAGATATCTAAGAATTCTTTTCACAGCAGCAAGATGTGACTCTTTTGGACAAGATTGGAACCGAGAGCATAGGCCAACACTAAAAGCAATGTCTGGTCATGATGATGTTAAATACATTAAGGATCCAATCATGTCTCTATACATTTTTTTCATCCACATCTTTTCCTTTTTCATCTTTGTCTATCTTTGAGGTTGGATGCATTGGAATTGCCATAGGTTTAGTATTGTTCATCTTGAATTTCTTCAGCAACTCTTTGGTGTATTTCTCTTGATTGAGAAATATTCCTCTAGGTGTTTGTTTTATTTGTAGACTAAGGAAAAATGTCAGCTCACCCATCATGCTAATATCAAATTCATTAGCCATAAGCTTAGAGAATTCTTCACATAAACAATTGTTAGTGGAACCACAAATGATATCATCTACATAAATTTGAACTAGTAAAATATCATCATCTTGGCTTTTAATAAAGAGAGTTGCATCAATCTTTCCCCTTTGAAAGTTGTTATCCTCAAGAAACTTGCTTAACCTTTCATACCAAGCTTTAGGAGCTTGTTTTAAACCATATAAGGCTTTAGATAGTTTAAGCACAAGATGAGGATGCATTTTATCTTCAAAATTGGGGGGTTGTTTGACATAAACTTCTTCCTTAATGACACTATTTACGAATACATTTTTAACATCCATTTGAAAGCGTTTGAAACCTTTGTGAGATGCAAATGCTAATAGCATGCGAATGGCTTCCATTCTTGCTATTGGTGCATAAGTCTCATCAAAGTCTATGCCTTCTTGTTGGTTATATCCTTGAGCAACCAACCTAGCCTTGTTTCGAATGATGTTGCCTTGTTCATCAAGTTTGTTTCTAAAAACCATTTAGTTCCAATAATAGATGTGAATTCAGGTTTAGGAATAAGCTTCCACACTTCATTTTTGTCAAATTGTTGAAGTTCTTCCTTCATTACTTTTATCCATGCTTCATCACTCAATGCTTCATCAATACAACTTGGTTTTATTTTAGAAATAAAGGCCAAGTGATTTTGTTTAAGAGATGATCTTGTTTGTCTTCCTTGAGAGGGTTTTCCAATAATGAATTCATTTGGATAATTATTGGATGATATCCATTTTCTAGGAATATTCTTCTTTGACATTATTTTCTGCTCATTAGGATCATCATCTGTCTCAGGTTCATGTTCTGCAACTAAACTGTCTCCTGCTGTGATAGGAGATCTTTCTGGAATCTCATTAGAAATTGTGATCTCAGGTTCTGTCCCTCTGTTTTCTATTTGCGTAGTCTCAGAATTTTCATTTTCTGGGCTTTCTTCTGTAATGATAGGGTTAGATTCACAGAAAACAACATGCATGGTTTCTTCCACAATTCTGGTGTTATTAATAAGAACTCTATATGCCTTACTTCTAGTGGAATATCCAACAAATATGCCATCATATGTCATAGCATCAAATTTCCCAAAATTATCCTTGTTGTTTAGGACATAATACTTGCATCCAGATATATGAAAATAATGTAGAGTTGGTTTAATTCCACTCTATAACTCATAGGGAATTTTCTTTAAAATAGATCTTATGAGAGTTCTATTTAAAATATAACATGCCGTGTTTACAATTTTAGCCCATAAGAACTTTGGAGAATCATTTTCACAAAGCATAGCTCTAGCCATCTCTTGTAAGGATCTATTTCTTTTTTCAACAATCTCATTTTTTGAGAAGTCCTAGGACAAGAGAAGTTATGAGTTATTCCATGTTTATTGTAAAAAGATTCAAAATGACGATTTTCAAATTCTTTTCCATGGTCACTTTTGATTGAGACAATTGTTGTTCCTTTCTCATTTTGAACCATTTTACAAAACTTTTCAAAAAGATCAAAAGCTTCATCCTTATGAGCTAGAAATAGAACCCAACCAAATATAGAGAAATCATCAACAATAACCATAACATACTTTTTCCTAGCTAGACTTTGTGTTTGTATGGGACCGAAAAGATCAAGATTTAATAGCTCTAAGGGCCTTGATATAGAAACAGCATCCTTAGATTTAAAGGATGTTTTAGTTTGTTTGCCCTTTTGACAAGCATCAACAACTAAGTTCTTTTCAAACTTAATTTTTGGAATACCTCTTGTCAAGTCCTTTTTCAGTAATTTAGATATTTGGTACATGCTTGCATCACCTAATCTTTTGTGCCAAATCCATTTTGTCATTTTTGAAAGAGGCAAAGCATTTTACATCTTGTGCTTTTAGATCATTCAAAGTAATACCATATATGTTTCCATATCTTTGCCCAATAAAAAGTATGTGGTTAGTGTTTTTCTTAATCACAATACATACATTCTTATCAAAGATAACTCAATGACCACTATCACATAGTTGACTAACACTAATCAAGCTATGTTTTAAACCATCAACAAGATAAACATGATCAACAGTGTTAGAGGAACTTTTACCAATCTTGCCTATTCCAATGATCTTTCCCTTTTTGTTGTCTCCGAAAGTGACACTGCCTCCCCTTTTATTTTTGAGATTTATGAACATGGCAGCATCTCCTGTCATGTGTCTTGAACATCCTCTGTCAATATACCACAACTCCTTACTTTCTTTGTTTGTTGGAGGTGGTTTCTGGATAATTTAACATATTTACATACCCATATTTGTTTCAGTGGCTTATGCTTTGAATCATTTCTATATTCTCCTATAGCATTTCTTTCCACAAGTATAGGCAACAATCTTTTACCATCACTTCTCCACCAAATAAAGCATTCATTTGAAGAATGTCCTTTTTGGTTACAACTACAGCATACTTTAGGTAAAGAAACTTTGTTTTATTTTCTTGAAGCTCTAACAAAGTGTTTCATGTAAGCCTTTTTTTTTGGAATAGCATGACTAGTTGATGTGCCATATTGATTTTCAAACAAGTTTTTATAAAAATGATTTTGGTCATCTTCATGATAACCCAAACCTGCTTTATTCATAGCACATCTTTGTTGTCCTAGTAAATTTTCTAGGTTCTTAGTGCAATGCCCGCGACGAAGTCGGGGAATGATCGTCGGTGCAAAAGAAGACACAGACAAGGAGCGGTTCCCGGCAGACTTCCAAGCAAAGGAATACATGAATAAACCGATTACACACCCGAATGAGAGGGATCTTGAGACTGTGTATGTATGAGACTATACAGTTAAGGAGGGCTTATAGGAATTGATTTGTACTACCTATACCAACAGTATGCATCTTCTTTTCGGTAGCCCATCACTAAAGAACTCCATAGTTAAGCATGCTTGACTTGGAGCAATTTTAGGATGGGTGATCTCCTGGAAAGTTTTCCCAGGAAGCGTGTGAGTGAGAACAAAGCACGCTGAAAAGACCGCGTTGGTTTGTGGGGACAGTCGTCAATCCATAAAGCAGCAGAGGATGTTATACTTAGTACCTTGGACAAATTTACTTAAGTCAAAACTTAATGATTCCACTTTTTGTTTCAATAAATCATTCTCAAGTTTGAGGTTACTATTGCAAGACTCCTTATAGTACTTCTTTAGAGCTTCAATTTCAGCTTTTGAAAAAGAATTTTCTATTTCAATAAGCTCTTTTTCCTTCTTTATGCTAGTGTAGTTAGATAGAATATTTTTGGAGTTAATCAAGAGATCATCAATAATAATATACAACTCATCAGTGGTTAGATCAGAAAATTCTACCTCATTGTCATCCTCATTAGCCATTAGACATAGGTTGGCTTGATCATCATCATCATCGTTGCTGGAGCTGCTGTCATCATCCTCCCATGTGGTCAGCAGTCCTTTCCTTTTTTGACTTCTTCATGCTGTCCTTCTTGTGAAGCAAAGGACTTCATTCTTGAAGTGTCCACGTTGCTTACAATGATGGCAGTTGCCATCCTTCTTACTTGTTTTAGATTTTTCCTTTTTAGTAACTATTTTCTTTCCTTTCCCTCTTTTTTTCCAAAGCTTCATCATTCTTTTAACAAAGAGACTGAACTCATCATCTTCATCTATTTCTTCATCCGAGTCAGGATTTTCTTCGATTTTAGATTTTAAAGTCTGCCCCTTTTTCTTCTTCTCATTCATGAGGTGTGCGGTTTCAAAAGCAATCAAATTGCCTCTGAGTTCATTATATGTCAAGGTGCTGATATCTCTACCTTCTTGGATGGCTGTAATTTTTGAAAGCCATGGAGGAGTTAAACTCCTCAATATTTTCTTCACAAGTTCTTCATCCTCAAAGCATTTTCCCATCATGTCAAGTCCATTAATAATTACAGCAAAGCGTTAAAACATTTGGTCAATGTTTTCCTGTTCTTTCATGCTAAAAAGCTCATAATCTCTTATGAGCATATTAGCTTTAGTTTGCTTGATATGTTTTGTTTGTTCATGAGTTATTTGGAGCTTTTCCCAGATTTCTTTAGCATTTTTACATCTGAATAATTTCCCATGTTCTTCAAAGCTGATAGCACAATGCAGTAAATTCACAGCTTTAGCTTGCTTTTCCACTTTCTTTTTCTCCTCAATTGTCCGCTCTTTATCACTTTTGACAATGGTTTGTCCTTGTTCGTTGGTACTCATCGGTACTTCGGATCCCTTGATTATTATCTTCCACAGGTCATAATTAGTAGATTAAATAAAGATTCTCATTCTTTCTTTGTAGTAAGGATAGTTGACTCCATTGAAAAATAGAGGCCTTGTAGTTGATTGCCCTTCAGTAAGTGTGTATTGGACCGAGTTTGCCATGTTTTGTCCTTTGGATCTTTTGCTCCAAGTAGCTAAGCTTGACCCCGAGAGACCAAGCTCTGATACCAATTGATAGTATCTGAATCACTTAAGAAGGGGGGTTGAATTAAGTGATCCTTTAAAAATTTTCTACACACTTAACACACAAGTTAAATAGTTTAGTCAAATGTCTCTTGTTATTGCAGGAGATTTTATTGCGAGTAAGTTCTAAAAATAAACAACCAAAGTACAGTATGAAGGCTTGATGATAGTATACTGATCAGAAACGATTTCATTTTAAAGAATGATGATGAGAGTATTTACTAACACAATTCCTTCAGATTTCACAAAGATTTCAATAAATCTTATAACAGCAAAGTTTATGATAGATTGGATATTCAATGATAAGTTTGATAAACTTGCTTTGTTAAAACCTTGAATCTTAATTTCTTAAAAAACAGAATGCTTATGCAATATGAAAGAGAATGAGTAAAAGAGATAAACACAAGTATTTTATACTGGTTTGGTTCTTCTAACTTGAACCTATATCCAGTCCTCACCCTCTAAGTGATTATATCCACTAACAATTTGTACAACAAATACAAACACTAAGTATTCTTTTCCCAAGCTTGTCCAAGCTCACAACCAAGTAGTCTTTTCAATGAGCCTCTCCAAACTCAATCTACTAGCTTCTATCTCTCAAGATATAGCTTTACAAATATGATTTCTAAATGAAGTGTTTGTTGTTTTCACTTAAGGAAATAATGCTCTCAATACAACAGCTATCTATTTGCTCTCAGAAACAGTATATGAACAATGAATAAACTGAGAGAAGAAGAATATGCTTTGGCTTTAAACTTTGAATGCTGTAGAAGCGTGTCTTGGTTTTTTATTCTTTCTTCTTGTTTTTGAATGTCTTCCAAGAGCACCTCTTATAGGTGGGTGAGAGTTTTATGACCGTTGGATGCTTAGAGAGATGCAGCTCTTCTGAAAAGGATTTTCATTTGTGAAGCAATATGCTGCTTCTCCTTTTCTTTTCTGTAAAATACAGTCCAAGGTTCTCACTGATAAGGAAATGTCCATTTGAGTATGTGAGAGAGAGTCCCCTTGACTTGTTAGCTTTAAAATATTTGATACACCATTAGTACATATTTCTTGTCCATTCTAACAAGCAATGTCATGTGAATCTCAAGGTTTTCCATTCTTGACAGACACCAGTTCTACACTCCATTATCTTTTTCTGTCTTTAGCATAAGAATACTAAAGTACCAGCTTATTGTCTCAGTTTTCTCAAGGACATAGTTAGCACAATAGGTCAACTAAGTTTAAACAATATATCTCTGAAACACTTAACAACACAAGTCAGGAAGTTCAGCAATTATATAATAATGCAAGATCAATTCAAGATAAACATAATTCCATAAGGTGTTTTGTCATCATATAAGGATACACAAACCAACACACATGCAATCAGCTAATACTCTTAAGCTGCTAGAGGGAGAAATGCTCAGAAGAATCTATAGCACCTACTCTATCTTTATATTTAAAACTAGGGTATTACAACTCCTCTCACCACCTCCAAAACACCAATCCAAATTGCAAAACAATCAAACTGAACATTAAACCCGCCAATTTCATAAAAAGCCAAGGTTATGAGATAGCAATTAGGCCTCACAAGTGTATCTCTCCTCTTGAATATTATTTTCACCCTCTGAATCTCACAAAAACTCCCCCTCATCTCAAGAAAACCTTATTGTGTTTCACTTTGCAAACCATCCACTTCTATGATTACCTTATACACCCCTGAAAAGCACACAGCGGAGCACATGTCACATAATTTTTATGTCCCTCCCCTTCAAATAGAAGGATACCCAGGAAACACTTACAGAAAAACTCCATATGCAACAGTAATTCATAGCTTTCCTCTTAAATATTATTTTTAGCTGATACTCTAATGCTGCTGCGGGGAGAAAGGCTAAGAAGAATCTACAACAGCTACTCTATCTTTACATTTAAAACTAGAGTATTACAACTCCTCTCACTACCTCCAAAACACCAATGCAAACTGCAAAACATCAAAATTGAATATTAAACCTATCAAGTTCATAAAAAGCCAAGCTTATGAGATAGCAATTAAGCCTCATAAGTATACCGCTCCTCTTAAATATTATTTTCACCCTCTGAATCTCAAATATTATTTTTTTATTTTTTCTTTTTTTTCAATAGTTTGGCTTGTTTGAATTGAGCGTGTTTATTTATTTATTTATTTTATCCCTCTTTTTTAGGTGAATAAACTCCATATACATATATCTAATCAGTTTTATAATTTTATGGAAGGTTTAGGGTGCGTTTGTATGGGACAATAGTGCCTATAATCAGTTTTTAATTTTTTTATAAACTAACACGAATAGTTTCTAAAACAAATCAATTTTTAGTTTTTTAATTAAATATAAAATTTAAGTTTCATAACTTTTTTTTATAAATCTGAAATATACACACCCTTAATCATAATTTATTTCTAAAAATAGATATAGTCTAGAGGAGAAGTCAAGTGAAAAAAAACTGGGCTTGGGTTTTTTTTGTTCCATCAGAAAAAGACAGAAAATACACTACCTCTAAGATGAACAGTTCCCACTGAGCCACTTAAAAGGAGCAAAGCAAGCTCAGGTGGGGGGGCCTGCTATATACAGTACGAGGCTGAGTCCAATGCCCCTTTCTTCACCGACCAGTCAGCATAGGAGTTCCCTTCACGAAGAGTATGCTCAATGACTTCCTTCTAATTTATCCACACCTTTGTTTACCAAGTCCACTGCTAGCTGAGAATCAGAGTGGCATAAGAGGCTACTAATCCCATTCTCCTTAGCCATCAAGAGACCATGCTTGATAGCCAAAAGCTCAACATACAACACACAGTTGATATTAGATTTCCTAGAGAAACCCACGATCCAGTTTCCAGAACTATTACGAATCAGGCCCCCATATCCAGCAGTAGTAGGATGATGTTGGAGACTGTCGTCAGTGTTGAGTTTGAACCATCTGTCATGGGACCTAGCCCAGCATACCTCCCGGACCACCCGATGGGTAGAGACATTCCCATAAACCTGCATTAAGGACTTCTAGAAACAGTTAATACTCCTCACGATTATTGAGGGGTCCTAAGGATCACCCTCAATAACCTCTGCCGATCTTGCTCTCCAAGTGCCTCTACCAGGAATAAAACTGCTTTGGAGTGGCCCCACTATTTCAGTGAGATAAGGGCGGATGCTGTTGACAAGAACTTTTGTGATAATTTTAGCCACCACATTACATAAACTTATGGGTCTCAGATCTTTGAAGCGGGAAGGAGGGTCCACTTTGGGGATCAAAAATATCAGAGTTTCAGCTAAGGTAGGGTTTATCATGCTAGTTTCGAAGGCGTCACGGACAACTCGCCAAACGTTAGTGCCTACAGTTTCCCAATAAGACTTAAAGAAGATTGGTTGAAAGCCACCAGGGCCTGGTGCTTTGAAAGAACCTACTGACATGAGAGCTGAATGAACTTCATTTTTGGTGACCGACTTTGTGAGAGTTCGAACAGCATCATCGCTCAGCTAAGGTATACTATTAACTTTCAATCTATCAGGATAGCAATTATCCGAGGGTCTGGGTTTGATTAGGCATCAGGTGAAATGCTTAATTACCGAATTAATGTCCGAATGAATGTGAAAGGGTGTGAAGGTAAAGCAGAGAGAGAGAGAGAGGCAAGGACGAGCACGACTTAATATACGTCAAATGCACAACTCAACACATCATCACAAGCACTATGGGCTTTGACCCTCATAGCCAACAGAGTAGCCACCTTCTTGCAATGTGTGCTGAATTAAAAATACTCCACTACCCCTTTATTCTTTTCTTTTTTCCCTGCCACCCTTTTTTGTTCACTTCCCCTACCTTTACTTTTAGATGCGTTCTACGGTACCGAGTGTAAATTTTAATGCCCAGTTCCGAATTGATGTGGACGAATCAAAACATAACATTCTGAGTAGTTGACCAATGTAGACCAAAGTGTGGAAACCCAAACTAAAAGTAGGATCCTTCTTATATGTGAAGTGTGGACAGTAGAACATGATAGTCCTTAAATCCTAGCCATTAAAATAACAAACTGATGGCTGAGATATATATTAATTAGACTTTAATTAATATAAAGATTATTTAATGTAAAGGATGTAAAGATTAATGGCTGGGATTTAAAATTAATCTTCTGATTTTAATGGCTCAAATTTAACTAATAACCACAGTCCGCAGCCACTGCCCTTACTCTTATTTCTGCACTCACAGTCGACCACCACCATGTAACCAACCATTCATATCCTCTATTCACCCCATAACAACATGGGGTAGCCAGTATTCTCAATCACAATCGATCAAGGCATTCTAGATCAAACTCTGGAAATTGCAAACATTTTGTATCCTAAGAAAAAATAAAATAACAATACCCACAGAGAAGCTAAAAGATTAAAACAAACATTGCTTTCAATTTTTGGGCGCAACAGGCTTTGCTTCATGGACTGATTTGAGACTTGATTGGGTGGTGGCCATAGTGTGATCTGTTCTCAAAGTGAAAGACAAAGGGGTTGGAGTTCATGACCAAGAAAAAAAAAGGCGTTGAAGGGGTTGACAAAAATACTAAGCATGGAAGATGGTTTGATGGTGGAGTTAACGCCGCAAGCAGGCCGCGGCCTTCGCCTCTCCTGCTCTGCAACTTCGTTGTCGTCACACCTGATCCAAGAAGGAAGATCTCGCCATGGCTGTATAGCTTCACACTAAAGATCTGGTCTGTCAGCAATATAGTCTGAGATCTGAAAGAGATGAGGTTGTAGACCTCGATGGGAAGGATGGAGTCATTGTCAATGGCGAAGGAGCCATCTGGAGGGAAGAACAATGATCGTGATTTTTAATTAATTTCCTAATAATTGTGATTTTCAAGGAACATCATGGTCCATAACATAACATGCTCATTTTAGGAGGCTCCTTAATACTTATGGACAAACTAGTTCACGCCATCTAGCACCATCCCTCTACATCCAAGGTACACACATCATCTCCTCATCTAGCCACTTGGTTAATTCACCATTCCTTCTAAAAAGCTCATGGCAGGCTAGAATCCACCTTACTTTTATACTAGCAACTTGTTTGGCATTGTTGTGTCCGTCAAGTGGCTTTTTCTATTATTTATTGATATATCAGAAAAAAAATAAAATCGTTATATAAAGAATATGCTTTGTTTGTTTTAACTGAACCATTTACACTGCTATTAGTCAAATCCCACATACAGGACATATAGCATGTGCATAATTATGATTATGGTTCATCAATGTCTATGAGATCATGATTATTCTTTTGCATTAGCATCTCTCCTTGGCTTTCGTATGTGTTGCTTGTTTTGAAAATATAGTGAGAAAGTAAGATAAATTATGGAAATTGAAATGATTTGCTTAAAAATGATAAATATAATTATGCAATTTGTACTAATTAAGTATAAAGTAAAAAGAGAAATTCACAATCGAGACAAATATATTAATAAAAATAAAAACTCAAGATATGTTTATAATTAAAACAAATTCAAATCATATGAAAACCCAAAATATGTATATTATAGAAGCATGAAGGTAATTTTTTTTTTTTCACACCGTCTTCCGCACCCTCCTCTTACATGATTCAGGGAAATTAAAAGAATAGACAAGTGTAAAACAATCTCTTCCACTTTAATTGTGGTTTGAATTTCAGGTTGCAATATAATATATGTAATAGTGTCATAATATCAATACTTTATTACAAAATGATTATCTAATTTTATTTTTCTTTTATTGATGCGAAGTTAATGAATTGATAATGTGGAAAACTATCCGTTGTGACATGATCAAAGTAAATGAAATAGTGCCAATATCCACATGCTTCAACGTTCAAATCGAATCATGACCGTTCTCTTGTGCGGAGTGAAAAAAAAAACACAAACACACGCACACGCAGGCAGGCATGCATTTTTTAATTTCTAGAAAAAAAAATTACAATTTATATATGGTTTTTACATATCTTTTTCTAAATACTATGTGATAAAAATATGATATTTAATAGATAGATAAAAAGAATATTTTAAACATTATAGAAGATAAAAAGACATAATAATAGTCACCAAATAGATAAGAAACAGTTGGCCTTCAAATAGAACAAATCTTTGTAAATGATTAATAGATAATAGATTTTCTTTTCTTGATATCTTAAAAGGTTAAAAAATATATATTAAAAAAATAAAATTGTTTAGAAATGCATTGTAGGAACAGATATCATGGTTGAAGCAAGTGTTTTCCAAGCAACAGCTTTTTCTATCTGACAAGTGGACACCAAGTAGCACGCATTTATAACATCATGGAACATGAGAATGATTTTTTTTTTTTTTGAGACCTGGGATAAAAATACTAAAATGGGTGGTTGAAAATTTAGTAAATGGGAGTTAGAGAGACATTTTAGATAAATAAAATGAGAAATTAAAATTAGGCACCAAAAAGTAATTACCTCCCCTCTATTCTCTTTATTATATATATAGGCTTTTCTCACATTTTCGTTGTTTCTCCCCACCTATATATATATACTATACATTTTATTATTATTGAATATGATGAGTGAGTAAAATGAGTAGAGATTACATATCACATTCAATAATAATAAAATTTATGATATACATTTACAGTGTAATTTTATTATACATAAAATATTATTTTTTTCCATGCAATCGAATCAGAGGCATTCTTGCAATATGTGCTAAATAAAAATACTCCACTGTACCTTTATCCTAAAAGTAAATTATACCTACCTTTTTTTAAGTTTATGGAAATAAAACTCACACCCTTCTAGTTATCTAACTTACACTCATACATTTTCTACTTGTTAAATTTTAGATATTTATATTATAGTTACACCTCTCATTCACAGAACACCGTTAGTAAACTTAACAGAATGATATTTTTGTGATATTAACTATTTTTTATTAATAGAATTATAAAATTACTCTTACCTATTTTGTTAAGTTTAAGGATATTTTTATAATTTTATTAATTAAAAATAGTTAATATCATAAAAATATTATTCTATTAAATTTACTAATGATAATATTTAAAATTTGACAAGTAAAAAGAGTTGTGAATATAAGTTTGACCACTAAAAAGAATATGAATTATATTTAAAGCAAGTGTAATTAAACACCCTTTTTTTTCCCCTGCCACCCTCTTTTGTTCACTTCCTCTGCCTTTACTTTCATATAATCTGCTGTTTTAAATTATATGTTGTGCTTGTCCTATTGCTGTTTAAGTCTTTTTTCTTTTTTACTTAATATATCTTTATTCGGTTTGTCCTTTTCAAATTTCCCAATTTTTTTTTTTTCTAGAGAAGGTCTAGACCACACTCTCCAATCTGACAAAGGGATTCATCAGTGGGATGTCTAAAAGGATTCTTTACGAGGCATGAAATAACAAAAAGAGAAATTAAAATTGAAAGTATATATAAAAATATGACCTCTAATATACTGTTTTTATATATCTTTAGTTTAGGCACATTTCCGAGCGAATAATGTAAATGTGAGTAGATAAAATCCAATTATCAATAATTTATACATATAATATCCATCTGTCTATCTCTACGTATATGTATAATACTTCAAAAATATTTATTGGAAACTTCTTCCATTTATTACTTATTGAAGAGCTTTTCTGCCCTCCAAAATTAAAGAATTTCTATTTCAGGATAGTTTTTGAATTTGAAGAACTTTTCATTTTGTTAAAAGCTTTTCCTTTTGCCATGATTCCATAGTTTTGAAATCAGAACCGGATCAACAGTTCAAACCAGATGAATTGGCCTTGAAGTGTGCAATGGACTAGTATTGAACGACACAAAAGGAAATTCACGAATATATATTCAAAAATATAACATGTGGGGTTCAAACACACATCAAGGAAGAGGTATAGGTATCTGGTATTGCTTTTTGTATCTGGTGTTGCTTTTTGATGATAAAAGTTTCTTCTGGTTGTTTCTATTACTGTCAATTTATCTCTGTCTTTAAGATTTGTTATTTAACTTTCTGAGCAAATTATAGCTATAAGTCTGGATCAGAGTCAAGTGTAGCAATGAGAGCTATGTATACATTGGTCAGCCCAGATAGTGGTCCCGGCAGTAAAGCCCAGAGGTGAGGCAGTGAGTCCGTTGGTCAGCTAGGGTGGTCCCGTAACATAAAACTCTGGTAAGATTCATGGCTAGACTTCTTAGAACGTTAAGTAATCTAAACTTAGGCAGAAATAATGGGATAGTAGTTAGAACGAATAATGAAGAAGCTTCATCTAGTAGCAATAATAATAATAAATCCCTCATCTGAATTACAAATAGCTAGAATAGAAGAAAGGTTACATAATTGGTCTATACCCATAATAAGAAAGAATGAGATATATAAAAGTCAACATTTTTGGCAACAACGAGATGAAGAAATACATATGTTAGAATATAGCTACCCAGGAACCAGTAATAATAATATCATAAATATCTTAGAAGATGAAAAGCTTAGAGAACATAAAGAAAAAGGTTTTAACTTTATACATATTGGATTAATACAAGTAGCAGTAAAGCCAAACTTTAAGATAGGTGTGAACACTCCTATTCTAATAATATTAAGAGATATAAGGTTTAAAAAGTTCGAAGATTCGTTAATAGCCACTTTAGAAAGCAATTGTCATGATGGACCAATTTTCTTTAACTGTTATCCAAATTTTGCAATGAATATAAATAATGATTATACCCCAGAAGCTATAAAATTATATGTAAAAACCCCTGATGATATAATAGATGAAAAGTATGATCCACTTCAGATTATATATAGAATATATTATAAGATTACCAAAATAGATTATAATTTTAGAGCTTTAAAGCAATCCCCTAAAGATGAAACTATATTGGTAAAGGCTAATCTAAGAAAAACAACCGTACAAGTCCCTAAAAAGCTTAAACATTCAGAAGTTATAAAGAATATTCCGAAAGAATGGTTATTAGAAGATATAGTTGAACCCAATAAAATAGAAAACACTCAAGTTAGAGAGATAATTCAAGAAGGAAATAATATCAGACTTAGAATGAATAGATCTCAGTTAGTAAGAATAAGAGAACCTCAGATAATTAGACCAGAAACTTCTAGAAACTCGATAGATAATTCCACTATTAATATTGATTTAGTAGGAATAAATAATAACAGAGCTAGAATTGTCACCCCAGTTTATGAAGATACTCAATATTCTCCAACAGCAGTAATCATAAAAGAGCCAGAAGCAGAAGAAAGTTCTACCCCCTTTATTAATATATTAAGCTTGATAACAATGCATAAATGGTGGACGAAAATAACTTTAGTAGTTAAAAATGAGAGGTTTGAATTAATAGCTTTAGTAGATTCAGGAGCCGATATAAATGCAATACAAGAAGGAGTTATACCCACTAAGTATTATGAAAAATCAACGGAAAAAGTAGCAGAAGCTAGTGGAACAGGATTAAAGATTCAATATAAGCTTTCAAATGCTAAGATCTGTAAAAATAAAGTTTGTTTCAGAACATCCTTCATATTAGTAAAAAATATTATAAATACAATAATATTAGGAACCCCTTTTATATGTTTACTATATCCATTTTGGACAACAGAAAAAGGAGTACAAACTCATGTTACACCAGAAACCCCAATTTTTTTTGAATTTTTAGAACCCCCTAGAACTAAAGAATTAAATATGTTACAAAAAGCCTCTATATCAACAGAAGAATTAATAAAACAAAAACATAAACAGATTAATTTATTAAACAGAGAAATTTATTATAAAAAGATAGAAGAACAGATTGAAAATCCTAAAATACAAAATATGATAAAAGAGTTTGAAAAAAGAACAGAAAAAGAAGTTTGTGATACAAATCTAATGGCTTTTCACCATAGGAAAATTCATGAAATATCTTTGCCTTATGAAGAAGGATTTAAAGAATCAGATATACCAACAAAAGCTAGACCTATACAAATGAATGAAGAATATTTGAAATATTGTAAAAAAGAAATACAAGAACATTTAGAAAAAGGATTGATAAGACCGTCCAAATCACCCTGGAGTTGTTCAGGATTTTATGTTATGAAAGCATCAGAAATAGAAAGAGGAGCCCCTAGATTAGTAATTAATTATAAGCCTTTGAATAAAGTTTTAAGATGGATTAGGTATCCTTTACCAAATAAGCAAGATTTAATTAAAAGATTATATAAGGCCAATATCTTTTCAAAGTTTGATATGAAATCTGGATATTATCAAATCTCTGTAAAAAAAGAAGATAGATATAAAACAACCTTTGTAGTTCCTTTTGGTCATTATGAATGGAACGTAATGCCCCAAGGAATTAAGAACGCCCCCAATGAATTTCAAGAAATAATGAATAATATTTTAAATCCATACATGGAATTTTCTATTGTTTATCTAGATGATGTATTGATATTCTCTAAAGGAATTGATCAACATAAGAAACATTTGAATAAGTTTATTGAAATAATAAAAGAAAACGGATTAGTCATATCAGCTAAGAAAATGAAGATATTCCAAATCAAAGTAAAATTCTTAGGATATGAAATATATCAAGGGACTTTTACACCAATTAATAGATCAATAGAATTTACAGATAAATTCCCAAATGAAACAAAAGATAAAAAGCAATTACAAAGATTCTTAGGATGTCTAAACTACGTAGCAAATTTTATTCCTAATATTAGAACTATTTGTGCCCGCTTATACAAGCGTCTTAGGAAAAGTCCTCCTCCATGGGATGACGAAATGAGTCAAGTTGTCATAAAAGTTAAGAGCATTGTCAAGAGCCTTCCTTGTTTAGGAATACCAAACCCTTCAGCAGCTTTAATAGTTGAAACAGATGCTTCTGATCTAGGATATGGTGGAATTCTTAAGCAAATTCTTCCAGAATCAACCAAAGAACAAGTCGTCAAATATCATTCAGGTATTTGGCATCCAGCTCAGCAGAAATATTCAACAATTAAAAAAGAAATCTTATCTATAGTACTATGTATTACAAAATTTCAAGATGATTTATTTAATAAGAAGTTTTTAGTACGAACTGATTGCAAAGCAGCCCCTCATGTTTTACAAAATGATGTTAAGAATCTTGTTTCAAAATATATCTTTGCTAGATGGCAAGCTATTTTGTCTTGTTTTGATTTTGAAATAAGCCACATAAAAGGAGATAAGAATGCTCTTCCAGATTTTCTTACAAGAGAGTTCTTACAGGGCTCTGCCCAGAATGAGTCAGGGTCCCAACACGAGAGATAATTATGGTCTCCCACGGAACCATAAAAAAGAATCTGTACCAGCTTCATCATCAAAACCTTTGACTATGTCACAGGTTGTTAAAAGCTCAATGATATCAAGCAGTAAAAGCAATATTGATAAAAGCTCTACTGATATATGCTCTCAAAAATACTCGACACCTCAACCAGTTACCCCTTCTCAATTATTCCTTACCAAGCCTACATATCAAGACTACCCTTATATTGAAAAACCAAATTCACTACCTATAATAGCCATTGAGAGAGAATGGTTTACCTTAGATAGGAAAATCATGTATAAACACATATTTCCCAAACCTTTCCACTATCCACCAGTTCACCTTCAGAAAACCCAAAAGTTTTATGAATATATTTTAGTGGATACCGATTCAGTTGAAATAACCCATATAGTTGATAAGAAAGATCCCAGCAAAATATCCCATTCCAAGCTAAAGATTATTAAGATTTTAACCTTAAAAGAGTGGAACCAGCCCCTTTACCAGCCTAGAGAGTTTACCAGGGAATTTGAACCCCAATATTATAATTATTTTGATTATATGAACGCCTGGAATCATGTCTTGGATTTCTCTCCAAATCCCCATTCATGGTTCTTTTGGTTTAAAAAGGGAATCTCTTTACAATTCCCTAAATGGTTCCTTAGATGGTTCTTAGACTTCGGTCCAATACCAGCCATATTCCCAAAAGAAGCATGTCGCAACCGGGATCGCGACGGGGACGGCGAAAAAGAGAAAGAATTTTGTTTGAAAATATTGGAGTCGCCACCAAGTTTATTTAAAATTGGGAAAAACGTTGGAAAAACCCATTTTTTGGAGAATAGTCTTTGAAACCAGTTTGAGTTCGGGAGTCGGTTATGTATAGGGAAGGGCATGAATTCAATCCCACGCACCCTAGTACAATTGAATGACTGCACTTTAATTAATCACAAATTAAATAAATAACCTTTTTCAAACATTTATTTCCTATTACAAGAAAATTAAAAAATTTATTTTTTCTTAAAAAGAAAAGAATTTTCTTTGCATAACTCATGATTCAAATGTCCTAAGAATATGAGTTAACTAGTCAAATGCGACTAAGTTAACCTTTTTTATTTGAAATGAAACATTTGACACAAAAGCATAAAATTTTAAAAAGAATTCTTCTAAATAATAAGTATTTGTAAATAGAATCTAAAAAGAAGCGAAAATTTATTTTTTTGGTATTTTGTAAAAGAAAATATAAAATTCTTTATGAGAGATATTTTGAATATCAAATTGTCACAACTCAGATATCCAAATATCAAGTTAACAAGCTGTCACGGCTAAATTAACCTTATTATTTGAAATAAAAGAAAGATAAATAAATGAATAAATTTAAATCAAAAATTAAAATAACTAATAAATATTTACAAATAAGATAAGAATAAATTATTTTTGTATTTTTATAAATCAATGGAAATAAATATAAAAGAGAACAAGCATTTTGAAGGAAAATTTCGAATCATTAAGCTGTCACAACTCAAATGTTCGAAATATCGAGTTAACAAGCCGTCACGGTTAAATTAACCTCTCTTTTTTATATATATACAATTCATCAATTAATTAAGTATATAAATTTTAATAAAATATCCAAATATTTATTTTGAATCCAAAATGGATAAAACTTCTCTTTTTAGACAGGAATCTACAAAGTTAAACACAATTAACTTAAATAAAATATATAAACATATAAAATAATTAAACCAAGAGAGAAAAAAGAAGAAAGAAAAAAAAATAATAATAATTCATGACCTAATTACACACAAAACACATAACCATATAAAATAACAAAACTAAATAAATAATTCACAAATGCAAATACACAAAATACGTATAATAATTAAACTAGAAATGTAAAATAGTACAATTTACACAATTAATCATAATCAAAACACATAAACACAGAAAGTAATTAAGCTAAAAAAAACACAAACACTCTTAATCTAAGCAAGACAATAAAAAAACATTCGTGAACACCATTATAATTAATTTAAACAAAACGTATAAACATATAAAATAATTAAACTAAAAAAACACAATAGAAATTAAGCAAAACTTATAAACATAAAATAATTAAACTATAAACATAGACATCATTAATTTAAGCAAAACACCTGAAATAATTAAACTAAAGAAAGGTCCTAATTTTTATTTTATTATTTTTTAATCTTTTTCAATTAACAGAAACATTAACATTAAATTCACCCAAAATAATAGAATGAAATTAAATGAAATTAAATTGAATCACCTGTTTTTGTTTCTTTCCTTTTTGCAATTAATTTACCTAATTTCATTCAAATAAAAAAAGAAAATATATTACAAAATTTTTTATTGAAATATCGAAATATTTATTACAAACTCAAAGTAAAAAAAAAACTTTTATTTAGGCCTAAACTAAATCAAACCCAAACTCTATTCTAATAAAACAATTCTACCCAAACTAATTTCTTAAACCACTTCTATATTTTTAATATTTTTTTTTTTGAAAAAATAAAATAAAATAAATAAATAAATAAATCAAAGAAAGAAGTAAAAACTCCAATATTTACTTGAAACCAAAAGCAACTGAAATTTCCCTTTTTATTGTTAACACACAAATCCAAACAAATAAATCTTCTACACTAAAATAAATAAATAAATGTTAACTAAAACAAACAAACCTAAAATTTAAACTCAAATTAAGTAAACTCTTTTTTTTTTAAATTCATTTAGACCGAACAAAATCCAAACTTAACAAATAAAATCCAAAAGATCACAAGATAAAACAAATGATAACTAAACCAAATAAATTCAAATTCGAATAAACAAATTTAAAATTTGAGTCAAACAAAAATAAAATATTGTTATCATAAAATAAAATCTATCCCCAATTCCCTTATTTTTTACCTAAAACAATTAATTCCTTCCCCAACACACACACGTACACACTTCCTTATCACAGCCGCACACACACGCATACACTCTCATTAATCCACTCACACACTTTCTCTTATCACACGCTCACATTCATACACACGCACACACTCACGGGCATGCACACTCACCTCCCCACTCAGAACACACACGCACGCTCACCTTCCCACTCACTTTCACACTCAACTCACGCACAGCACACACATGCACTCCACTAATAACACTCTCACACACTCACCTAAGAAAGAAAAAAAACACAAAAGGGAAAGGGGGGTCTGAGAAGAAGAAAGAGAGGCCTAGAGAAGCGAGACTAAGAGAAGGGGCAGAGAGAGGGGCTGGTCGGAGTAGAGAAGGTCGTACCAGCAGTGGAAGACTCGCCCAAGAAGGGAGGAGCCGAGTATGCCCAGATGGCGCCGGCGGTGGGCCGTGGAGGCCGCGATCTGAGCGGCTAAAGCCGCGATCTAGAGAGGAAGGCAGCCGTGACGGAAGATGGAGATCGCGAAAGGCAAGCGCAGCGAGCAGCCTTCGGGTGGCTGGTTCACTGGCTGAGTAGATCGTGGAGTCGCGACTTAGGAGGAGGACATGCGTCGATCATCGGGTCGGTGGCGATGGTAGCGTTCGAGCGGTTATCCGGACGGACGGAGGGGTGGTTCACGCGGTCGGTACGGTGGAGGTCGGACTGCGGTGCCCCACGGTGGCGGTGGAGGTGGCGATGGAGAAGGAGAAGGGAAGGCTGAGGATGATGATGATGATGGTGTTTCATGGAGGTTGAGGATGGTGTTTGTTGGTTGATGAGGGAAGAGGGGAGAAGATGATAGTCTTTGGAGAGGGCGCGGCTTGTGGTCGGGGCTCAAAGCGATGGTTGTATGGCGATGGAGAAGGAGAAGGGAAGGTGAGGATGATGATGATTGTTATTCTTTGAGAAATTACCTTGTTACTTTCTTTGTTGTTTCTGGATGTTTCTTTGGAGCCCCATTGCTAAATTCTCTCATCAGATTCGTTGCTGGATTTTTTTTGTGATGTCTGTCTTGCAATGTATTGGTGTTCTTTTTGTTTTTTTTTTAAAAAAAAATTGATCCCCCCTTCCTCTTCCTTGATGATTATCTATATAGAATTGTTAATCAAAACCCTCCTGTGCTCACTCATTAATTAAACTTAACCTCTTGCGAGTGGTGGAGAGACCACCATCATGATGTTCTCCACCAACTTTATTTGAAAACAAAAAAAACCATATCCCCATGCTTCATGGGTTACAAATGCAGCAAGAGGAAGAAAGTAAAATGAGTCCGTGAACTCCACTTTTTTATTTTTATTATTATTATATATTTTTACTCGAGAGAAGAATAGATGCAAGACAAGACACCAATGTATGAAATAAAATCTTGGCTGTCAAACAAACACTTGGACTGAAAATGTAAACGAGTTAAAAAGGATTTTTTTTATTATCACAACAAATAAACAAGGACAAAATCGGGTGTTCACAAAGCAGCAATGAGTTATGAATACTGGAAAGCATAGACCTCATTTATACCATAAATGAAAATGATCTCATTCATCGCATGTTTAGGAATAGCCTGGATTATGCAATGGGATTATAATTCAGCCAAAATGGAAGAAGATAGCAGCATTCAGTATCTCGTAAAAATTATTAAAGTTCGATGGTAGGGAAACTTTGATCTTAATTTAATTAGCAAAAAAGCAATAGATTCATGGATAGCCATATCACATGAAAAAAGAGCCTCTTCCTCCACAATCTCTCCAACCACCTCAAAGATAAGTGAAAGCAACAAAGAAGCATAGTTTCTAGCACAAAAAAGACAACTAATAGCAGCCTTAGCAGTAGCCACGTCAGAAGAAGAAATTCAAGAACAAATCAAAGTCATGTCAGCCAAACCAGAAGAAGACGAAGAAGTCAGTTTAAGCCCAGGACATTACTTTGAAGACACTGAAGACCGATACAATCTTTGAGAAAGCTTCGAGATAAGAATTCCTAAAAGCAAGTGTCGGCAGCATCTTTTAACAGTAAAAGCAGATAACTCCACGTCTATAATCATTTCAAGCTTTGATGTAACGCTAAAGCAAGCCGCAGAAGTCAAAAAGCTTCGGAGTAAAAGCGAAAGCAAGCCGCAGAAGTCAAAAAGCCCATAAGCTAGCTTTATCTTAAAGCTAAAGCAATAATAATTGTAAAAGTACCATTATTGGTATAATAGTGATCAGGTTAGAAGAAATAAGAACTATAACCCTTCTATAAAAGCCAATCCTCATATCAGTTGAAGAGCATCGTAGAAAAAATAGGAGAAAAACCCGAGAACCCAAGAAAGCTACTCTCAAAATAACCTTTGTATCAGTCTTGAAAAAGCATTCAATAAAGATTTGAAGTTTATCAGCATATTTTTTTGTAAGTTCTTTTAAATGTTATTCATTAGCCATACCACCATAAATAATCATCCTGTTATTATTATTTCAGCATATTTCGAACATTCTATGATTATAATTCATGATCATTTACATTATAATACTATGTTCATATATGAATATTAGATAAAATAGTTTCAACCCATGTTTGTAGATATGCTTTATTTCTTGTTAGAAAAAATCAGAAAAAAGTTTTAAAAACTATAAAACTATTTGAAGAAGAACCTTTTCCAGAAAATCAAGTTTTACTAGATCGGTTATATGATATGTATCTATTTTTAGATAAAAAAGAAACAGAAATCAAGAAAAAGATCACTGCTTTAAACTGTTGCTAAATGTCTTCAGCTTGCTTTTTAAGATTAAGACTAAGAGATTTAAATCAACACTGGTTTAGAGTATTACAAGAAATTTTTGAATTAGAAAAATTACAATATACTTTTGAAAACAGTTTGAAAATTAATAATCTCTATTTTGAAGTTTTAAAATTACAATAGTGCAACCAAATCTATTAGTGATTGAAGTTTTAAAATTATGCATTATTAATTTATTAGGGAACTTTTTTCCACGATACTATCTTTGTCATATTCATTTTGTCTTTTTGAATTTTACTCTTGAACCGGAGATAATTGCCTTGCACGGATTTATTAATTTTTCAGTATAATAAATTTTAATAAAAAATTAAAATAATTGTGATATTATTAAAAATTAAATATAGTAATAATTTATTGAATTTTTTTTTACAATAAGGCCGTTGCGATATGCTTATTACAATAGATAAAATACTTAGTTTGATAAATAAGTACTTTTAAACATTATTTTACTTTTATACAAAATGTACAAATCATAAAATAAATATTTATTTTGAGGAATTGGTAGCTATTGGTTTTTAAATTTAGATAAAAGCAATGGAAGAGGTAAAAGTGTAACATAAAAAATAGAATTAATTAATTCCCCGTCCAAAAATATTCTTGACATATTTCTAAATAAAAAAGATTCCTTTGCTTCCCCTTTAAAATCATATCAAGTTCTGAACATAAAAAATAGAGCATTGCAAGATTTAATATTGATAAATATTAAAAAAATTATAAATGTAAGATAATATGCATGTGTATAAATATATATAAGTTAGCGTACTTTATCCTATGAAATTAGGATAACTTTTATTAATTTTAAATAAGCAGCTAAAAAATGTTTTTTAATGATTATATATTTAAGTAAGTTATTTTTCAATTTAACAAATAAATGACATAAAATAATTATTTTTTTTAAAAGATTTATCATATAAAAAAGTACTTTTTATCCAACTACATTTATTGAGAAATAATTTTGCATACCCTCAACTGTAATTTTATACATAAAAATACTTTTATATATGCCACATACCTTTTTTGGTTATTTTTTGAAGAGTTTAATTTTGATGCCTTGAGAGAGTAAAACTTTTTTACACTATCATTCAATCAATATATTTTATTTGGATGACCTTTTAAGTAGTGATAATAAAAGTCAACTATAATCATTTATGTACGTGGTAGTACTTATTTTATCAAGTTTTTTCTTGGCAAAACTTAAAAAATTAAACTCTTACCTTAGCTTTTGGCTTCCAAACTTTATTTGCAGTGAAACTCTCAACCCCATAAACTTTCAAAATAAATAATGATTATTCTATAATTTTAAGGACTTGTGGTGTTTGATATAAGAAAAAACTAAGCAAAATTAAGAAAAATATAAGTTTGGTGAAAAAAATATCATTATGTTGAATGAAAAAGAAATTTTATACTTTCTTGTTGAAGTAACTCTTTCAAAGTGGCTATGATCAAACTTGATTAGACCTGTGTTGCTTTCTATCGTCATTTTTGTATCCATGCTTCAAAGAAGGATTAAATGCTCAAAATCTCATTTGGTGAGTGGTTCCCAAGATATCAATACCTTGATATCAAAGTGTGTCAACACTATGCCATGCAATATATAGGAGGAAATTAACATTAGTTATCTTTGAATAATCTTCTCTATGGTATTTGCAACTTATTATATTACATTTTAAGAGAACAAATAACGCAAAACAAATTATTTAAATCAAGCAAACATGAGGGATACCAATCATTATGTTGACTTGACAACTCGGCGTGAAGCTGTGGAGAATGTTGACCACCGTGTGTGGAGTTAGCTTCAGGAGGACCTGGCTTGTTGCTCGCAAGGGTATGTTCACTACTAGAAAAAATACTGTTACCAATGAAAACTTTCATTTTTGACTGATTTTGGCCATTGGTAAACGTAGTTGGAAATCATTATCGGTAAAAAAAAATCATTGGTAATGAGCTGGACAATTTGCCAGCAAATTTGTCAAGTAATTAATGATTACTAGCGGATTTTATATTATTATCGACAGCTTTTTCCGTCGATAATTTTATAATTTAATTTGTTTTTTTTTAATATCCGAGATCTACTAATGGTATTATCCATCGACAATTATTAAATTTTACAGTTTTTAAAATTTTTATTTTACTGACAGAATAATTCATCGGTGATTATTGAATTTTACAATTTCTTTATTTTGGTTAATTTTAAATTTTATTAACTTTTTAATTTATATTACTGACGAAAAATTAATCGGCAATCTTTAAATTTTTATTTTTTCTTTATTTTATTGACGGATAATTATTTTTTAAATAAATAACTTGTAATTTGTGTGTTACCTAATCATTTAAGAGTTTATTTTTTATTTAAAGCTAATTATTCATATATAAATATATTTAATAGTGAAAAATCATAAAATATTCCTAATAAATAATAAATGCAATGGATCTAAGTTTAAAATATAAAATATAAGAATGTCAAAAAGTGTACAGACACATATAAAATATTCAACATATAACAAAGAAAGAGAAAATAATAACTCAAATTTGGAGAAGTCAGCAGTATCACCATCATCATCGTCAGCATCACCTTCGCCATCACCCTCATCATCATAATCATCAACAGCAGTGTGTGTCGGTGTAGAGGAGCCTGCTTGCATTTTCTTCCATAAAGACATTATCTCCTTCTTCATCGTTTTCGTCTTCGTTTCCATTGCCTTTTCCATGTCATCAATCTTCTTTTGCATCTCTTGCAACTGGCGTTGTCTCTCCGTATTCTTCTCTTACATGCGATGAAGTTCCGCGTTAAGGAGGTGAACGTGCTCGCTGGTCTTATAATCTTTAGTAGTGGACCCAGTGCCTGTAGATGTCTCAATGGCAGAGGCAGAGGACAAATTACTTGCATAAAATAACCCCATGCCATAAATGTGGTTCTTGTAAGGACCGCCAACTACCTCTTGCCACAATCGGCCCTTATCAATCGGTGGGCACTTTTCACCAGCTACGATCTTCTTCTCCTACTGGATCATAGCCTCTTGATATTGCTACTTATAAGCATGCTATAACAAAACAAAATTAAGACAAAACTACCAAATTCGTCCATCTAAATTCTGCGTCAACCAAATTAGTTCTTGTAAAAAAAAAATCTTAAATTCGTATCTACAAAATTGAATAGCCGGCCAAATTAGTCCCTTAAAAATAAATCTCTCAAATTGGTCCCTATAAAAACTCCAAATCGGACAAATTGATCCCTACAAAATTGAATAATCGACCAAATTAGTCTCCCTAATAAGGTAGGCAAGAAAGACTATCTTGTCTGATAATTCACTTTTATAAGTACTCATCTGAGAGTTTTTTTTATAGGGACTAATTTGTCCAACTATTCAATTTAGCAAGGGCCAATTTGAGATTTTTTATAGGAACTAATTTGGTTGACGCAAAATTTTAAAGGGATAAATTTGGTAGTTTTATCTAAAATTAATTAAACCTTTATCAAATATATGTAATAATAAATTAAATATATATAGAAATAGTAAGTGGTCAAAACATATATACCTAAGCATTCTCTGAGCGAAGATCGACCTATGTCTTTTCTTTCTTGTGCTTGTGAGTCTTTCTGAACAACTCACTCTGTGTAAGTGGCTTGTAGCTTGCAATTTGAGTGAAACACGTAAAATATTAGTAAGTGAAAATATAAATTTAACAAAAAGAATTTTAAAAATCATTCGGCGACGTGTAGTCTCTATAGTATCAGAACCACCACAATGAGCAGATCCACCCTTTTGCAATGCTCTACTCGCCTTAGCCTTCAAAGACTTATATTTAAATTTCTAACTTCTCTGGTATTGCCATAAATAGTCTAGTCTGGCTTGAGTCATCCACCTAGAGATCTCATCCCACCATTCACAGATGTCAATATACATGTCTTGCAGCTGTGAGCTGCATTACATTTGAAGAGCTTAAACATGTAATCTTCATCTTTGGGATGAATGATGAAGTGGTTCTACACAAGTAGAAAAAAAGGTAATTGAAAGTAGTTTCTAAAATAAATCACACATTTTCATAACAAATATTTTATTTTACCTTCCACTCAATAAAGCAGCGCAGCTTTTCATTCTTCGTCAGTTTGTTAAAGGACTCAATCGGCTTATCATACAATTTCCCGTGACATACTCACCGATATTAACTATACTTAAACTATCTCTAACACATGTATTTTCAATACTAGCATATTCAAAATTTTGTGTGGCAACTTTTCCATGCATAGTCCAAACCCAATAATCCGCTATAAAACCATCCTTATACAGGTGATACTTAATGGTGTCCATATAAAAATATTTTCTACATTTGCACCTAACACAGGGACACCTAACTGTTTGCTCATTCATAAATTGTATTATTTGATAAGTTACCCTTACAAACTGTTCAACTCCAGCATAAAATTCAGGTTCGATTCTCCCTCGACTGGGGTGCACCCTGTCATATACATCCATAGTCTATTCGCAAGAATCATAGTTCTTAAATGTGTAATTTAACGTAACAAATTCATTTAAAGTTTCAAAAATTAAAATTTTATTCACTTATAAATAACTTTTAACAAATCATCCTTTGAAAGTAAAAGTCTTTTCAGTAAAATAGTTTGTGCTCTTTAACTTAACCAAATTTTAGCAGCACCCCTCTTAACTTAAGATTTCACTTTTTAAATTAAAAATAAATTCGACTGAACCTCCCCTAAACTAAGACATCCCAAAAAATTAATTTCAATATATACATATATCAATCCAGTATAATAAATTGAACAATACAATTAAACAAATATTTAAAAATCATAAAACCGTTCTAGAGCACCCCTCTTATAATATCATGACATGCATATCTTACAATTTTTGCATACACAATCAATCTTCACAGAAAATAAACAAGTTGGGAAAGGACCTCTACGCACTTATCTCCAGTCGTCTAATCTCAATTTCCTATAGCTCTATCTTAGAAATCATAAGTCTCTAACAAAAATATAAATAAATAAGGAGAAGAAACAATTACTTATTTTAAAAGAGATAAAAAAATAATATGCTATGCCAAAGAAATACTCCAATTGGATTTGACGTTTTGTAACAAAATCAATTACTTAAATTAATAACTTCAAAAGAAATAAAATAAAATAAAGCCACTAATTACCAATGATGATATATAGATAAAAAGCATGTGCTTTCTATACAAAGAAAAATATTCACTGTTTAATTTTAGAATCTTTTTAAATAGATAAAAGCTATTAAATTCTAGATATTGGAGATCTTCTTAGTTTAAAATCTACTTGAAAAAGCATCGAATTCTTATTTACTTCCCCCTCCCCTTTTTTCTGCATTTTGGAGGAAGTGGGTTTGAACTTTCTGATTTTTGTATCTTTTCCAAGATCAGACATGAGCTCATCAATGTTCACGTGCATCCTACCGTACTCAAACGATCAAAAGAAAAAATGCACTTCAAATTTGTTCAAATGATTCAGTTCATGCTGTACATACAACAAAAAAGTCGCTATAAAATATATAATGAAGAGCAAACATTTACAAGATGATTCTAACATTTTTCTTTGGGACAAAATAAAAGGAAAAACAAGTAAAAAAATGTTGTGTGTAGGATACTTCAGAAAAAACGCTCGTAGCTGTCAATTGCTAGTTCTAGAAAATTATTTGTCAGGCAAAGAGAGTGTGAATGGACTCCCTCAAAGTAATAATAATAAGAGAAGATTGATATGGTACTTAATACCGCTAGACAAAGATAACAACCAGAGAAGACTTGCTGCTCTATATCCTTTTAAAATCAATTTGTGTTAAATATTCTATATATAAACATGGATTATTATCTTGAAAATGGAGGGAGACGCGAAGAGAGGGACCGACGTAGAGAGAGGAACTGATGCGGAAAGCTTTTCCGGTGCGCGGTCCCATTGACCGTGTGAAGTGGTCTGTGGCTATGAGAGAGAGAGAGAGAAGAGAGAGAATGGAGGGTGGCGCGGCGTTGTGGTAAGCGCAGCGTTCGAGGACGGCGAGAGCGGGGGGTTGGCGATCCACACAGAGAGAGAGAGAAAGAGAGGGAGATAGACCAGAAGAGAGAGAAAGGGCGTTGGGCGTTGGTGGCGGTGTGGCAGCGAGGGGCGGTAGTGCAACAATTCAACGGGAGAGAAAGAGACACCAGATGAGAGAGAGAATGAGTGAAGAGGATAATGAGTTTGTGGCTCTTATAATCTAAAAATGTTACTAGCGAATTTTTGAAATTTTGACCGGAAAAAATCCATCAGTTATGCAATAAAAGCGCCCAGTTTCCCAAAAAAATTTAACAGTTGCTAACTGTTGGTAAGTTTTCTTAAAATTTATTTTGAAATTGATTTTACTCAGCAGAAAAAATCCACCAGTAAATTTAATTTTAAAATAAAAAATTAATAATAATTCCGATAGTAAATTAATTTTGAAATTTTTTTGATAAAAAAATAATTACTGATAAATTTTTCTATCGATAAAATAAATTTTTCTATTAAAAATAATTCATAATAGTTATCAATAGAAAAATTCATCAATGAAAAGTGCGCCAAATTCATCTTAAGTTGGTGTGAATTGCACCGATGAATTTTTTGTTGGTAATAAATAAAACCCAAAAAGAAAAATTTTGCTCAAACTTCTTGTTTTTCGTCGATAGATTAGGGATGAAAAAGTCCATTAATAACTCTTGTTTTTCTTGCAGTGGTCTAAGTGATTGATACGAAAAACAACAATATATAAGGTAGAGGTGTCAAAGCCAAAAGCTCTGTCTAGTAAGGAAGCAATAATATATGCGGTTATGTTACATAAATTCATTTAATTTTATTTTTTACATTTATAACAATAACTTCTAGCATCATTTTTGGATTAATTTAATGCACTTCACATGCTTATTGTTATGGAGTACGTAAATCCTTTGAAACGTTAACTCATCTTTGGTTACATGAAGGTTTTAGAATTAAGGTTTATAAAGTATGTAATAACAAATATATTAAAAGAAAGTATGTATAACATTGTAAAGGCATTTTTTTATTTAAAAAAAATGATCGTCAATTTATCTTTCTCTGTATGTGAAATAAATAGTGAATTTTACATACGTACAATACAATTTCAAAATTAAAGGCTCATATCCCAACTTTATTAATCACGTTTCCAACGTATTATATATTTCTTTTTAGTCTGATATATCGTTCAATTAAAAGGTTCCAAAGATGATTGCCACATGGCGGCAGGGGTGCGGTGGCTGTGAAGAGATGGCAGTGGCTCCTAGATGTGGTTGTCGTCCTTTTGAACTGATAGCAACTTTCAAATTCTTTATCCACATCTTGGGACTGTGGCTAATAGCTAATGTAGCACACACCATGCTTATTCGGTGTACATTATCCGATGTACATTAGAATTTGCCGATCTTTTCTATATACTTCAAGCACGTTCTTTAGACAACTATTTTTCAGTTTTTGTTATTTTCACATATTTTAATATCAACCTTTTAAACACAATTATTATGAGTCAGTATTAATTTAGTCATTTCTAAGAAATTCCTCAATGGGATTGATTACTTTATTTCATAGTGATCTTGGAAGACCAGAAACAAAATTCATTCTAAAAATATGTTAGCTGTGCAGCCTAAGTTGTAGAACATACACTCTACTGAGAAAGGTATCTATACTCTCTACATTGACGTTGCATTTTGCCAACATCAACTATACTGGTAGGGTTAGACAACAAATTTATGAAGAATGAGCTTAGCACGAACAAATGTAAAATAGATGGGAAATGAAAGAAAAGAATTGCACTGAATGTGGTTTCATTTGACAACAAATAGAGCATGGAAAGAAGTCTTCTTTGGTGCCAAATTTAAATTCAGGGAAAGGCTCGTTGACATTACGATTAGGATATGCCACTTATAACCAACTCAAACACAAAAAGTGAACTAATTAAGTAGGAGGATAAAGGGGAGTCCATCTACCTTTTTACATCAGCCACAACTCTGCATGGCAGGTGTTGGTTTATGTAACCTAAATATGATGACACACTTTTGTGAATGTTTTAATATGTGTGTTAAGTGTTTCATGTTTTAATCTCAAAGAAAATAACACAGAAATAAACAACACACTTTTGTAAATGTTTTAATATGTGTATTAAGTGTTTCATGTTTTAATCTCAAAGAAAATAACACAGAAATAAATATCTCCTATAAAAGAGTAGGAGATTTTAGAACTGTCACCATGCAAACTAAAGAATATTCACAAGCTGATATGGCAACAATACATTGGAGGATAACAAATTAATATTCTAAGGGAATGTCCTCATAATTAGGATTATAATTTGTTGTACAAGGAAGGGTATATTTTTTTTGGTTACACAAGAAAGGGCATTTATAATAACCAGTTATCAAGAGAAGAGAAAAAAAAAAGGACAAAAGGAAAAGGACAAGAGCTGAATGATATTTTTTCAATAATATTGAACTCATTTTTCAATATACCCTCGATATCTTACTCTCTCCGGTCCCTAATATAAGTTGTTTGAAATTTTGGTTTAGCTCAAAATATTGATTGCTTTCACAGTTTAAAAAAGAATTAATTATTTTTGCTCATTTTATCCTAATAGTTATGATGAGTGAGAATGAATAGATATGAGTATGATTATTCTATGGAGAGATAATTTATAATGAGTGATAAATTATATTTTCATTTTTTACTTTTATTCTTTTAAAAGATCACTATCAAGAGTCCCCAACATGTATGAGAATAACAATTAAAATTTAAAATAACTTATGAATTCATTAATTTATGCTCATTACTATTGGCATATATCCAACAATGGCTAATCAAAGTTATTTACACTAATATTCTTAAATCAAGATAAATTGAACTTATCTATAGCTGCAGTGTTAGAGACTCCAAAAATGAGTACACATATGCATGTATACCAATAATGGAAGCATCATAAAAAATGTTTTTAGCAAGTAAGGATATCCTCATGGAAGTTAGAACATCTTCTATTACATCCCAAACTGGTTGACTGAGAAGCATTCTGACTCTTTAGTAGCAAAAAATCAATTGTTTTTCTTAAGAACACAATGAAATTATAGAGCAAATAAATAATAAATAAAGAGTCATAAAAAATATTCAGCTACCTAAGAAACCCCCTTACGCAATTCTCACTAGCACCTTATTCTTTTTCCCTGCAGATAACAATAATACAAATACACATTTTATATGAAGAAAAAGATACACATCTTCCCCACGTAAATTGATGCATAAATTAAACAGCATTGGTAAAGTATAACCAGTGGGGAATTTTTAACAAAATAGGCAGATAGGAGAATGATGAAAATAAACTATATATGTATGCATCTTCATACATTACTAGTTTTCCATTCATACCAATTTTTATCTTCAAATGCTTAACATGAAGAGCCAATTGCAAACTATAATCTCTAAGTAATAACAAAATAATTTTAAAAAAAAGCATCGAAAGAAGATGTAGGCGATGATGTTTACCCATGTAGTCCCCAAACAGTGGTGGGGGAGGAGATGAAATGGAGATGGACTTGTATAACCAATGTGTGTATAATCCCTAGCTATCTGTAAGAACTTGCTCTAATCAAACGCACCTGCATCCGCTCCTATTTCTATAAAGAAATTAAGATAAGCATATACATATGAAAAAGAAAGAGAACAATAGTAACAAGCAACAAACACAAGTGGAAAGATCCAAATCACATGCTAAAGATAGACATATAGATAAAATACCCTAAAATTAACCAGGCTGAATTCATAAAAAGCATGAGCACTCAATTTTAGCACATTAGTAATGCTTGACTACGCAATTGACCATACCCATTTCATTTCAAAATGTCAAAACTAGGGTTAGGTTAGATTAAAGCCAGAGACACATGGACAGGACAAGTAACTAGACCAATCCGCATTGTTCTCTTTAAGTTTAATTAATTTAAGCATTGAAAAAAATGGAAATGAAATTTGATTTGAAGAATATGATACCTTTTGCTGAAGAACAGAGCAGAACAACGCAAAAAATGAAGAGCAGCGCAAAAAACTAGAAATACCAAATCCGAGCAGAGCAGAAGAGAGAGTGTGTGGTAACACCACCACGGTGCGGAGATGGTGGTATAGAGATGCTCGACATGCAGAAGGGTTATGGCATGGAGAATGAAGAGTGGCACGGATGAGGCAGTGTGCACTGGAGTTGGAGCTGGAGGTTGCGATGCAAAGGCTGGCTTGGCGGAGGTTGGGTCGCGGCAATGCTCTAAGGCGCCCAAGGGTTTTCTCAGTGTGTTCAGTAGAGTGAAGGTGCAAAGAATGAAAGAAGAAGTAAAGAGTGGGGCGGAAGTGAAAGAAATGAGTTTTCTAGTGAAAGGGGTTTTCTCAATAAAGGGTTTTCTACTGTTGAGTTTTTATTTTTTCCTTGCTTCTTGTTATGAACATAGAGTTGGGATTTTGCAATCTCATTTTTATCTCAAGTTTGATTCTAAAAGAACTCTCTTTCCTTGGGCTGGCAAGGTGTTTTTTTTAAAAAAAAATGTTATCTTTTTTGTTTTCCTTTTCTTCTTTCTATTTTATTTAAATTTTTAATTAAATCATTTAACTAGCACATTCTTTAAAATTAGTTCTTTTTAAAAATTTTAAAGTTCCTGTAAAGCCAAGAACAATAAAATTTGAGTTAGAATCTAAAAGTTCCACAATGAACAAACAATTTATAAAATGTGTGTGTATATATATACTAGATGAAAAATTTGCTTGAGTTTTATCCATTATTCCACTTTCGTTTCCATTTTCAAAGGAATATAACTACAATTGTAGTAACAAAACAAGTTTTAAATTTAATTGAAATAAAAAAAGCACAAAATGTGCTCTATTTATCATAGTTTATTATTTTTATTATAAGATTAAAAAATCAAGGGATAACACATTCTCTTAGAAGAGCTAATGTTTAATTTGAGCTACTCATCCTTATAGTTTGAGTAGTAAACGGCAAAATTTTAGTTAATATTTTTTAATTTGTTATTGATATGTATTTTTACAAATATTAAATAATATAAATAAAGAAAATATTTAAAAAATTAAAAGAAATTATGACATATATCATTAGATATTTTACCATGCCTCACCTATCTATAAATTAACTAATTTTGAGGATTAATATAGTTGAAGTATCTAATTAAAAAATTTAGAAGTTAAGACATTTATTTGTAACTAGATAAAAATTGAAAGAGAAATGTTCTTTTTCTCCTCTCTTTTATTAAAAATTAGTAAAAAAATACATAAAAATTGTCATGGTAAATAAAGGTGGTTCTTAACCACCATTATTTACCCCAATCACTGTAATTTACTATGCATTATGGCGGTTTTACACAACCGCTCTAATCCCACCGTCATACATTTCACTAAGATTATGGTAGTCAATAAAATCGCCGTAATTTACTGTAAATTGTGATAGTTTTAAAGAACTGCCCTAATTTCACCGCCTTAATTCACATAATTTTTTGTAGTGGCATAAGTGGCGTTGCCCACTCTAGGGTAATAGACTACTTTTTAGCCCTCAGTTTATTTCTATACATGATTATTGGATTTGCTTTCTCTAAGTCTCACACAGTACTATTCCTAGCCAGGTTTACTTTCTCTGACTCAGTGTCAAAGGGAATCTCATATTCATTCTAAAATACTTTAACAATTCATGTTTCATACTCCATGTCACATACACAGACATCATAATCATATATGCATAGTATCGACAATTAAATTACATAGTGTACTACTATACATAAAGTCATTTGTATATTACTCATAATCACAATTCTAGTTCATACAGCACTTGTATAGAATTTTAACCCCAAAGAAAATTATGGTTAAATTACTAAAAAATATTATAAATACAGAGTGAAATAATTTTTAGAGATAATTCAAAGTATCTATGAGGTTTTGTAAAAATTTCATAGCAAAATAAGGTTTCTAGCTATATTAACAAAATTATTCAAATTTGGTAGATAGTAACCATCTAATTCTAGATAAAATTCCCAATTTTATTACCACAAGAAATGAACTCAATAAAATCTATAAAAATTTAGGGTTGGACCTCAAAGTCTACAATAAACTATAAAAATTTCAGATCAAAACTTGATAATTTGATATAGTAATAAAATTAGACAAATTTAAAGTTTTAGAATTGGCTGATCATTTAATAACCCCGACTG
This sequence comes from Dalbergia cochinchinensis, assembly GCA_031216125.1. Classification (NCBI taxonomy): domain Eukaryota; kingdom Viridiplantae; phylum Streptophyta; class Magnoliopsida; order Fabales; family Fabaceae; genus Dalbergia; species Dalbergia cochinchinensis. Next base: position 24,524,966 of record CM062377.1, on the reverse strand, counting down.
GCTCAGTTTCTGAATTTTAAAAATAGTAAAAGCTTTCAAATAGATTCAAGAAAAATTATGAAGTTAACTTGACTATATAAAAAATCCAGATAAAAAAGACATCTCTAAGTGTATTTTAAAAATCAAACAACATTACTGCCAGGCTAAAATCTGATTTTCCAGCACACTAAATCAAGATGAATTTTGATCAAAGAGCATTCTAGCAATATATTTTAATCAAATCATGCATGTTCATCAATATTCAAGCTCTAAACTATAATTACAATCACTATATTACAAGCACTAAAAAAATTAAAGGCACATATCAAAATCACTAAATATATTATATTTTTTATCATCACATATTATAAAACTTATTTCAAAATGATATTTTGAACAAAGAATAACAATAGTTACGTTGTCTATCTTTTTTCAGTATCTATTCACCTTGTACCCCCCCCCACCCCCCAAAAAATGGGTTTCTTCTGTTCACAAAATAGAAACACCATTGTCTTCTTAACTATGTCTCTTGGTAGTTTACAGGGGATCATAAGTAATTTTGTAAATTCTCAAATTGGGCTTGTGATAAGTGATACATAGATCACATGTTGCTAGAGGTTGAAGCAAATGCGGATGAAAATACAAGGAGGAAAAAAATGTTTTTGTAACGTGCGTCAACTACTGATTTTCAATTCGATTGCACAACACAGCCGAATGATATTTGGCTTTCATCTCTTAAGATTGAGCAGTGTTTGGTAAATTACAAACTGTTACAGTTAGAAACATATTGTGTTCATATACTAAAGGGGAACAAAGAGAAGGAAGGTTGATATCTATCACTTCCAATCACGTTTTAGCTAGAGACTACTATAGATGAGTAGTTTCATATGCATCTTCCCGAATTTTGGCTTGAGAAGACGTTGCTTTTGCATATGATCAATTTTAACCAAAAATATTTTGGCCTGCATGTTTGTTTGGTAAACCAGCAACTAGGAAAACTATTAAGGTCGGACTAGTGGTAAGGGACTTGGAAAGTACATGTGAGATCATCAATGATATGTCCAGAAAATATAGGTAATGGAGGAAGAAATGATACATACACATACATTGTCGTGAAAATTCTGACCAGCTAAGTTTAATGAATAGATATAGCCAAGAATGAAAATCCACTTTGAACCTCAGATTGTGCAGACAATTGCACCAATAAGGAGAATCTACCGTTTGATTATAAATTCTCTAACTATCTTAAACAGCAGGTTTGGGACAAAAGGCAAATGTAGAATGAAAATTAATTAACTGACAATTGAAATTACAATATCATCACACCAAAAATAACACAGAAAATTTGAGATAAACTACCTATTATTTATCAATCTAATATTAAAATGAATATTTTTAACATCATGTTTATCTTAAATTCATTTTTATACAATTATTTAATTATTTTTAAGGATTTAATTTCTATATACTAATAGCATAAAATATTTTTACAAAGTAATCTAATAATATACTATCACATTAATATAATAGTTAACTTTCACATTCACTACTTGAAAAGTCATGCAAATATATGAAATAATATAATTGGATGATGGTGTTAAATATTTTTACACAGACAGTGTATCAAAATTAAACACCATTTTTAATTCTTTTTTAGTAATTCATTTAATTAATTATATCTAATTTTTAAAAAATATTTCTTACTGAGTATATATTTTATTTACTCAATTTTTCAAATAATATTTTAAAATATTTCCGTATTAGACCTTCTAATTTTACCTAGATTTTAACATAATATATATCCACAAATATATATTGTTTTTATGGAAAATATGAATTTATTTAACATCAAGAATTCAAAGTCAATACATCCCAAATACAATTTGGTATATTATTACTCCAAATACAAATATTTCTTTTTATATTTTTATAGATATTAATTTATAAATATTACATACGAATATTCTTTTTGAAATTCTATGAAAATATAACAAATTTCAATTATTATTAATTAATTTTAGTCGTACAACACTCCAAAAAGAAAATCACCTTTGGAGGCTAACTAAAAGAGATAAAGACAATAATAGAATATTTGGGGTTTTTTTATTTTAATTATTAAATTTACTTTAAATATTATACAAATATATTTATATTAAAATTTAAATTTTATTTTTCTATATTTTCTCATTATTTTAATTTTAAAATTATGATCTATAATTTTAAAAGTGGTTTAATAGCCAATCATTAGTTTCATATTTTTTTTATATGTTGTTAATCAATTTTTCATATAAATTACCTTTAATTTTGAAAAAGAATTCAACTCATTAACTAAGTTTATTTTAAAATACAAATGATGTATACGTTTTGAAAATAGAGGAGATGATTATGTAATAAAGATGTCTATGAAAAAAAAAGTCTAATTTACTCATTATTTATTCTATATTAATTAATCAATATATATTTAAAAATAAAGTTATAAAAGTTAATAATTTGTATTTCATAAAATATAATGTTAAATAAATTTGCGTAGCTTTAAGCTAATGATAATTTTAAATGTTATTCTTACCTACAACGCACGGGTACAGTACAGTCATGTATAGTTGTATATAGTGTGTGGCTTGGAGATTTGCAGTATTTATCCAATAGCTTGGGCGTAAATTCTAACTGCTCGTATTCGATTAGAATTACACACCACTCATTTTTTGGTGGTAACAACGTAATAAGAATTTCTATTTGATTTTTATCACAATGTGAGATCAAATTTCAAAATATAATAGAGATTAAATACAAATTTATTGCTATATATACCTTTAAAAGGATTCTAAAAATTTGGTAGGCACATATCCCCATATCTTACTCCTTTCAGCCCCTAATGTAAGTCATTTTGGATTTTTGATTTATTTCAAAATATAGATCATTTTCATATTTCAAAAAGTATTAATTATTTTTTTACCCATTTTATCCTGATGTTTTCGATGAGTGAAAATAAATGGATGTGGGTACAATAAACAAGGAACGTTATAAGTCTGTTAGGCTATTAAGTTGTCCAGCTAAGCATGTTAGTTAAGGTAGTTATCATTGTTTGTTATTAGTGATAGCTAAGCCACTCGATCCATGTAATATATAAACACTGTATCAGTGCAAATCAGTCTTAATGAGAATCAGTTTCATTCTTCCATACTCTAGAAATCTTGAGTGCTCTCTTTCTCTCTGCTACACTTTCTTTCTTTCTCAGCTCTTGGCCTGATACCTTACAGAGTATGATTATTTTATAGAGACATAATTTCTAATGAATGATAAATGATATTTTTATTTTTTTACTTTCTTTTAAAAGATTAGTAAGATTCACTCATCACCATAGTTCCCATACATAAACTAAAAAAACTGGTATTACCGACGGGAAGGAGTATGAATGCATCCCTCACATTGCTTTTATAAAGGTGACAAGCATCACTTTGTTTGATCTTGCATGCGGAGAAATTAAACAATATCAAACAATTTCAAGTTTGGAGAATAGTGGTAGCAATAAAACGATTTCGTATTGGGTATCTCATTTAGAAAATTTTAACCTCCGAAATCACTCATATTTTGCACTTTTGACATCACATCAAGCATCTGACCAAGCGTCAAAAAGAATCTTCCTCAATGCCAAAAGGGTAATTCTGTAAAATCACAATGTGAAAATTCTACTATAAATTGCAGCACCACCATCCACCACCTCACTACCCATATAGAGAGATTAAAGAAAGATGAGGCCAACAAACAGTGCACCATCAGCCGGTGAGATTATTAGCATATGGAAGTCTTCAATTCCTTACCTCTTTGGAGGCTTAGTTCTGCTGATGGCTCTGATTTCTGTGGCATTGATGATCCTTGTTTGCTCCCACAGAAAGCAGGCTTCGCAATCATCAGCTGAAGGGGAAGCCACTAAAGATGAGGAAATGCACAAGAAGATGGAGATTGAGAATGAGCCCAAGATACTTGTGATCATGGCAGGGGATGACAAGCCAACCTACATGGCTAAACCAATCACTTCTTCAACTTATTATTGCACCTGTGAAGCTGACCCAACCCCTTCATCAAGCACAATCAGTGGCCATTAACCAACTCTCTAGCTAAAAACAACAATTTTGGCTATAGTGCTTCTTCCTTTCCATAACCCAGTGGTTATCCCTGAATTTGTCAACCGATTAATTATGAGTACTTGTGTTTTTTTCTTTTGTCTCGATGATGCTTTTCAAACTTAACAATCAACGTACTCTTTTTAACACCGCGTTTAGATGTGTTGAAAAAGATAATATTAAAAAAATTAAAATAAGAGAAAAGTTCTATCAACAGCGAAAATGAAATGGTGTGAAGATTATGCCATATCTGTGCATACGAATGTTCTTTTTGTCTTGTAATGAACAAAAATGGCGAAATATTATTATAAATTTATTTTTCTATAAATTGTACTTAGTTTTATAGAGAGGGTCTAGATCAGTGAAAGTTAGTTACAGTTAGCAAGATTGCAATAGAAATCAGTTAGTGTTATTAGTAGAACTATCTTGTGTAAAAATACTTAAGCCATGTACATTCACATTCATTCAATATAACTCACACTATTTAGTTACTCATAGCTCTCTGTTTTTCTCTCATTTCTCTCTACCTTTCTTTGCACTTTATCCTTGGTGCTGATACCTAACATGGTATCAGAGCTTCGGATTTCTTCAATGGCGACTCCTGATTCTTCACAAAGTGTCTTGCTCATGCAAACCTTTTCGAACCCGATAGTAATGAAATTGGAGGATGAAAATTTTCTCCCATGGAAGGAGCAAGTGGAAGCTACAATTGAGGGACATATTTTGCTTGATCATGTCAATGGCAAAGGAATTCCATCGATGCATGCGTCAGATGCAGATCGTGCAGAAGGGATTGTGAATCCTTAGTTTCAAAGATGGAAACGACAAGATGCGTTGATCAAGTCATGGTTGCTTACATCGATGACCAAAGCTTTCACCACAAGGATGGTTGGATGCATGTTTTCATATCAAATCTGGTCCAGATTAGAAACATACTTTGCATCACAAATCAAAGCAAAGGTAATGCAGCTGAAGAACAAACTAGGAAATATCAAGACAACAGGTTCAGTGAATGATTATCTTCTTGAAATCAAAAGCACAATTGATGTGCTTATTTCTTTTGGAGTTGAGTTCAAAGATTCCGATCACGTTGAAGCCATATGAAATGGCCTTATAGAGGAGTATAGCGCCTTCATCACTACAATGATTTTGATACCTAAGCCGATTGCAGTTGGTGAGCTCCAAGCTCTGCTCATGGCGCAGGAGGAGATCTTTGAAAGGTTCAAGCGAAATATAGCCTTCGTTCAAGCTAATGTAGCACAAGCTCAGTATTAGCCTTGATCTCAAAGTGGTGGTAAATCAAGTAATTTCAGAGGTCGAGAAAGACGATCTGGCCATAGTGGAAGATCTTCCTCGCGTCCTTCATGCTAGGTGTATGGAAAACCTAGTCACATAGCTCTCAATTGCTGGCATCGATTTGATTCTAGTTATGCATCCTCCGATCCCAAACCTAGAGCCAATCTGGCAATGAGCAATGTGCTTGCCATGCCTTCAACCATCCATGATGACAACTGGTACCCTGATTTGAGTGCAACACATCACATGACACCAGATTTAGCAAATCTCATGGACAAATCAACATACTCAGGACCTGATCAAGTTGTTGTCAGCAATGGCTCAGGTTTGCACATTCAACAAGTTGGAAAATCCATATTTAACACTGGTTTGAGTAACAATAACTTTCATTTGAATAAAATATTGCATGTTCCAAGTATAACTAAGAATTTGTTAAGTGTATCCAAATTCACAAAAGATAACAATTGCTTCTTTGAATTTCATCCTAATACTTGCAATGTTAAATGTTAGGATTCAAAGAGGATTATGCTTCAAGGCATTGCTAAGAATGGCCTTTACAGATTCCCTGATTTCAAACTATATTCCAGATTTGTTACTCCTTCACCTTATGCCTTTGTTTCTTCTGTTGATAACTCAAATTTCACTTTATGGCAACTTGGGCATCCTTCTTCTAACACTGTATCTAGGGTCCTCAAGACCTATAACATTCCCTTTACTATGAATAATACCACATGTATTGCCTACTGCATTGGCAAATCTCACAACTTACCATTTTCAAATTCTACATCAGTCTATACTTCTCCCTTAGAACTTGTTTACTCTGACATTTGGGGTCTAGCCCCCATTCCATCAATAAATGGTGCCAACTATTACATATACTTCATTGATGCATATTCTAGGTATACTTGGATTTCTCTTGTGTACTCTAGATCACAACTCAAATAAATTTTTACTTGGTGCTAAAATTAAAACTTTCCAAAGTGACAATGCACTTGAATTTGTGAGTTTATCAAAGATATTGCAGGAGCAAGGAATTATTCACAAGTTTTCTTGTCCTCACACTCACCAACAGAATGATGTAGCTGAAAGGAAGCATAGACATGTAGTGGAAATGGGTCTAACCTTGCTAGCAGCTCATTAACAGCCTTCCCACTCCCTTGTTACAGTTCTTTTCACCCACAGAAAAGCTGTTTAATAGGCCACTACCATACAAGTCCTTTCGAGTCTTTGGCTATTTGTGTTTTCCCTACACTAGGCCATACAATTCTCACAAACTCGAATTCAAGTCTGTTCCAAGTGTGTTTCTTGGATATGCAACAAAACATAAGAGCTACTTGTGTCTTACCCCTTTAGGAAAAATAATCATTAGCAGACATGTTATATTTGATGAGTCTACCTTTCCTCTCAAGGACCACAACTCAGTCTTCTTTAAGTCTTAGCCTTAATCTAACTCTTCTGTTGAACCAATCCAATCACTTCTACCTTCAATTCCCTTCACTTCACCATCACAACAGTATAATCAGTCACATACCACTATTAGTGTCAGTAGTTCTAATTCCCCATCTGTAAATATACTCAGACCAGAATCTGAGGCTATACTTGATAGTGCAATAGCCCCTGCGGTTAGCAATAATCTACCAGCTCAACCATTGGCTTCAGTTCCTAGGCCTATTCCCAAGAATTCAGAATTTGTAGTTCAAGTTCCTGCCATTAAAGGAATTGTTCCAGATGAGACCAATACTCATGCCATGAGTACTAGGGCCAAGGATGGAGTTTTTAAACCAAAAGTATTTCATACTAAATTAGAACCTAATAGTGCCAAACAAGCTCTATAGATTCCACACTGGAAACAAGCAATGGAGGATGAATACAGTGCTCTCATGAAAAATAAAACCTAGGAGTTAATGCCTCTTCCTGCTGGGAGGACTGCTATTGGCAGCAAATGGGTTTACAAATTGAAATTCAACCCTGATGGATCTATTCAAAATACAAAGCTAGGTTGGTAGCTCAAGGCTTTAATCAAAGCCCTGGTTTTGACTTCACAGAGACCTTTAGTCTAGTAGTGAAACCTACTCCATCAGGCTAATCCTATCTCTAACTGTCTCCAAAAGCTGGAGCATAAGGCAGTTGGATGTCAACAATGCTTTTTTAAATGGGGAACTTGAGGAAGATGTGTACATGAAGCAGCCACAAGGCTATCAAGTAGGAGATAGAACCTTGGTATGCAAGCTCACTAAAGCCCTTTGTGGCTCAAAGCAAGCCCCAAGAGCTTGGTATCAAAAACTTACCAGTGCTTTAATGGGACTTGGTTTTCAGCCAACTCAATCTGATGTGTCTTTGTTCATCAAAATTACACCTTCCAGCGCTACATATATACTTATCTATGTTGATGATATCATCATCACTAGTAGCTCCTCGAATTACATCTCTGAATTAATTTAGAAGCTGAATAACTCCTTTGCCTTAAAGGACATGGGGACGTTTCACTATTTCTTGGGAACAGAAGTTAAACACACTGATACAGGTGGTCTTTTACTGTCCCAGTCCAAATATATCTAGGATCTACTGCAAAAGACTGGTATGCAGGGTTGCAAACCTTGCCCTATTCCTCTGCCTTCTTTTGCGAAGCTCACAGCTTCTGGTGGAGCTCCTTTTCACGATCCAAGCTTATATAGGTTTGTTGTTGGTAGCCTTCAGCACCTTACTGTCAAATGATCTAAGCTACTGTGTAAGTCAAGTTTGCCAATTCATGCAAAACCCTTTAAACACTCATTGGAATACGATCAGAAGAATACTTAGATACTTGAATGGCACTTTTCAATTCGGTTTGCACATTTAGTGGTCATCCATTCTTCATATCACTGGTTATAGTGATAGTGATTGGGGGAGTAATCCTGATAATAGAAAATCCATAAGTGGTTATTGTGTGTACATAGGTCCCAACTTAATTTTCTAGTCCTCTAAGAAACAACATGTCGTGTCTAGATTGAGCACCGAAGCAGAATATAGAAGTCTTGCTGCTTTAGTTGTTGATGTCTTTTGGATAAAAAATCTTCTAGTTGAAGTACAGTAACCCCTTTCTACCATTCCCATGTTGTATTGTGATAATCTGTTTGCAGTGCTACTTGCTGCCAATCTAGTTTTACATTCAAAGTCTAAGCACTTTGAACTGGATCTACACTTTGTTAGAACCACCTTGCCAAAGGAAAAATCAAGGTCAGCCACATTCCTACATCAACTCAAGTGGCTGACATTCTGACCAAGGCAACTCCATCATCCATGTTCACTCAGTTCAAGTCCAAACTCAAGCTTGAAGATGCTCAAGCCTTGACTTTGAGGGGGGCTGTAAGGGAGAGTCTAGATCATTGAAAGTTAGTTACGGTTAGCAAGATTGTAATAGAATCAGTTAATGTTATTATCAGAACTATCTTGTATATAAATACTTAAGCCATGTACATTCACATTCATTCAATACAACTCACACTATTCAATTACTCATAGCTCTCTAGTTTTCTCTCATTTCTCTCTACCTTTCTTTGCACTTCATCCTTGGTTTTGATACCTTGCATTGTCCTTGAATAACTGTCTAGTTAAATGCTCATTGAAATTAAGAAAATAATTAAAAAAAATCAATGTTAGGGAAAAAAGTTATGAATAATTTACCAAATCGTCCTTTCTCTACTAATTTCTTTCTCCCTATTCACTAATGAGTCAATAGTGTTTAATAGGGTATTATCAAAAAATGATTAATATTTTTTAAACTTTTGAAATGGAAAATTATTCAAAAAAGGAGAGAAAGTAACTCATACTTCTTTTATTCTCTAATAAATGTCCATTTTTACTTATACACATACATTAAGAAAATGATTGGATGAGCTAGAAGTTAGATAAATTTAAGTTTATTTTACAATACTATCCTTATCATGTACTCCAACACTCATATTTAATTTATCCATGAATTCTCTCCCTTTCCCAACTTATTTACATCATTTTCTATGGAGTTTGTTTGTATTTGTGAAGATTGCAAGATATGTATGTTGTGGAGTTATAAGAGGATGTGCTCTAGAATGATTTTTAGGATTATGTAAATTGCATGCAATTTTCAAGTTGTGTTTGTTTAAATATATGTTCGTTATGTTGTTTTCGTTTAATAATGTCTCTGATCATTGAATGTATTGATTAATTAATGATGGAAGCTCCTAATTTAAGTGGAGATAGTTGAAATTTTGTGAACTTTTTGTTCAGCGAATAAAATTAAATGAAATTAAAGTAATTGAATTAAAAACATTTAAAGATAAATAGAATGTGTTTAAAAGTAATAATGTGATATCTTTACAAAATTATAGGGTTTAGGGTTACTCACAGGCGCAATGTTTCCTTCAAATCAATCATGGATGTATGATAGATTGCAACCTGATAGAAGGGGATTAAACCAGAATTATGTGTTGGTATTGAAGAATTTATGAGAGTAGCATGCTAAACATAACCGTTCATTGATAAGGAAAAAGTTAGTTGTCCATGTAATTATTGCAAATATACAAAATATTTAGATGATGATACTATGAGGGTTCATTTGTGTAAGTGAGGATTCATGCATGACTATTGGATTAATGCAGGGAATCAAGTGCATATGTTTCAAGGTGGAAGTAATTTTGGTGAGGGTCTATGTAGCTAAGCATGATGTAGGTGATTTGTCATAGGAGGATAATCTTATAATACCTAAGGTACTGGTGTTAGTAGAAAAGTTCCGTATGGCTCCAAGGTCCCCCGAGACTCACCCTTGTAGCCGAAAGGACCTTGACAGCATGATGGGCCACTTTATGTAGAAAATGGTGAACTATCACCGCTATAACGGTCACAATGTGTAGGGGTTAGGGTTTTGTGCTCTGAGGACCACTATAGCTGTCATGTGATTGATTCGGGAGGGTGCTTCGAGTGCCCTGACCACTATAGTAGTACCCTCGACATTGTGAACAGTGTTAAATGATGCAGTTTTGATCAAATGAAACCTTACCCAAATTTGAAACCCCCAACTCGAGTCCTCCCTATTATTTCTTGAAAAATCAAGCTCCTCAACCCTTTCCATCGATTTTCTCTCAATTCCACTCAAATCTAACTTCCCCATTGTCAAGTTATGTGTTTGTTAATGGATTTTGTCTCCTTTCTTTCCATTCTCATATATTTTAAGTTTGGGTGTTGTTGTTTATCTTATTGTGTCAAATAGGTTGTTTTCCCAATGTTATTAGAGTTATATTAGAGTAAAATGGAGATACCATAGATTAATCTCGAGCTTTATGGTTGTGATGGCAGACATTGGTGTCATCCCTCCTTCCCAGAGATCCCATGATGTCGGTTCTCCATATTCCACCCCTCCAAGTGAGTGGATTTGATCTTATGACCTTAGTTTGGTTATTATATTATTATTTTCTAGCATTACGGAGTATTTAGAGATTTTAAAAAATGGATTCTTATATGATATGACTTTATATAAATGTGCCTTAGCTAGAAATGCTCCATTTGAATTTATACATGAAGTTATGATTTTAGAAAATGCATGGAACCATATTTGCTCTATAAAAATGTTGCATGATTTAATTCATGATTTGAATTGATTATGAAGATTTGGGATTATCTATGATTTATGAAATGAAGCTTAAAGCTCTATGTTTATAATGAGATATGTTGGACTTAGAAATATAGAACTCCCCTTTTTTACTTCAATTGATTTTAGATTAGGAAATTACTGAGAAGAATAAAATTGTGAGTTAACGGTAGTTATTCCATTAATTTTGGTATATCAAGGCCCTCTAGGGGCAAGTTATCCTTATTTTAGATCAATCCGCCAGGGACGCAGTTCGCTAGGGACACAGTTTGCTAGGGACCATTAAGATCTCAACTATAGATTCATATTCACCAAGGACTGAGTACCACCATTCAGTTTGCGGATGGTCTGTTCTCTTTGTAAAAGCTTGAGAAATAATATGGTTTTTATGTTTCCTTCAAATTGTGATTTTATAGTACTATGCAAGATAAGTAAAAATGGTTTGTGAATCTTGCATTACTATTATTTATGCATGGATATTTCTTTTGTGTCCCATGTACGATTACGAGTGAGCATTCACTCATTGAGTTTTGTAAAAAAATTAACCCTTCTTTTTTTCCTTTTCCTTATAGCACAGGTGTAGCTTTGGATCCTTCTCCTCCTCAGCATTAGATATCTTCAGTTTGGGTGAGCTTCACATTATCGTGAAATTTTTGGATATTGTAGAGTGCTCTAATGATGTGACGGGTAGGGTCTTGGACCACAGATTCATATATTTTGCATTTTTAATATATCATGATTCTTTTGTATTTAAAATGACATAGCTTTCATGAATCTTTCATAAATGAGCAACTACAATTTTAGATTTCATTCATGGGAAAAGAATGATTCAGTTTATTATGATTTTAATATGGGATTTGATTTACGATTTGAAATTGATTTTTATGAATAAAATATGCATATAGTGCGACGTAGCAATCACGAGGCTTAAGTAGGGATGAGGTTTCTCACATGCCGGTCACGATCCAAGTCGAGTTGTGACAAATCCATCTAGACATCATGAGATGACTTTTGATGTTGTTAGTCCTGAGTTTGCTATGCATTATTCTCAGCCTTCAATTGATGAGCCCAACCAAGACACCGCTAGATTTTATAGCCTATTAGAAACTGCAAATCAGCCTTTATAGGAGGATTGTGTGCACTTCAAGTTGTTATTAGTAGTTCGAATGTTGACTATTAAGTCTGAAGGGAATAAAAGCCAAAGTTCTTTTGATTAGTGGGCTATACTGATCTGTGAGCTAAGTCCGAATCTCAATTTAATTAAAAAACTAGTTTCTAAACTTGAATTAAAGGAAATAAAGATTAACTACTGTTTGAAAGGCCATATGCTTTATTACAAAGTTAGATTGAGACTATTCATACGAATTTACTCTGAATAACCAATTTAATAAACTTTATTCATGCTATCCTGTAGTTGTTATGCCGTATAATCTCTTTCCTAAAATGTGCATAAAATATCCTTACCTATTCCTATCACATATAATCTATGGCCTTGATAATCCAAAAACTAAGATTAATATGTATCTTCAACCCCAAATTGATGAATTGAATGAATTGTGAGTAAGAGTGTTCTTATGACATTTTAACAAAGTAGAATTTCATGATGAGGATAATATTAGTGTGGATCCTCAATGACTTTTCAACTTATGAAATATTATTTGGGTGGATGACATAAGGGAAATTAGCATATTCAATTTGTATATAGGATACTAAGGCATTTACCCTGAAGCATGAAGGAAAGAACTCTTAGTTTGATTATCATAAGAGATTCTTAGATGTTGATCATCCATATAGGTGAAGTAGATATAACTTTAAAAGTAATTGTGTTGAATATGATGAGCCTCCAATTAGACTAAGTAGTTGCCAAATATGGGATTGAGTTAAGGATTTCCTAAAAATAATAAAAGCCTGAAAGGTAGCAAATTGCCAAGCTATGGGCTGGGTATAATTGAACCGAACAAAGTATTTTCTGGAAGTTGCTGTATTGGAAGGATAATTTGGTACGTCATTGTTTAGATATCAGGCATATTGAGAAAAATGTGCTCAAACATATTATGAAAACTGTAATGGATATAGATCGAACCAAAGAGAATGACAAGACAAAGCATGATATGGGTGAGTATTACACATGGCCTGATTTGCATTTACAGGAATTAATAGATAATTGTTTTTATATGGTTGGTAGAGGTAGAAGGTTAGTTTACCTACTACCCACCTCCACCATCGCCCCTACCATGACCTCCACCACTTCCTCCACCACCACCTCTACCACTATCTTTGCTGCTGCCACCTTTCTCTTTCAAATGATGCCTACTCCTAGGTATATTGACCTTCTACCCTATCCTACCTCCTATATGACCCTTGTTTCCTTAGGTGAGTCGTAAACATGAGACCTAAACGATAGGCTACTCGGCCTAAATGGTAGGCCGCTTCCCCCGCATAGGCTAGACCATAAAGACTGTTAAGTTGAAACATGTTTAAAAATATTTCATTTTTTAATTTTAGATTATGCATTATGTTTAAAATATTGTCATTGTATTTAATTTCATCAAATATATGGGTATACTTACACCCTTCAAAAACCTATGGGTATAAAATTACAAACAATAAAGCGTAAGTCTTTGTATACTAACACCCTTCAAAAACATTTTATGACTATAAAATTTCATCAATCTAACAATTAAATTCAAAGTTCTTAACTAGAAGATCAAATATATCAAATTTCATATAGTTTGAAAATGATTTGATATTTCATCATGCCATTTTATTTTGACGGATCATATGTTTTTCAAAATATTAGTAAATATTAATTATTAGAATACATGCCTATTGTTATCCAATTTTTGTAAAATTCAGCTTGATCATTTATATAATATCACTTAATTCAATGGTTGGATTAATTACATTTAATTCTTAAGAAGAGTTATTAATAAGTGTAAGTGTATAAGACTTACATCTGGTATAAATGAATTTCTACTCATATATATATACAAATTGTTCCAACACTTGAGAAGAGGGATTGAATCAAGTGTTTTCTTTATACTCATAATTTAGATGAATGTCTCCAAACACTTCCAGAAAACTAAGTCAGAAGTCACATTTTGAAGACACAATATTTTAAAACTAATAAAAATAGTTTCGATATGAGATTTGGAGTAACAGAAAGCCTGTTAAGGTTGTTTTTGATAGAATGAAATTGAAGGTAAATAAACTAAGATAATGAAAGAAAAGCAGGCACAAGGTATTTATACTAGTTCAATTCCTAACATGAAATTCCATCCAGTTCCTACCCATAGTAGCATTTCACTATATCACAGTTCTTATACAACAGATACAAGCAAACAAAGCTTCATACTAAACCAAGTGAAAGCTACCAAAGAATCTCAGATTCTCTCACAAACAAAAGAACATAATTCCTAAAACAAATCTAACAACCAATGACTTTTCTCACAACCAAAGCCTTACAAGAAATAATTTACCATTTACAATAATGACTATTTCCTCTCAGCAAGGGATATTCACTCAATACAATTAGAAAAATGATCTCTCAGAGAAAATGTATATGATAGCAGTATCTAGAGAAAAGAAAAGGAAAGTGTGATTAAAGCAAAAGTTTCTTCATAACAGTATAAATTCAATGCTTCTTTGTTCTTGGTCCTTAATGCTCTTAATGGTCTCTTAAATGGAGAAAATACTCTACCCGTTACAGGGCCTTGTAGATTAGACAGCTTGCCCTCATCCTTTTCTGATGAGGTGGCATAAAGGTGTGGCATTTTCAAATTGTCCTTTAGCTTTTATCCTTTTCTTCATGATTTTCCCTTTCCTTTATGAATGTGTGAGCTGTCAATATCCTTCCTCATACATCATTATCCTTTTGCTTTCTTAGAGTTCTATTTGTTCTTAAACCAATGTGATACTGCAACATGAGTTTGTGATTTATCTTCAAGTTGCACAATGCTAATAGCTACGAAATCTCCTATTTTTATAAGAGACACTTACTTCTTTGTGTTATTTTTCTCGAGATATACCTAAAACACTTAATGCACAAATTTAAGACTCATACACATGTTTGTGATCTTCTTTTAGATACATAAATCAACAATATTATATATGTGTGTGTGTGTGTGTGTGTGTGTGTGTGTGTATGTGTGTGTATGTGTGTGTTTGTGTGTGTAGTTTTTACCATAGTTTTTAAAATTGGACCGGTGATCAACTCAGTCAAGACATTGGGTCACTAGTCACTAGTTTAACCAGTGAGTCATAAATTGAACCAATTAAATCAGATTTAATTAAATTAATAAATAAAAAATAATTAAATATATCTAAATCTTGTCACAACTTAATTCGAACTGTGACCAGCGCATAGGGAGACTGTTCCCCAGCTAGCCTTACAGCAAAAAATTTTCTCAAAAAACAATAGAGTTTTCCCTGTTTTTCGGATATTTCCCAAATACAAAACCTGTAAAAATACATTATTACAATAACCAATACCATAGCACAACTAGAGTATTATAGTCATATGTATATTTATACGTCTCAAAATGAAATTTTTCTCATCAACTTCACCATTTTAAGTTCAAGGCATAAGTTACCATAAAAGTTGTCAATCCACAATGATTAGATTCAGAAAATAAAAAGATACAGTTTTATCCCATCAAAGTACATATTCAGAAAAACCTAACATAATACATAGTTGTCACATTGAAATATCTATCAAAATAAGTTTAAGACATAACCCATCTCTGATCCTACCTATGAAAAAAAAGGAGCAACTTCTATCATAAAAAACAATGGACACTTCCCTCAATGTGTCCTACGAATCAAGTGGACTTACCAAAATAAGAGGTCCGAAAACTACTAGACCAAAGAGGGATTCAAACTTGGACTAGCACCTAAATCTAAAAGAGAGGGAAAGAAATAAAGTGAGTTTTACAACTCAATAAGTAGATAAAGCATCCATAGCTCACATGAGATAATATAAAAATCAAACCAATAATATTAGAAAAATATATAATGAATATGAGAAAAATATATTCATAAAACAAAATAAATAAATATGGGGAAGTGGCCTCAGATAGGAAATTCCATCAGGATCACATATTCAGGCGACTATTCCCTCATGTGATCCCACCTTCCATTAGGAACCATGAACACGTGGACCTATACTCATCAATCATGTACTATTCTTATATGGTCCTGTAGCACTCTAATTAGTCAAGATGTACCCTGGCTAGCGCCACCTACCATTAGCTGTAGTTCCTATCTCATTTATACCCAAAATAATTTATAAAGAATAAGTTATTTTCATTACTTAATACCTTTTTCCAAATATTCTCATACAAGATACTAAATATAAGCATTTCCATGAACTATTCAAGTTGTAGTCACTTTTCAATCCATCAATTTAATGGCGGCTTAGCCCATAAAGCAATTTCCAGTTCTAAAATCCATATATCTAGATCATTCTTCTTGAAATATTATGTAAAATATTTTATTTGTCTCGTGTAGTCCTTAAAACATGTTTATTTTCAATTAACAATAATAAATAAATTTTTCTTAGATACTTAAATCACATAAATTTTGTAAACAGGGGACAACAGGGATTTAATAACATTCATAAATAATATATACATTAAGAAATTAACTATAGATACTAAACCTACTCACAACAGTGGTTCCCAAGGAACTGGAGAGCACTCCTTAGGCTATTAAAAATCCCTAATTGGCATCCGTTTGCTCTACAATTCAAGGAACAAGACAATAATAATATATGTGACCTAACAATATCACCAATTTATATCAATTAGCCCAAAATCACTAAACCACAAATTCTTAGAGTTTCAAGAGACACTAACATTAACTATAAATTAACTAGAAGCTTTAATAATATAGATAGATTAGTTTATAAGTTTATTTACCACTTAGAGAGTAGAAATGGTGAGGAAAATCACTTTTACTATCTCTCAAAGCTTCAAGCTCTCTCTATCATCGAGGCTAGAGAGAGAAAAATGGAAGTAGAGGAGAGAGAAAGGTAGAAGATGATGAAGATGAGTAGAAGATGATGGAGGTAGTGGTGGTTGTAAGGAGTAAAGTGGAAGAAAGTAAGAAGAAAATAGAGAAAGAGGGAAAAGGTGTCCCGGGAAGGAAGAAAAGATGAGAAGGGAAAAAAAAAGAAAAGAAAGAGAGAAGTAAGGGAGAAGGCTACAGGAAGAAGAGAAAGAAGAAATGAAAAAAGAGTGGAGAAAAAACTATGATGGTCATACCATTTAAATCCCATAGGTGAACCTCACTTGAATTTTTTTTTTTTGGGTCTCAGTTATCATATATATATATATATATGAATTAATGAGAAACAATGCCATATATGTCAACTTGGCCTAGTGTTTGGAGAGTTCTTTTCTCTAATCCCACACAAAAAAATAAAATAAAATAATAAGAGAAGGAGTTTAGCTACAAGACTCAGCAGCAAGACTAAAGAGACCATGGCTAACATATAATAACAAAACTAACACAAGTTAAAAACATCAATTCTCGCATCAACATAGAAGTGACCACATCTAAGCAATCTTAAGCAAATACATCAGTAAGCATCGAAGAAGGAGGGCAAATAAATCGAGGGCTTATATTGGGGGATAAATATTGTTAGATGATCTTCATACAAGGTATTGTGATACAAAATAAGGCTCATGCTAATACTGTTGCACACGTATACTCTAGGATCTTAAAGATGTAAAGAGGACATCTTCAACTCTTCAGCTGAAATGAGTTATTAGCCATATCAATGAGCAGAGGAAGTCCCACATTGACAGGATGTCAAAAGTGGAAGCAAGTGATTATGTTATAAAATAAAGGATTGCTTTTAGCATTTTGCAACTGACGGGAAACATGTCATTTTTGACAAGTGGACCTCACAAGGTTCAGAAATTGGGCTAACAAAAATGATGTCCAATCAATTTAACGGAGTTAAAATTTTTTTGAAACGATTGTTAGTAATGACTCAGTCCGGTTTATGAAAATCGGCTGGGTTACCGGTCTCATTAAAAATCAGCCGAGTCAAACCAGTTCAATCTGGTTTACATGCATGGCCAATAATATGTTACTCTTGCGGTTCATTTGTTTACCGGTCAAACCGGCTAGTCCGAGCTGGGTTTAAAAACTATGGTTTTTACATATTTGTCCATGTTCTTCTTTTTCCTTAGCAAAGTGGGGAGCTTTGTCTTAAATGACATTAATGAATTTAATTAACTCGTATGATAGCGATCATTCAATTAAAATCAATAATCAATCATTACAAGTGATGGGAAATCATTATTCAAAAGAGAGAACTAGAGCAAATTACTCACAATATCATCTAATGATTTCCATTTGCCGATAGACCATTCTCACATAAAATGCCACAATGCGACACCCTTAATTTTTGGAGAAAGGGATGCACTTTCACTAAATCTTCTAGCAACTTCATTAAACACTATAGATGCAACTAGTATCAAATTATTAATTTAGGCTTCTTCATCAAAACAAACTTAAGACTTAAGAAGAATTGGTCTTCATAGTAAATAATTTGATAAATAAAGACATGAGGTTAGTTGTGATGGTATCAGAACACTTAAGAATGAAGGTTTGAATTAAGTGTTCCTTTAAAAAATTTTCTGCACACTTAACACACAAGTCAAAACGTTTAGCCAAATATGTTATCTCAGGAGATTTTCTCATGATTGCAATAATAAGGCTTTTCTAATTGAGGTAAACTAAAATTGATATGGATGATGATATATAAAACTTGAATCAAAAGTTGTTTTCTTACTAAGTCAAAGATAAGAGTGTCCACAAAACACTTTTTAACAAAGCCTTTTAAAATCTTAGTAAAACTTGTGTTTTGTACCTACATGCGGTTGAAAACAAAAACTATGGTGCAAATCTTTTGATATGAAATTGTTCAGTTAAAACATTATTTTTCAAGTTCTTTAAAACAAATGTCTAGTGATATTCTAGAAATATAATATGTAGAGGAAAGGATAGAAGAGCTGAAGATTAATATTTTTATACTGGTTCGGTTCTCAAACTTAGAACCTACATCCAGTCCCCATCCTGCAGATGAATGTACCCATTATAAACTAATACAACCAGTACAAACACTGAGTATTCTTTACCAAGCCTCTCCAAGCTCAATCCAAGTAATCTTTTCAATGAGTCTCTCCAAGTTCAATCCAAGTAGTATTTTTAATGAGTCTCTTCAAGCTCAACCAACCAAATTTTCTCTCACAAGACAAAACCTTATGATAACAATTTTGAATGAATTCTGTTGTTTATCTCTCAAAAAGAAAAATATAACACTCAGTACAGTAGTTTTGAACACTCTCAGAACAATAGGATTAAATTTTTACAAATTGAGAGAAGAGAAAAATTGCTTTAGCAAGGATTTCAAATTTGATAGGAGTATAGCTTTTGTTTCTCTTTCTTTCCTCTTTATCTAAATGCTGCTCCAAGATCACCTATTATAGGAGGATGGGAATTTTGACCATTTGATGCTTAGAGGGATGAAGATCAACTCCTCTTATGAAAGTCTTCCCTTTGTGATATGAAAGAGACTGTTTTAACTTTTTCTCCTTTGTGTTATGCAATCCAAAACATCACAGCAAAAGGAGATTAGTTGAGCACTTGGGAAGAGTTCTTTGGCTATTTGTTTTTGAACCTTTTTGATAAGACAACAACACATATGGTTTGTTTACTTCAACAAGCAATCCTTTGTGTAGCTCAATGGTTGCCATTTTTAGTAACAACTTTTCAACTCCTGGCTTCCGTGTTCTGCTTCTAACACAAATCTATTAATGTGCCAGCTTAGTGTGTTGGTTTGCTCAAAAGTAAAATCATTAACGTAAGTCAATCATCTAAATAATAGGGCTGAAACACTCAATACACTCATTAGAAAGTTCAGCAAGAAGTAATCAATTTAAGCATATTAAGAGTGATATAGTTACACAAAGTGTTTCATCATCATATAAGGATACATAAACCAACAAGTTGTCCCCATGCATAAACCAGTAAATGAAAAGTGCAACGGCAGCCAATGAACATGTCCCCATATTTGCCAAAAAATAAAAGGAGGTACTTTAGGAAAGTTTATTGGGAAATTAAGGATATGCTTTGATTAGCTGCCAATTCCTATACAGGAAGGATATAGCTAGTAAATCAAGAAAAGAGACAGGAAACTAACACCAAAGAATGTAAGCATCAATACAAATGTAAGAAATGCATAAATAGATCAAGAAGCCAAGAAAATCTTATTAACAGAACTGGAAAGTCTAAATCCAATACATGAGCCTATTAGCATGAGTATAAAATACAATGGTCCATGTGGAAAAGGAAGAGACCTAGTACTGAATTTCCAAACAAATGTAAAATGCAATGAATTTTCATTTAAATGATTAAATTTGGTGTCAAAAGATTAAAACAAAAAAAAGAAAGAAAGAAAAGCCGCCTTGTGATTTACCTACCTTACGTATCATCTCATATAGTTAAGTAGGAAGAAATGAAACAATGAGTGAACTAATCCTTCGTCCCAAAATGCTTACATAAGTTAATATGGTGACAACAAACCAACCTAGGAAGATATGGTTGCAACATAAGTAAGGAGTTATCATTCTAAAGCCTAGAACTACTTTTCCAATCTTTTGAACCTAAGCAGTTTACTATAATGTGGTATATATATAGACCCAAGATTCAAATAGTGGATTTATGAGTTAAAATTATGATTTGATTGAAACTGAGCGATGACCAGTTCAGTCGAGCTATTTTCATATTTGAATCTCATATATCAGTGTTTATATCAGCTAATGATTGAAGTTTGCTTTCCATTTCAAGTTTTCCCAGAGCAAGAAAAGGCTAGCAATCAAGAATACCTGAATAAGTAGTGCACCACCTTCTGAAAATCCAGCAATTTTAAACAGACTTCACTAGTGTTACTGTTTCCAAAATGGATATTTGTGATCAAAAGAAGGCTTTGAGAGCAGCCGAGTGAGTCTTTCCTCCCCGTGATCAAATGTCAAAATTCAATCTGCCTCCTCTACAAAATTCAATCTGCCTCCTCTACAAAATTCAATCTGCCTCCTCTACTCCCAACAGAAAATTTCATCAAAGTTTAGGATTAAAAGAAACAAAAGTAGTGAGGAGTAATAAAAAAAAAAATCCCAATTACGGATTCTTCCTTCTATATTTTACTTTTATAACGCACGGAGAACTTGAAATTTCAAATTATAAATAGGAATAGGAATGATATGAAACTAACTAATGTGGTTTATTGGTAATTCTGGTTAAGACACTAGTATTGGCCGGTGGCTACAAGTTTGACTGTCTAAGTAATATGCTTAAAGTGCATAAAACTAAAGTGCGACCATTGTACAGAAAAATAAATAAATAAAGCATGAAGAAAAATTTCAGACGGACAACAGAAACAAAAATTGATGTAGAGGTGTGCAAAAGGATCTTTGGGACAAGCACATGAGTTTCCTCTTTTGATATTGCAAAGAATCTGAAACCTTATTTTCTCATAATATATCCTCCCTATATCCTAATCTTACAGAAGCCAATTCAGAGATAATATGACTGTGAATGTTCTTGAGCTGAGAAATTGAAAGGTTTAGTTTTCAGTTCCAAAATATCGAACGGAAATAATAAAATAGAGGGAGCAATAAGTTTACCTGGAAATGACTATGTTTTTGACGTGGGAAATTTTGTTCCGATCCACACAATCTTCTCTCTGGTATCTATCAGCTAATCGGGGACACCCTTTGATTTCTAGTGTCTGTAAATTAGTCAGGCGTGGCATTCCATCTGGCAGCGACATCAAATCTTCGCATCTCCATATCCGGATACGCTGAAGTGACCGGATGCTACACATCCAATCCGGTAAGGCCTCTATCTTGCAATTATTAAAGGTAATATCTTGCAGAGAAGGGAGGCAGTCGGCCGGTTGGTCCAACAACCAATTTTCAATATGGTCATCAACATTTTGCATAAAAAGATGCTGTAGAGAAGCAAGGTTTCGCATCCAATGGCTTGGCCACATGTCCAAGAATCGGCCTATTATCTTCAAGGACTTGAGCTTTGCAAGCGGGGAGAAGGAGGAGCTTGGCGCTACATTCAGTGTGTCTATCAATGGCTTCACCGAGGAAGATATAAGTTCAAAGTCCTCAACAAGGTGCGGATAAGTAGGCATGCGCTCCAACTTGGAACAATGAGCGATTGTTAGTTTGGAGAGTCGAGGAAATGGAGGTAGCGAGAGGTCATCTGGATCACTGACATCGCCTTCCGTCCATTGCCATCCCCGGAGGTTGTCGCAATCACTTAGCTTGAGGGTCTCCAAAGATGGGAAGAATGTTGCTGCAGTCGTCACTTCAAAACATATGTACTCTAGTGCTTCCGAGATACTTATATGGAGAGACTTGAGGGACGGGAGTTGCTCCAGTGGTGGCAGATATAGGCAATTAAATAACCCAAAGAGGGAGATGTGAGAAATATTTGTGAGTGAAGAAAGCCAGTTGGGAAACCTCAAACCTGGATACCCCGTCACCGTCAAGCGTTTTAAATTTTGGTGTGGCTGAAGGTTTTCTAGTAGTTGTATCGTCTCAATGTGATTCTGATAGCATTGTGATAAATCTCCCCAATCTATATACAAGGACGACAGAAGTTTCTTGTCTTTTAAATTTACGTCCTGCGATTCTAGTCTCACGTCTCTAACCAACGCAAGCCTGTTAATCGCTAAAGAGCCTCTTAAGTTATTTATGTCCTTCAGTTCATTCAATTTGGCATTTTGCACCATACTATCATCCCCAACGTTGAAGGTCGACAAGTATTGCAGTGATGACAATTTCCCCAATCCCACAGGCATCATGTCTCTAAAGGCCCAACAGTTTTGAATGTCAAGGTGTCTCAAATTGGCCAACTTTGTGACAAATTTTGTTGGAGACTCAAGTTGGCTACACTGGGCCAATTTCAACGTTTGCAAGTTAACAAGATTGGTTATGGACTTGGGAAGAGTTCTTAGTTCAGTACAATTTGATAAGCCAAGGTATCTTAAATGCCTCAACTCATCCATGGAATCTGGCAACTTCTCAAAAAAACCAGAATTTGATAGATTCAGGGCACGTAAGCATTTGAAACGTAAGATATTCCTAGGTACTGTCCAACCTAACCCCGACAAGAACAATGTCCGCAGCCTCCTTGCATCTAATGAATTCAACAAAGTGGTTGATTCAGAATCAAGTGAGATTTGCATTGGTCTTTTGGTAAGTTCTTTTCTCTCACAATCCAAATAACAATCATTGCCAACTACTTCCAATGCAAGATCATGTATTAAATCATGCATTTTTAGACTACAGATATCACCGCTTTCATCTATTTTCGCATCTTGAAAAAATGACTTCATTAGAAGAATCTTAATAAATCGATTGCCCACATCTTCCATGTGTTGTGTTCCACATTCATCAAGGTAACCTTGTGACATCCACAGGCAAATCAACTCATCCTTTTCAATTTCCCAATCTTTAGGGTATAAGGAGCAATAGGCAAAACATTGTCTTAATTGAGGTGATAAATGTTGGTAGCTCAATTTTAGAACAGGCATAATACTAGTCTCATCTTGATCCATTTTCCAAAAACCACCTTTTGAAATATTAATCCAATCACTTTCTTGATCTTTACCTTGTAATATGCCTCCTATTGTTCTAATTGCTAGCGGAACTCCTCTACATTTTTCTACAATTTCATATCCAATTGATTCCAATGTACCACAAATTCCATCAGTATTATTTGCAAATATTATGTTCCTTAACAAATTCCAAGACTGCTCAGTAGTCAAGCCATTCAAAACAAATGGACTGCTTACTCCCATTTTTTCAGCGGCAATTTCACTACGGGTTGTCACCAAAATCTTACTGCCTTTAGCACCACACATCAAATAGGATCTTAATTGGGCCCATTTTTCATAACTTTCATTCCAGATATCATCCATCACTAGTAAATACCTTTTACCACTTAAATTTTCTTGAAGCTTATATTGTAAATTATCTAATGTTTCTTTATCATCAATTATTCTACCCGGTAATAACGATTTCAACATATTTTTCATAATAGTCTTGACATCAAAATCATCAGAAACACACACCCACATTTGCTTTTCAAAAAGCCTTTGGACTTCTGGATCATTGTAAGCCAATTGAGCAACAGTGGTCTTACCTAAACCGCCGATACCAACAATAGCAATCACAGAAACATTTAGGTTTTCATGCGGTTGACTCAACAGATTTAAAATCTCTCTTTTGCTATCTTCTCTCCCAATAATATCTGATTCCCACACAAACGAACCTGTCTCCCTCCATGCACTCTCGGTTTGGTTACCCACTTCGTGTCTTGGAATTAAATTCAATTTGGACATGTCTTCTACTACTACATTGAAATTCTTTCGTATCTTCTCTATGTTTCTAGCCAGTTGTCTACGAAAAACAACTGGGTTTGAAGATGAAAAAAATCGACGTACCTCTTTCACTATTTTGTTAGGACCATCCACTTTGCGTCGCAAATCTTCAGTGGCAATGCCATCGAACAAGTCATCTGCTTCAAAAAGTACATCTTTGAGCCTTGTTATCCAGAGTCTTGCAGCACGGTCATGCTCTTGTTTTGTATCAGCATCAAGTAGCACAGCTTTGATGGACTCAACTGTATTCTTGAGCCTTTCCAACTCATCCTTGACACCATTAATCCGTCCAAATTCATGGAAGGCTAATGCAGCCAACCTATTAATGAAGCTTGTGGCTACACCGTATGGAATTTGCTCCATATTCCTTCAAATGACTATTGAGAAAGAAAAGTGCAAGGCAGAATGAGGAAGAGGAAGGGAACGGAAGGGTGATATCACTGTAGAAAGTTGCTTTGTAAATATAGTTGGTAAAGGTTGGAGAAAGCACATGGGTATATACTATGATCACGAAGGGAAGGCACGCAAATAATAGTGAAATGACAATGTGGAAAGCTATCCTTTGCTTTGTGATCAATATTCAATATTTTAATTCAAAAGCCAAGTATCCGATGCAGTTTAACAACCCCTATTCACATGCTTCAACGTTGAAATCGAATCACAAGCATTCTTGCAATGTGTGCTGAATGAAAAATCCCTTTATTCTTTTCTTTTTTCCCTGCCACCCTCTTTCGTACACTTCCTCTGCCTTTACTTTTCGTATAATCTGCTGTTTTAAATTATATGTTACGCTTCTCCTATTGCTTTTTTTTTCCGGAACAAAAAAAAAATTCTTTTTTTTTTTTTAAAAAAAGTTCTATACCACACTCTCCAATCTGACATAGGGATTCATTAGTTAGATCTCTAAAAGTATTCTTTACGAGACCTGAAAAATGGTCTGAGAAATAACAAAAAGAGAAATTCAAATTGAAAGTATATATAAAATATGACCTCTAATATACTGTTTTTATATATCTTTAGTTTATGCACATTTTCCGAGCAAATACTGTGAATGTGAGTAGATACAATCTTATATATCAATAATTTATACATATAATATCTATATATCTATACGAATACCAATATTATTTCAAAACTATTTATTGGGAACTTTTGCCATTTATTACCTTATTGAAGAGCTTCTCTTCCCTACAAAATTAAAGAATTCCTATTTTAGGATAGTTTTTGAATTTCAAGAATTTTGCATTTTGCCAAGAGCTTTTCCTTTTGCCATGATCCCATAGTTTTGAAACCAAGACGGGACCAGCTAGTTTGAACCAAATGATGAATTGACCACCTAATTATTTAAGTTTTTCACTTGGATGAACTGGCCTTAAAGTGCACACTGAACCAGTATTATACTACAT
Source organism: Dalbergia cochinchinensis (assembly GCA_031216125.1). Taxonomy (NCBI): domain Eukaryota; kingdom Viridiplantae; phylum Streptophyta; class Magnoliopsida; order Fabales; family Fabaceae; genus Dalbergia; species Dalbergia cochinchinensis. The sequence continues at coordinate 24,499,091 of CM062377.1, read as the reverse complement.
AGAGAGAAATTCTAAACATATATTAAAAAATTTAAGATGTGGGGTTCAAACACACATCGACGAAGAAGTGTATACCCAACCCCTAGGCTATCAACATTGTTATTTTATTTTGTTTAAATAATTATATATATTGCATATTTAATATATTTTTATATATTAATTTAATTACATCTGATTTAATTGGTTTAAATAATGATACACCGGTTAAATTAATAGTCTAGTAACCAAGTGGTGCACCTAAGTCGATTATTGATCTGAATTTTAAAACTATGCATGATTCATTTATTAGGAAACTTTTTTTCCATGTTACTATCTTTGCCATATTCATTATCTCTTTTTGAATTTTACTCTTGAATAATTGTTCAATAATTGTTGCATGTCTTTTAAACCAATGCAATACAATTTCAAAATTCCTATATCCCAACTTTGTTAATTAGGTTTGCAACGTACTTTTGTTTTTAATTTGATATATCGTTCAATTAAAAGGTGACGTTATTTAATATATTAATGAAGAATTTTTATAATGTTATTAATATATATATATATATATATAACACCTTAACTTATTTTTTATAATATGGCATTATGAAAATTAATAATGTTTCAATTATAGAACATTATTTTAATTTTTGAGTATTATATAGATACTTTTAAAAAAATACATATTTACAAAATTTGAGAACCACAAACTGCAAAGTACAGTCACTTGACAGTTTCTAAAGCATTTTCACTCTCCCGCAGTTTCAATTTTTTATTGAAAAATAGAAAACTACTCAAACAAATATAACTTTGGAGAATTAAAATAAATATTAATATAAAAATATTACCTAAATGACTCCTGGCTAAATCCTTTATAAGATAAATATATTTCTACCTACTATCTTTGTAATCTACCTTTAAGCCACTATGATTGATATAGTGATGAGAGATTTGAGTAGTATACAAGAAGTTCTAAGCTCAAGTATCATTTTGATCAATATAATTTCTAAAGTATCAAAAAAAAAAATCTACCTTTACTCTTTCACCATTTAGCTTCTGGGGCAACTAAATTAATTACGTTTGCAACTATATTTTTTTATTTTTAAATTGATATTTTTTTTTCATTTACAAGATTATTTTCTTTAATATATTGAGAATTCATATATCTTTGAATACAAGTTTTTTATATATTAATGAAGAAGTTTTGTTAACTTACTTTTTATAATATGGTATATATTATGAAAATTAATAACATTTCGATTTTATCACTTACTATTGGAATTGTGTGTATTATATAGAAAATTTATTAAAAAAAATTCTGAATCTATATCTATAATATTTGAGAACCATTAACTGAAAAGTACTTCTACTTGACAATTTCTTGAGCATTTTCACTCTCCCACAATTACAAAATTTTACTGAAAAATTAAAACACCTCAAACAAATATTGGAGAATAAAATAATCAGTAATATAAATATACCTCTACTTGCTATAATGCTACCTTTATAATCTACCTTTACTCTTTTATCATTTAGCTTCCTTAATAACCAAGTAATTATTTTTACGACAAATATTTTTATTGTTAAATTTATATTTCGTTCAATTACAAGGTAATGTTCTTTAATATATTGAGAAGTCATATATCTTTGAGTTTTTTGTATATGTTAATGAAGAATTTTTCAATTCCATATATATATATATATAACACAACTTATTTTTATAATATGCTATTATGAAAATTAATAATGTTTCGATTCTATAACTCATTATTTGAATTTTATGTATTATATAGATAATTTATAAAAAAAAATGTGTCTATATTTTTAATATTTGATTGAGAACCATAAACTAGAAAGAACGGCCAGTTGACAGTTTCCAGAGAGCATTTCCACTCCTCCACAATTTCAAATTTTCACAAAAAAGAGAATAAAAATAAATATTAATATAAAATATTACCTAAATGACTACTGGCTAAATCTTTTAAAAGATAAACATCTCTCTACACACTACTTTTGTAATCCAGCTTTGCTCTTTCAAGATTTAGCTTCCTTGATATGTTATTTAGAGCTTCTTAGGGACTTCTCTTATTTACAGACCCATTGACACCCATTGACATGAATCATAGCATTCAATCTAATATGATAGCTAATAATCATACATAGCAGTGATTCAAAACAAGTAATTTTAGAAATGTTTCAAACAAAACCAAATAAAAAAATTTTTAGGGACTAAAACAAAAATTCACTTATTTTCAATGACAACAAACATATCTAAGCCTTCTTTCTATTGTTCACTTTTACTTATATTATATATTATATTTTCTATTATACTTTGGTGCTGTTATGAATAAAATTATTATGTAGTAAAATTTTAAAATTTTAATTTTGTTAGTTATTTTATTAGTGTTACATAAAATTGCTTTATTTTGGCTATGAAAAAAAAATGTTTACACCAATATAAGTTTTGACACATATCTTACACATTCGATAACTTTTTATTGAAGAAATTTTTTATAAAACCTTCCGGTATCTGCATCTTCATCATCTTCCTCAGATGGGTTGTTTTGGGTTGTGAGGTTGGGGAGCCTTCGCAGATTTTGTTCGCTAGCCTTTTGTTCTCAGCCACTATTTGCATGTTCGCAGCCATCATTCTGTCATTCTACTTCTTTAATAACCAAATGGTGGCGAGGAGCTCATCCATTGGAGGAGTGGATGTGTTGTAATTATGGAGTTCATCGTTGTGAGGTTGGTAGTGTTGGAAAACATCAGATTAATGCAGCAGAATATCAAACACTAGTGAACAAAATTTTTCCACCCCGTGAATTGTTCATATAGGACAGAAAACACATTCAATGAAATTATATTTCATAAGGTTGATATCATTTTGTGTCATTTAGATATCATAAATGCTTAAAACAAGAATGAATAAACAAGACATGTACCTCTTGTAGCAAAGTCCTGTAAAAAGTAGTTGTCCGTCTCAAGAACACGTAGCAACACAACCACATGACCTCTAGCTTGTCTAGGCGAACATGATATGCTAAGGAACTCTTTCTTGTCCAAGTTCAACTCTCTGTTGCCCTTCGGACCTTAGATTATTATGAAGTAAGTGGTGAAGTGGTTTTCTCATAATAGAGAGGTGTCTATTTGGCTCAATAGTTTCTATCCCTTTTTAAAGACCTTGAGTCATACTCTCTCTTCTCATTATATGCCAGATACTTCTCTTTTAAGGTTGTAAAGATTTTTTTTTCATTATTGGGCATGTGCAAATATTGGGATGGTATTTAAATCACATATCAATTTTCAATTGATTTCCAATTAAAAACTTATTTAAAATTTGAATTGATTTATTTTCAAATAATTTTTATTTTACATAGGCTTATGTAATTTTAGTATTTACCAAAATAACATCATCTCACATATAAGTCATTTGATGCCTTATATTAACCTAAACTTGAAAAGATCAAAATGCCCCTTAAACAGGTTTCTAAAATATAGAGCTTCCATATAAAACCTTTTGAGGATTTACCACCACATTGAATTTGACTTTATGATGTGCTAGTAACCCTGTAATCTAATTACAAGTCCAATTTGGTAATTAATTTCTAATTAACTGTATTAATTAGAATTAATTCGTTCTTGGCTTATACATGTTCTATTGTGTATGACTAACTAGGTTCATCACTAGTTGGTAATGAAATCACAAAATCAAACTTTTGATCTCATCGAAAATTCATTTTTGAACCTGGAGTACAATTACCCAAATACCCTTGGTTCTCATAAGTTATGGATAACACCAGGCACAGCATGCCATGACTACCCAAATAGTGATGAATATATCAATTAGAACATTCTAGTGAACCAATAATCATATTTCCCAGCACTCAAATCCTTTCATTACAGGTCGGATCCCAATCCAGCCAAGGTCATGGATAATGTCAAACCCTACAGCTTAGATCATATGGATTTTTTGAGTTTTTTTTTTCATTCTTTGATCATTATGACATAAACTAGAAACTCTTTTCTATTTAGCTCCAAGTACCTTGGCCAAGGATTTCATGATCAAGAACAACCCCTCGTCCATAAGACCTATCCTCATTTACATGAGGTAATGAATTCCATATTGATTGGTCACCTATCTTCATACATGACTAACTATAGCCACAGACTTCTTAATACTAATGCATGGCATGAATATATGAATAGTCCCAAACTATAGCTACATATGTGCAAGATAACCGTGCCATCCTAGGTTTAAGGATTATATGCACTGATATGAGCTAGATAATGTTTCATTGACATTAGTAAAATTACCATGTGAACTTTATCTATTTGTCACATTCAACCCACTTATCCTATACATATCTGTTTTGACATCTAATGTTGTATAGTATAAGACTCACTATTCCATCTTCATTAGTATCTCATAATCATGGAAATAAACAGAGGTGATGATCTTCTGGAATAAAAACATCCAATTTAAATTCCTATAATCATGAACTATTTTAAAGATATTATACTAGACTACTCCGTCACTCATATTCTCAACTTTTGAGATTCTAATAAACATAATTATGGATAAAAGAATAATAAACTGTCATTAATAAGAATTATTGATACATATATTTATTAGCTCTAGGGCATATAACTAACCGATAGTTGTTAGCGGTGATTGGCATGGTGATGTTGGCATGGATAAAAGAATAATAAACTGCCATTAATAGGAAGTATTGATACATGTATTTACTAGCTTTAGGGCATATAACTAACCAGTGGAGAAAACTTGTTTATCAACCCCATGTTATATGCCAATGTTACCTGGAAATTTTGGTAAGGGTGTAGGCCTCTTCAAGTGCTCGTGAAAGACTAGGGAAACCTACAAAAATACTCTGATGCCTAAGTAAGCAAGGGTTAGGTATAGAGTGGTACAGATGACAATTGTATGTTTGATCTTACTTGGCAACTCAAAGCCCTTCTATTTGGTGAGGTGTCCCCTTGGATAAATCCAAACAAGATCTTTAGTGTGTTTCCTTGAATAAAGGGATTCCCATACGATTTAGAAGATAATGATTATTCTTCTTACCATTAGGAGACATGCTCCCAATTGTTGTTATTGCTAGATTGTAAAGAATCTAGCCATATTAGTGCCCAATTGCAATGAGATCTCGATTAAATCAGTAGAAGATCATTGAAGGGCATGTTGTGCTGCAAGGCCAACCGTAGGCCCAATCTCCAAGTCCTTTGGAAGTGAGCCAAAGCCGATCTCTAGTGCATATTTATGGTTTAGCACAATATTAATGTCTTTTGTAAGAAATGGGATTCATTATTGTAGTGATCTTGGAAGGCCAGAAACCAAATTCATTTCAAAAAGGCTGCTAGCTATGCAGCTAATACTGTAAAATATACACTCACTGAGAAAGGTATCTATACTCTCTACATTGACTTTGTATTTGGGAAACATCAACTATACTGGCAGGGTTAATTAGACACAACAAATTTATGAAGAATAAGCTTAATGCCAAAAGATGTAAAATAGATGGGAAATGAAAGAAAAGAATTGTATTGAATTTGGTTTCATCTAACGAGAAAAAGAGCATGGAAATAAGCCTTTTTGGTGAGTAAAATATCACTTTAATCTCTAAAATTGTAAGCATGCTTTACTTTAATATTTGAAATTTCGAAATTAGCTCTTCAGTCCATGAAATTGCATTCTGTAGGTCATTTTAATCCTTGGTCAAATAATCGTCAATCAACTGCTGCATTTTGTTGATGTAACACTTAAAGTGATACGTGACATGCCACATGTCGATGATATGTCAATGATGTGTCATGTTAATCCCACTTGGTATGCCGATGTAGCATCAGATCAAAATAGATTCAAATTAATCTCTAGAATTTTTAATATGTTAAAATACCCTGAAACTTTTTAAATGTGTGAAATAAGTCCCAAATCCTAAATTTCTCTTCTTTTGGTTCATAAAATCTAAATCATCGATAATTCTTAAACTCACTTATTTCTCTCTCATTTTCTGTCACGACCCAATCTTAGGCCATGACTAGCGCACAGACTAGATGAACTCACCTAGCCCGGCAAGCCTAATGATGTGATCTCACTAAAATAAATTTCAAACTCAAATACTTTGGCTATTGAAAATTCGGCAGCACCACCCCTAAAAATTGGACAATCCGTAGATATAATTTACCTGCTACATAATGCAATTTCATAATCCAAGATCAGCAGCTAGAATATTCCAGTAATTCCAGATATACAAAATAATTTTGCTTAAACTCTTGCTCGCACATAATCAAAATACACAACCTATATCTTATAGCTACAAAATATTGGAGTCAATAACAAAAAAAACCTCAATTGACAATAGAGGTCTACCAAAAAGAATATCCTGGGCAAACAGTAATCCTAGGGGTTTGCTACTCAGCTACCTAAAAATCTGAAGAAAAAAGAGATAGGTGAGTCAAACAGACCTAGTGAGGACTATAAACAAAGTGGACGAGAAGGAGAAACTAATCAATGCATGAGCATGTAATAGAAAACAAGATAGGCTATAAATTATACACATTAAAGCCAATAATAACAATATAATAGGCCATACTTTATATTTCTCCCAGAGTTTGAAAATACATACTCTTCAAAATTTTATTTCTCAGAAAAGTCTCAAAAAATAAATTACTAAACACATTTTCTCACTTTTCTCAAATTCCTTATTCTCATATAAAATTTACTTCATCATCAAATACTCAAATACTCATGAAGGTTACATAAGAAGCATAAATCTTATTTGGGGAGTAATCTCATCCCGTAAATCACAAGATTTATTAATTTTCAAATAATGTTCTTTCAAATTCTTATCTCATTAAGAGAAACTATGTGCACATAGGCCGTTACATTTCTTCGTTTCGGCAAGTGGTAATGTCATTATATCTCTTCGCTATGGTGAGTGGTAATACCATTATATCTCTTCGCTATGGCGAGTGGTAATGCCATTATATCTCTTCACTATGGCAGGCGATATTACCATTAAATCTCTTCGCTATGGCAAGTGATAACGCCGTTATATCTCTTTGCTACGGCTAGCGGTATTGTTATTACTTCTCTTCGCTATAGCAAGCGATAATTCTATCTTAGAACCCATCATGGTTTTCTTAAATAAATTTTTCATCAAACAATTTATAAATCTAAGACTCAATCTTCATATTTATCTAACTTTGCAAATGCCAAATGTTATATTTTTTCCAACGCACATTGAAACAACATATGGCAAAATCATGGCATTATAAAACCAATAAAGAGAGCTAGTATACAACCAAATCATCAAGTCATAATAATAAGCATCATATTTGAGAAAATCAACTAATCAAACTAACCAATCAATCTAAGTAGCTCTACATAAAAATTTTATCAAATCTAATAAATTAGTTTCTCCCATAAAAATAATTTAAAGCACCGTCACTATGTAAATAGTCACTCATAATACAAAGGGATCAACTAGGCCTCTCCCTAACAGCTCCGGAAGGAGTAGCTTGCTCCGCGTCAATAGAATCTAGCAAACATAAATATTTTGACAAGTTTAAATAATTTATTTCAAAACAATTTATCAATTAGAGAGCCTATTGAACAAAACCCCCAATTATGGAACCTAGGGCTCCTAAGGATGAGAGAAAAATCAAATCTTAATACTACCCAATACAACCTATTAATATTGGAGCTTCTAACTCACTAGATTTACACTTAATATACCAAATATATACCCATCCGTCATTTTGAGAGCTCACTAGTTTGTAAGATATATCCTAGAGTAACAAAAAAAAAATGGATGAGATTAAGATTAGAGACTTACCTCAAGTTTTGAAAGTAAATGGGTATGGAGATTTAATGACAAACTAAGCTCACAATGGAGTTTGTGAGTTGAAAAGAAAAGAAAATAAAATAAAATAAAGGGAAGAAGAAGATGAAGGGGACGCTGGATGAGGGAAAAGAACGCAAAGAAAGAAAAAGTGAATTTAAGGGAAAGAAGGGAAATGCGTTTCGGTGGTTTCATCCACTTTTCCCCATTTTTTTTCTTGTATTTAAAGACCTAACAATTACCAAACTACCCCTTCATTAAGTTTTCTCCTTTTTTTTCATTACATTACAATATCTCCCCCCTAAAAGAAATTCGTCCTCGAATTTCAATTTAATTACTAACCTTATACTTCAAAAAGATATGGATATTTTTCTCGCATAACGGCTTCAAGTTCCCATGTGGTTTCTTTAGCAGATTGTCCCTGCCAAAGAACCTTTACAGATGCAATATCTTTAGATCATAGGCACTAAACTCGATTATCTATTATTGCTACCGGCTGCTCACTATAGCTTAGGTTCTTATCAAGCTCAACCGATTGATGTTGTATGACGTGAGAAGGGTCATGGACATATTTCCTAAGCATTGAAACATGAAAAACTGGATAAACTCCTAAAAGGTCTGGTAGAAGAGCTAGGCGATAAGCTACTTGCCACACCTTATCCAATATCTCAAAAGATCCAATGAACCTTGGGCTTAACTTCCCTTTCCTACCAAATCGTAACAAGCCTTTCATAGGAGAAACCCGTAAAAACACGTGTTCCCTTACACCAAACTCTAAAGGTCGACGTCTATAATCTACATAAGATTTTTGCCTACTCTGAGTTGTTACCAACTGTTCTTGAATTAATTGAACTTTTTTGATAGCTTCCTGAATCAAATCTGGGCCAACCAACTTGGACTCTCCAGTCTCAAACCAACCAATAGGTGACCTGCAACGTCTTCCATATAAAGCTTTAAATAAAGCCATCTGGATACTAGATTGATAACTATTATTGTAAGCAAACTCCATCAATGGGAGATATTGGTCCTAACTACCTTTGAAATCTAAGACACAAGCACGGAGCATATCTTCTAAGATTTGTATTGTCCTCTCAGATTGACCGTCTGTCTAAGGGTGAAAAGCAATGCTCAAGTCCAATCTAGTTCCCATCGCCATCTGAAAAGATTTCCAAAAGTGAGAAGTGAATTGAGACCCTCGATCAAATATAATAGATATTGGTACTCCTTGCAGAGATACAATCTTCTCCAAATAAAGCTTAGCATATTGAGCTGCTTTGTAGGTAGTCTTTACAGGTAAAAAGTGTGTAGACTTTGTCAATCGGTCTACAATCACCCAAGCTAAATCATAACCCCTTACGGTTTTAGGTAATTTTGTAACAAACTCCATTGTGATTCTCTCCCACTTCCACTCGGGTATTTCAACTTGTTAGAGTAATCTCGCAAGCTTCTGATATTCAGCTTTCACTTGCTGACATACTAAACATTTAGAAGCAAACTCAGCTACTTCCTCTTTCATTCCTTCCCACCAATAGAACTCTTTTAAGTCTTGATACATCTTTTGTAGAACCTAGATGAATAGTATAAGAAGAATGATACACTTCCTCTAATATCTTTTTTTTCAAATTAGACACATTAGGAACACATAAGCGTTTGCCAAGACACAAAATGCCATCAGAATCAACAACAAACTTTGAAGTTTTGCCTGCTTGGGCCTCTTCCATAAGCTTATTCAAAAAGGGATCTTCTCCTTTATTACCCTTAATATCTTCCAACAAGGTAGAATGAAGTTGAACATGAGCTAATAAGGACTGCATATCTACGACTTTAAATCATACTTCTCTATCAACAAGTTCTTGGAACTCTCTCACTATTGGTCTTCTAACCTCTGCTATGTGTGGAAGACTTCCCATAGACTTTCTACTCAAGGCATCAACCACCACATTTGCCTTTCCTGGATGATACATAATCGTGTAATCATAGTCTTTTAAGAGCTCCATCCACCTCCTTTGCCTTAAATTCAAGTCTCTCTGCTGAAAAATATACTTAAGACTTTTATGATCAGTGTAAAACTTGCATGTCTTACCATATAAATAATGCTTCCAAATCTTGAGAGCAAATATCACTACCGCCATCTCTAAATCATGTGTGGGATAGTTTTGGTCATGCTTCTTAAGCTGTCTAGAAGCATAGGCAATCACTCTCCCCTGTTGCATCAATACACAACCAAGGCCAACTCTAGAAGCGTCACAATAAACTGCATAACCACCATTAGAAGTAGGCAATGCTAACACCAGAGCGGATGTCAGACAACTCTTCAACTATTGAAAACTTTGCTCACATGCATCACTTCACTGGAATCTAACTTGCTTCAGTGTCAACTTTGTCAAAGGTGCTGCTAGCTTAGAGAAATCCTTAACAAAATGGCGATAATATTCTGCAAGTCCAAGGAAACTACGAATCTCTGTCACAGAAATAGGTCTTGGCCAATTTTGCATTGCTTCCACTTTCTTAGAATCAACACTTATCCCCTCTTTAGATACAACATGACCTAAAAAAGTCATGTTGTCTAACCAAAATTCACATTTAGAGAACTTAGCATACAACTTATGCTCTTTTAAGGTTTGCAAGGCCAACCTCAAGTGTTCTTCATACTCTTCTTTACTCTTGGAATACACTAAAATGTTATCAATGAAGACTATAACAAAGTGATTTAAGAGCAGCTTGAAGACTTGGTTCATCAAATCCATGAAGGCTGCCGGTGCATTCGTAAGCTCAAAAGACATAACCAAGAATTCATAATGACCACAACGAGTACGAAAAGCCGTCTTCAGAATGTCTTCACCCCTTATCTTCAGCTGGTGATATCCAGATCGCAAGTCAATCTTTGAGAAACATTGGGATCCCTGAAGCTGATCAAATAAATCATCGATACAAGGAAGGGGATACTTATTCTTCACTGTTATTTTGTTCAACTGCCTATAATCAATACACAAACATAGTGAACCATCCTTCTTCTTAACGAACAACACCGGTGCACCCCAAGGAGAACAACTTGGGCGAATGAAACCTTTATCAAGCAACTCCTTCAACTGTTCTTTCAATTCTTTAAGTTTGGCTAGAGCCATCCTATATGGAGGTAGATATTGGCTAGGTATCTAGAAGCAAATCTATGCAAAACTCTATCTCCTTGTTAGGTAGTAACCCTGGCAACTCTTCCGGGAAAACATCAGGATACTCGCATACCACAAGAATATGTTCCAATCTCCCCTGTGATAAATTTGTATCTCTCACCATCGCTAGGTACCCATAACAACCCTTTCTCAATAATTTTTGAGCCACCATGAAAGTAATTAAGTTACTTGGTGACCAATCCCAATCACCTTGAAAAGTGAATGGCGCTTCACTTGGAATGCTAAAATTTACCACTTTATTGTAGTAGTCTACGTTAGCATGACAAGCAGCTAACCAATCTATACCAAATATCACATCAAAATCTACCATGTTAAGAACTCTCAAGTCAACTACTAAAAGTTTGCCACTCACCGAAACATCACATCCTCTAAACACCAAAGTGGCTAACAAGGTGCCTTTTGGCGTAACTGCTATCAAAGGTTCCTCAAGGAGTGTAGGATCCCCTTCCAAAACAAGATGCAAAGGAAGGTGATACAAAAGAATGGGTAGCTCCCAAATCAATCAAAACATTTGCATCATGAGAACATACTGAGAGTATACCTGCTACAACAACATTAGATGCCTGAGCATCCTGCCTGGTCACAGCAAAAACACGAGCTTGTCCTCTACCTACTTGCCCCTGACTGCTAGCACCCAATCCTTTACCACTCTACTGTGTACTGCCAGATCCTCGTCTATTCGAACCATTTCCTAGATGTTGTAGCTCCACTAGTTGAAGGCTAAGAGTGCATCATAAGACAACTTCTAGCAAAGTGTCTCATCTACTCACACTGATAACAACCTGTAAAGCCCTGGTTGCATGGTCTGAAATGCGCCTTCCCACATATAGCACAAGTAGGAGGAACTCGATCAAAATGCCTCTGATGCGGCGGAAAGCTCCGATTAGGAGCACTACTAGCAGTCTGACTACCACAGAAGGTCTGTGACTGAGGGGCTCTCTATTGCCCTTGACAGCCCTGACTGATATCATCTCTAGAACCTCTACTACTACGGCCTTGATGGCCCCCAAGATTGCCTTCTAATCGTGACCTCTTGCATGAATCACGTGATGCTTGACTTTTATCCTTGCCTCCCCACTCAATGGCCAAAGCTCTATTCAAGGCTTGCGCATATGTCATCTCAAAACCTGCTAGTACCCTATATGTATATGGCCTTAAACCATTAATAAAGCAATCAACTCGCAACTCCTCTGTAGCAACCATGTGTGATGCATATCTAGCCAGCTTCTGAAATTGGGTGCTATATTCTATCACAGTCATCTGATCTATATGCACAAGAGACTCAAACTGCTGTCTTCTGCTAACCCAAATACTCTTTAGTAGGAAATGAGTTAAGAATGATTGAGTAAACTCATTCCAAACCAAAGGCAGTGATCCTTCAGGCCTCGCATGAAACATAGTCTCATACTAACCTCTTGCCATATCTCATAGTTGGAAGGCTGCCAACTCAACCATCCAAGTAGGAGAACAACCCAAAGCTCTACATATCCAAGCCACATCATCTAAGAATCTCTTGGGGTCCTCATTATAGTCAGAACCACTAAATACTGGAGGGTTATGCCTTGTAAATGAAGATAAAGAAACCATTGGCCCCTGACGGTGTACTAGTGGTTGCACAACATTTGCCACCTCTTGACTAGACTCCAAACCCTCTTGATTCTGATCTACATGAGGTTGTCAATTTCCTCCAAGGGCATTCACCAATTGTTGACCATGCCAACAGCTAGTCTAGCTAGTGTAGGATCCCCACGTGTAGCTCTAGGAATCTGGAATTGGGGCATTGCACCACCCCATGTACGCCTAGCACGGCGGCCAACATGCCCACCACCTCTCGTGGCAGTTACACGAGGTTGAGTGGAAGCCTCATCGGTAGTTGGCCTCCTAGTAGATTTTTTCTTTGGTGGCATGGTCACTTAGGACATAAATAGAGATCAGAGAAACCTAGATGTAATCACCATATGAAAATTGTAAAGACAACATTAAAAAGGATATGACAACTAGAACAAGGGACTCCAGTTTGATAATGGATAGCTATAGCCTCCTACTTGTACATTGTGCCTGGGTACACAAATTACAAGCAAGATTCCATAATTGCCCAAATATTTGCAGCCATTAGGACAACAGGACCTACTAACCATAGCTCTAATACTAACTTTGTCACGACCCAATTTTAGGCCATGATCGGCACACAGGCCGGATGAACTCACCTAATCCAGCAAGCCTAAAGATGTGATCTCATGAAAATAAATTTCAAACTCAAATATTTTGGCTACTAAAAAATTGGCAAACACCTCCCCTAAAAATTGGACAATCCATATATATAATTTACCTGCTACATAATGCAATTTCATAATCCAAAATCAACAGTCAGAATATTCCAGTAATTCAAGATATACAAAATAATTAGGCTTAAGCTCTTGCTCACACATAATCAAAATACATGACCTATGTCTTATAACTGCAAAATATTGGAGTCAATAACAAAATAAGCCTCAATTGACAACAAAGGCCTATTAAAAAGAATATCCTAGCCAAACACAATCTCAGGGGTCTGCTACTCAGCTACCTGAAAATCTGAAGGAAAAAGGGAGGGGTGAGTCGAACAGACCCAATGAGGACTATAAACAAAATGGACGAGAAGAAAAAACTGATTAATGCACGAGCATGCAATAGAAAACAAGATAGACTATAAATTATACATATTTCTAAAAGCCAATAATAACAATATAATAGGCCCTACTTTTATATTTCTCCCAGAGTTTGAAAATAAATACTCTTCGAAATTTTATTTCTTAGCAAGGTCTCAAAAAATAAATTACTAAACACATTTTCTCACTTTTCTCAAATTTCTTATTCTCATATAAAATTTACTTCATCATCAAATACTCAAATACTCATGAAGGTTATATAAGAAGCATAAATCTTATTTGGGGAGTAATCTAAACCCGTAAATCACAAGGTTTATTAATTCTCAAATAATGTTCTTTCAAATTCTTATCTCACTAAGAGAAACTATGTACACATAGGCCGTTACATCTCTTCGCTACGGCAAGCGGTAATGCCATTATATCTCTTCGCTATGGCGAGTGGTAATGCCATTATATCTCTTCGCTATGGCGAGTGGTAATATCATTATATCTCTTCACTATGGCGGACGATATTACCATTATATTTCTTCGCTATGGCAAGCGGTAATGCCGTTATATCTCTTCGCTACGGCTAGCGGTATTGCCATTACTTCTCTTCACTATGGTAAGTAGTAATTCCATCTTAGAACCCATCATGGTTTTCTTAAATAAATTTTTCATCAAACACAATTTGTAAATCTAATGCTCAATCTTCATATTAATCTAACTTTGCAAATTCCAAATGTTATATCTTTTCCAACGCATATTGAAACAACATATAGTAAAATCATGGCATTATAAATCCAATAAAGAGAGCTAGTAATAATTACAACCAAATCATCAAGTCAACTAAATCATCAAGTCATAATAATAAGCATCATATTTGAGAAAATCAACTAATTGAACTAACCAATCAATCTAAGTAGCTCAACATAAAAATTTTATCAAATATAATAAATTAGTTTCTCCCACAAAAATAATTTAAAGCACCGTCACTATGTAAATAGTCACTCACAGTATAAAGGGATCAATTAGGCATCTCCTTGACAGCTCCGAAGGGAGTAACTCGCTCCGCGTCAACAGAATCTAGCAAAAATAAATATTTTGACAAGTTTAAATAATTTATTTCAAAATAATTTATCAATTAGAGAGCCCATTGTACAAAACCCCTAATTATGGAACTTAGGGCTCCTAAGGATTAGAGAAAAATCAAATCTTAATACTACCCACTACAACCTATTAATATTGGAGCTTCTAACTCACTAGATTTACACTTAAAATACCAAATATATACCCATCTATCATTTTGAGAGCTCACTAGTTTGTAAGATATATCCCAGAGTAACAAAAAAAATGGATGAGATTGAGATTGGAGACTTACCTCAAGCTTTGGAAGCAAATGGGTATGGAGATTTAATGACAAACTAAGCTCATAATAGAGTTTGTGGGTTGAAAAGAAAATAAAATAAAGGGAAGAAGAAGATGAAGGGGATGCTGGATGAGGGAAAGGAACACAGAGAGAGAGAGAAGGTGAATTTAGGGGAAAGAAGGGAAATGGGTTTCGGTGGTTTCATCCACCTTTCCTATTTTTTTCTTGTATTTAAAGACCTAACAATTACCAAACTACCCCTTCATTAAGTTTTCTCTTTTTTTTTTTGTTATGTTACATTTTCACACCCTATTTAAATAATCCAAATTTTTAAATATTTTAAACATAATTAAGAGCTTGATTAGTCTAAATTTGAGACCCTTCATGTTTAGCTAACATAATTAATTTATTAACTATTACATTATATTTCTTGAAAATAGATTTTAAAATATAAAAAATAGGATTCAAGGAAAATATTATATTATCAAGTGTGAATAGAGTTTATTAGAGGCCTCTTTGGAATATTTTTGTTTGCAATTTGGAAAGGAATTTGGTATCAAAAAAATCTAACATGACAATGAAAATAAATTCTATCCTCATGTCAAATGTACTCACAAACCATTTCAAATATGAGAGTTTTAATCAAACTCAAGTAGAAAATTATGTCTTTTATTCCGTCTCAATGATAGTAGGTCATAGGGAATAACCGTATTTTGGGGATGTTGATACTAATAAGGCAAACACAGTGACACCAATTTAGAATATAGCATTTATGACTACTTTCCCCTAACATTGTCTCATCTTTATGAGGGATTAAATTGCTTACCACTCATCCAATAACAGTAAATTGTTGATGATATATTATCTTCTGATTGTTATTCTATGTTAAAGAGATCTTTGTTTAATAAGGGTGTGAAAATAAGAGAGAAAACATGGATTTAGCAAATATTAAAAATTTAAATTTTATGAAATAGAATAAGAGAAATTTGGGATTTGAGACTTTTTTTATACATTTTAGAAAATTTTCAGTGACTATTTTGACATATTTAAAATTTTGAGGACTAATCTGAACCTATTTTGATCTGATGCCACGTCAACATGCCATGTGGGACAACATGCATATCATCAACACGCTTTCGACGTGTAGTACGCCATATCTCACTTAACATGTCACGTCAGTAAACTGTAATGGTTGACTGAGGGTTGTTTGACTAGGGATTAAAATGACCTACAAAATGTAATTTTATGGACTAAAGAGTTAATTTCAAAATTTGAAGAACTAAAGTAACATATATTTACAATTTCAAGAACCAAAGTGACACTTTACTCCTTTTTTGGTACATCAAATTTAAATCTAGGAAAAGACTCATTGATATTATGATTAGCATATGTGTCTTATCACCAACTCAAACACAAGGAGTGAGTGAACCAAATAAGAGGATAAAGGAGGTCCATCAACTTTTACATCACTTATAAACCCATCACCTTCACCTCGATCTGCATGGTAGTTGTTGGCTTGTGTATATAATGATGAATCATGTGTGAATATTTTAAAATGCGTTTTTAGTTTTTCAAGTTGTTGGAAATATGAATAACTTCATTATGCTTAGGAATCATTATATATATATATATATATATATATATATATATATATATCAATCAAAGCAAGTTATTTTTTCTCATAGATTACTCTCCAATATTATTATCATCCGCATATTCTTACTTTCAAGTTGGTATGAGTGGGTTTGATCCCGTCTCTGCTCTGCCTTCTAGTCTCCTTGGTCTGCCCCTGGTCCAACATATTGGAGTTTTATTCGTAGTCTCCTTTTATTTGTTTTGTATTTGGTCAGACAAGACACCTAAACCTATTATCCTCCATTCTTATAATTTTTGGTAAGAACTCGAGACCTTCTCCATCGTATATAGCCAGAGGTGTCTGAGAATGCTCATTCGCATCATCATCCGTCGGCACGTGCAGCTTGCGCGCCACTCTCTAGCCAACCGTTCACCTTGGCTGTGCCACCACTCTGTTCATCGGAGGTTCAATTCTCAATTTGTGGTGTTTGCGGTCGTCGTTCCCCTGGAGATGCACTGTCACACGCATTTTCCATCAGGGCTTCCTCCCCGGCGCGTGAGACCTACGCGCCGACTTCCCTTGGTCGCCAGAGTTTCATGGGCCTATGTTAAGGGTCAAAAGTTGATTTTGTTGACGTTTTATCAGTGCGTCTGTCATACCCATATTCGGTCACTTCTCAGATTTGGTACCTGCACAATATAACACTGTCTAGGCCATCCGTACGTTGTGCGTATTTTCCCTGAGTGAGGGGCTTCATTTTCGTTCTCTATACATCACTCTCAGCTTTGTATCACTCACTATCACATGACTCTATTTGCAGCTAAAGTATTTTGGTTACTATGGAGGCTAACGCAAGTTGTGCGTCGTATAGAACTCCAACAAAGACTTCAAAATTATGTGATCCAAATTTTTCAGAAGCCAAGTATCAAGAATATCTCCATTTAAGGGCTGCCAGACAGTCTCAGACTACTTGTAGTTCTAAGGCTTGCATAGCTCAATCTGTTAATACTTAAAATCAGTGGATTATCGATTTAGGGTCCTATGATCATATTGTTGGTAATATTCCTCTATTCTCCTCAATATCCAAACCAAAATCTGCTCATTCTATTACTCTGGCTGATGGCTCTAAAGTTACAGCCAAAGGAATCGGTTTTGCTGCACCTACTCCTTCCATGTCCTTGCAATCTATTTTATTTTTATCCAGTTGTACTTTTAATTTAATCTCTCTTAGCCAACTTACCAAGTCACTTAACTCTTCTTTAACCTTTAAGAGCAATGGGCATGAATTGGTGATTGCCGTACTACAGGTCGGACTAATATCCAAATGTATCCTTCATACAATTCATGGTGCTAGAGAAATCTTCTCAAATACTATAAACTAAAAGGGTACCATGAACGGGTGCAATTTTGCATCTTATCACAAACATTCGGAAGAATCGGCAAAGATACAACAAATTGGAAAAGAAACAAAGGAAGGCAAAAAAAAAAAAAAAGGCATTAGATGGCATGGACGTAATGAAATTAAAGTTCATCATGCAGTTATTTATGCTCAACTCAGCACAAAGTTTTGAGCAGAAAACATTACACTTATTCAGAGTTCTAATGGATTTAAATACCAGTACTCTAGTTTCTTGACTGTTTGGCAAGCTTGAACCACTCGGTATGGAAAGACCCCTCAATGTCAATCCTTTCATATGTATGAGCACCGAAATAGTCTCGTTGAGCTTGCACCAAATTTGCTGGCAATCTTTCCCTTCTGTATGTGTCAAAATAAGCAAGACTAGCAGACATACCTGGGGTGCTGATGCCAGAGTTGATAGCAAGGCACACGACTCTGCGCCAGGCAGATTGGCGATCAATTATTTCCTTGGCGAACTCCGGATCCACAAGGAGGTTGGCCAGATTAGGATTCCTGTCATAGGCCTTCTTGATTCTGTCCAAGAATATTGCTCTGATGATGCAACCCCCTTTCCAAATCCTGGCAAGTTCGCCCAACTTCAAATCCCAACCCTTTTCAACGCTCTTCGCACGGATCAGATTCATTCCCTGTGCATAACTACAGATTTTTGCTGCATAAAGAGCTTTCCTAACATCATCAATCAACTGCTGCTTGTCTACAGGCTGATCACTCAAGATATCACTGAAACCGCTTGATTTGAAGACCTTTGCAGCTTCAACTCTTTCCTCCTTCATACCACTGAGGAACCTAGCATCCAAGGAAGCTTCTATAGTGGGAGCAGCAACTGATAACTCAGCCGCTTGCTGGACAGTCCACTTACCAGTACCCTTCATGCCAGTTTTGTCCAGAACCTTGTCAACCAGATGTCCATCTCCCTTATCATCCTTAATTCCAAATATATCTGCAGTAATTTCAATCAGGAAACTCAAAAGCTCTCCCTTGTTCCATTCTGAGAAGACACTTTGCAGTTCCTCGTTAGATAACTTCCCAACTGACTTGAGCACATCATAAGCCTCAGCAATCAGTTGCATGTCACCATATTCAATTCCATTATGGATCATCTTCACAAAATTACCAGATCCACCTTTACCAACAAAAGTCACGCAGGGACCGCTGTCAGGGACTTGAGCTGCCACCTTGAGAAGAATATCTTCTATGTATTTATAAGCCTCAAAGGAGCCACCGGGCATCAAAGAGGGGCCATGCCGAGCACCCTCCTCGCCACCCGAAACTCCCATCCCAAGGTAGAGCAGGCCCAATTCGGCCATGGCTTTCGCTCTTCTCTCGGTGTTCTCATACCACTCATTACCACCATCAATAATGCAATCACCTTTCTCCAAGTATGCAGATAGGGTCTTAATGGTCTGGTCAACAGGTGCCCCAGCCTTAACAAGCATTATTATGACCCTAGGCTTCTGAATGGATTGAACAAAAGATTCAGGGTCATGGTAGCCATAAACAGGAAGATTTCCTTCCTGCTTCGCTCTTTCCACAGTTTCATCAACCTTGGATGTGGTCCTGTTATATACAGAAATGGGAAACCCCTTCTCGGCAATATTGAGAGCAAGATTTTGGCCCATCACAGCCAGTCCAGCAAGGCCTATTCTTGTAAGATTTGTAGGTGGAGCCATAATTGAATCCTGTTCAACGTTTGGTAATTCACATGAGAAAAACATAAAAAACAAAGATAAGTGAAAAATTGGCATGAACTTCTAACTCACTAAAAAGTTGTAAACTACAATATCTGAGGGAAATCAGAACTTGACTGGGGACATCAACAAGCCTTGAATAAAAACACCTCTCTACAAGTACACTGGGAAGTACAATAGACTTAAACATATTCCAAGTTTCCAATAATAAAGAGCAAAGACATAGGGAGAAATAGTAATCTTCTGGTTCCAAAATTCAGAATTGATTTCTTTACTTTTCCCTCTAAAACTAAAATTTCCAAGATCGCACTAAGATATAGAATCACCAGATTACTTACATCTTAGCCTTAAAGATAATATAAGGTTCCTAGAATTGCGGCAACAAAAGGATGATAAGATCCTCTTTCATTTATGCAAAAGATAAGTACTAATCCCAATAACCAAACAGGTTTATAGTTTCCTATACATTTGCACATATCGAGCGAGGGCTATAGCTCCAAAGCTCGTAAAATTTCAAAATAAACAACAATCAAATATGAGAGTTAGTTACAATAAAATAATAAATTGTTCCAACTAGAATTTTTTTGTTTTGTTTTTGTTAGCCTCAAACATACTGTACAGAATTATTTAACGAATAACATATAACAAGCAGAACTTCATCCACTGCATGAAAATTCCAAACCAGTATCACAAAAGACTTGGTCCAACAAAATGATCCCACATCTAAAACGCGGATCACCAACAAAAACAACAGTAAAACATGCTTTTCTGGGAAAACAAAATAAGCTCATAATTAATATCACATGTATCACCAATCCAAAACGCTAACTAAAGAGCATGGAAAAGCAAAAATGAAAAAATATAAGCTTTAAAGGCAAACCTGGTTTTCGAATGATATCACAGAAAAATGAGATCTGGGTATCTAATTATCTATCGGAGGGAAATGAATGTGTGTGCAAAAAAGGAGCAAACACAGAAGATATTAAATACAAGTACAAGGTACGCTACAGTTTCCCATAGCAAGGCGACGCCGTGACCCACCAACTACAACAACCAACCTTTTCGGACAAAGGAAAAGGAAAAAAAACAAAAAAAACCACGTTCTTTGTTCTTATAATATCAAGGGTTGTGTTAGTTGGACGCACAAAATCATTCAAATCAAAGGATAAAATGGAAAATATTAAATAGGAGTCCTATAAGATTTAAAAGTAATAAATTTGACGTGTATATTGAGTACACGAAGTATAGGGTGTTTAAAGTAATATTTTTCTAATATATGAGGAGGTCAAAATTTTCCAATCAAACCAACGAGTTGGGTTGGTGGAGATACTCTCCTCAAAGGAATTAGACCGTTGATTCCATTGTCTCCGCTAACCCCGAGCTCACATGTGATATCGCATGCTAAATTTGTTCGGCTCGGTTGAGTGGAATGATATTGATGTGGCTAAAATTTAGTAAATTTTATTTTGGGAGTAATTTAAAACGGGAAAAATGGGGTATTTTTTCCCCTTGTCTTGACTCGAATTTTGGATTCGGTCTCTTATATTTTATCAATTTGGTTTCTTATCTTTCAAATTGTTTTAAATTGGATCCTCCATTTATTGTTTTGTTTTAAAATGGTGAATAATATTGATGTGGCACAGTCGATGCTGACATGATACACACATGGATCTGACATATTTGTTTGTGATGGAACATTGAATTCGACGCAAATTTAAAATGACTTAAAACCTAAGGGACCTGAATGGAGGAGGGAAAAAGTAGACAGAGGAATCGAATAAGAAATAGGGGATCGAAAAATTTATTTTGCCTTAGAGAGAGGAATGGTTTAGGAGGGACCGTACCCCTTTTTATCACTCAAAGCCCCCAAAATTTTGTCACTCAAGGCCAAAGAAGGATTGTCCTTTCCTTTCTTACATTAATCTTGCAAAATATCCAAATAAGAGAATTACATAATATGTTCCATTCCATCTCATTTTTTGTTACTCTATATTTCATTAGTAGTCACTTCCTTTTATCATTTATAAAATTCTTTAACATTAACATTTGATTAGGCTTAGCCTAAAGTTTTGATCTAATCAAATAACTTTGTATGTCAATTTTTATTAATTTGCATAAGATTAGTTTAGGGTGTTTCTGTTTCCTTTTTTTCCTCTTGGAAAAAGTTATTTTTTGATTAAAAATATTTTAATTTTTACAGATGCTTTTTGTAATTAAACTACTTATATCATTAATTATCATTTACTTATAAGTTGGAAATTTTTTAAATTTTAGCTAGAAGTTGAGACGAGTAATTTTTATGGAAAGTGATTTTTTATTTAAAAGTTAATTTTGTCATCAAAAAATTGAAATAAATGTGTCATTAATTAATTGAGTTTGATTGTGGTATACAAATAGTGTAAAATATTTTTACACTATTATTCAATCATCAAATCCTTCAACTTGTATGATTTTTCAAATACTTAGTGTAACCTCCTCATTTTTCATTGAAAAAAATAGACAGAGTAATTTAGCCTATTTTTGTTAGTTATATGAGTTAATTCTTATAAAATAGGCTTATGGAAATTTATCAAAGAATTAAATCTTGATTAATAGGTCTTTAAAATAAGATTATAAAATATCAATGTTACGTCATATATATATATATATATTTATGTGAACATGAAACATCTAGAAAGAAAGAGGAAAAAATAAAATGAAAAATGCCACGGGTGACGTGATAAGCATGAAAAGTTACTGGGTCATTAGTTGTTATAGATTAAATAGGGTGGTCAGTGTGTTAATTTTCATTGCAGTAAAAAGTTCAAGGGAATATAGTATGTGAAACTGCCAAGAGAAGAGAAGAAAAGACCGAAAAGAAAAATAGCGACACATAATGATATTTTTGTGGGTTGAAATTTTAGAGCGGAGGAGATGGAAGAATTTATAATATAACTTTATTTGAGTTGAAATTTTGGAGAAAAAGGGACAGTAATAAAGGATTTATAATATAACTTTATACTATAAATTTTCATTTCTCTTCTCTTCCTTTCAAAATCCAAACCTACAAATATACACTCAAAATATATTTATAATTTTAAATTTTAAAAAAAAAAAGAGAGAAGAAAAAAACTTATAATATAATTTTATATTATAAGTTCATCCCCTTTCTTCCCCTCTAAAATTTAAATTCAAGAACATACGTTAACGTTAAGGGAAGCAACATGTAAATATGAAAAAGAAACAAATAAGAAAAGTGTCATAGACGAGTGGGGATGTGAAGGACGTGGAAATTAAAAATGGATCTTTGTGGGGCATTTGCTTCAAAGTTTATTAATCTATTTGCGGGAATAATTTCTTGGTAATGATTTATTTTCATATTTATTATAAGTTTTATTAAATTGTTCCCCAGTACTAATTGTTCTCAACAAAAAAGAAATTATCATGTTTTACTCATAATTCATTCCTATGATGAGAGGAATGAATTTATATACTAATAATAATTTAGACTCATTTTAGTCATGTGTCATTCATTGAAAAAATTATATTTCACCATTTTTTTCAACATCTCTATTTAAAGTAAGTTTTAAATTTTTATTTATATTGTAATTATTGATCATTTTTTAATTATATCTTAATATCTCTCTTTTATTAACACATAATCTACATTGAATATCATGCCATCAGTTAGTAGTTTCACAATTCTTAAACATTCAAAATATTACAAGCTATAAATATTTCAAATGTTTAAAACAGTATAATTGAAATTTTTTAGAACTTATGCTCGACACTACAATTAAATATATTATAACATTAAAATAATTTAATAGTATTATATAAAATAAAACTAAAAAGTGCCTTAAAAAAATAAATTAAAAAGCTTAAATAAATAAACGTATTCGTGTATTTCAAGGAAAAAAAATCACCTTCACACAAATATAATTTTTAGAAACCATCTTAAAAAAATAAATCAAACCAATAATTTATAGTTCATTTCTCAATTTAAATGTTAGGAAAGACTCCTTCTATTATATCCTGGGAGTCATATTATTTTTTACGTACATATTCTTTTCCAAATCAATGAATATTTTCTCTTAATTTTATTTATTTACTAAAAAGTCAACTATCTTTTTTTATTTCTTCCTCTTCCCTTAAAAGTTTTTGAATTCAAATCTGTAGCTTTTAAAATCATTAAAAAATAAAAAAATTATCTTACTACACTATATTTAACTTTTTGCAACTTAAATATCCATACTTATCAATTCCATAATTTTTTATATTAATTTTTTCAAAAAAATTTTGATTTCTAAACATTGAAATTTAAAAAAAATAAATTCCATAGTTTAAACTTGTTTAATAATGATAACAACTATTTATTAATTTTTTTTACAAAAATTCAAATGATTATGTAACTTTCTTTTTTGTTGAAAATGACTGTGTAATTAATGCACTACTCTAATATTTTTAGATCTTCTTAACTAATATACTACTAAAATATTTTTCTACCCTTTTAATGAAAATTTAAATTTTATTATTTCATTTCTATTTAATGTAATGAATGTAATTGATTTTATATGGTCATAATTATGGCAGAAAAGGATTACAAATTGAGGACAATGAGAGGGTTTTTGATGTAATATGATCAAATCAAATCTAATCGGGTCAATAAATAAATTATTTAAATAAATAACCTAGCTAGTGATGAATTATTTTCCCTTCTTATTTTCAGTCTATAAATTTGATTAACTTCTTTTTAGGTATGAATTAATGAGTTGATGCAATGAGATTACCTGTTGATGTGTTTAATCTATTATTGGATTTATGATCCAAAAGAAACAACTGCATGACATAAATCCAGCGGATAAAACAAAGCATGTTGTATGACTTATAGCTAAGAATTTTAGTGGTTACTTGGTATACTTGGCAGCATCATCATGAATCATTTACATGAGTCCAAGCTTTGAGCAGATAGATTATGCCTTCTTTGAAATGAAATTATGGTGACCAAAAAGTATCGAACGAAGATCCTCAATTCAACCAATCCAATTATTTGACAATATTAATTTTGATTATTGATTTGCACTTTTCTTGTCAATATTTGATTTGTGTTTGTTAACAAATTTCACCAATAACGATTTAAACTTTTATATTATATTTTTGGATTTTTTTTAATGTTTCTTATTTGAGTTTATAGTCTAATGATGACTTATGTTTATATTTCAAGAATTTCACATATCTACCTATTAATTAGAAGTAGTCCTTTAAGAATTGCATTTTATTAAAAAAAATGACATAGATATGACTTTCACATTTGCAAGAAGAGTAAAGCTTCCTCTGTATTGTTAAAGAAATGGGGACTTAATGGTTGATGAATGCACAAATATATAATTCTTATGATTAGGAAAAAAAAATAGAACCCTTAGAGAGAGATAATGCTTTAATAAAATGTTAGTATGTTGGTTTTAGAATTAATATTTCCTTCCATTAACTTCAAATTATATATATGATTTAGTTAAAAAATAAAAAAAATGCATTGAAAGCTCTCTATAACATTTTTTTTGGTATTTTGATAATTATATTATTTGTACTGAGATTTAAATCCAGGACCTCATATTTTCTATTTAAATTTTTCACTACTAGACCAATTATAGTAGCTTAGCTCTCTGTAAAATTTTAATTCTCATAAATTTCACTTAAGTTAGTGGATTGACACACCAACCAATTGGAATTTCAAAAGTACCAAAAAAAATCTTACAAATTTCAAATCAATTAATTGTTATATTAATAATTCATAGTTTAGTTTTATTTCTTTTTTCATCAAATTCAATTTAAAGAAGATTTTGTAACATAAAGTGAGTCAATTTAATTTCTACATATATCAATTGATTGATTAATTAAATCCATGTGTAATAAATATATATATGCTCAATTTTTTTAATATCGAATGATTTATTAGAATATATATGTCCTATATCAATTCATTGATCAATTAAATAGATTTTTGTCAATTGATTAATTGAATCAATCCGTGTAAATATATGCTCCACCGTTGCTTTTATATTTATTTATTTATTTAAATTTATGGATCAAAGTCTAACAATATTGATTTTAAAATATAATATTTGACTGCTACGTTAGTTAATACTAATTAAAAGTCGAATTATCCAATTAGAGTAAATTACTTCGTTTTTTCGACTTATTTTTCCACATAATTAACACTAAAACTTTTGAATTAACCAATGAAACAAACTCTCTCTGAATCATAAAGGTTTTACATATCTTTTCTTTGTATGTTTATATGTGTTCCTCATGAGTGCCCTTTCCTCATGAGTTTTTACTCTTTTTTTATTTTTCTTATTTACTTTTCATTTTAAACTTGACCAGGAGATCGGACAATTTCTATTATTTGAATTGTGTTTATATTTCTTTTTTTGTTTCTTAGAGTCATTTGGTTTTTATTCTTCCTACTAAATTTCTCCACTTTTTATTTTTCAATTAATGATATTTTTTCAGGTATAAAAAATAAAAAATAAGAAATTGTGGAATTTCTTTTATTGAGGGTAATTGTTTTGGACTTGAGATATAAATGTGATGTGTTGGACAAATTTTATAGGCAATAAGACTTGGAAAAGTAGGCTTCAAAAATTGATTAATGGTTCATGATTTTTGTGCTATCGTCTAAGTAATTACAACGGGAATTGAGCAAGTAAAATGAATATGATCATATTTTTGTGCCTCCTAACATGTAATATGTGTGTTTTAAATTGTATAAGATATAATACCCGTGCAATATAATGCATGGGTTTATTTTATGGTAATTACTTTTAATAAAAACATTTTTGTAAAGAATTTAAAATTAAAAATAGGAACAATGCAATTGACCTCCCCCACCAAAAAAAAAAAAGGCCATGTGAGCTTTATTCTTGGAATTTTAAAAAAGTGGAAACAGACCCTTGAACTTTTTCAAATTGCATTTTAATCATTTTATTAAATTTTGTCTATTTTTAATGAAAAATAAGTCAATATATTTTATAAATTTTATTTAAAACTAAAAAGATATTTTTATTTGAATTTGTCATCTGTTTTTAGTGGAAAATAAGTGTATTATATTTAATAAATTTTATTTGAAAGTAAAAGATATTTTTGATTGGAAAATTGAATAAAATGACCTTTTAAAAATTCTTAAAATTTAAATTATAAAAATTACATAGTGAAAGTCTAAGTTAGCCCCTAAAATTATATGCATTAGTCATTTTAGTCTTTGAGATATAAAAATTAATTTTTTACTCCTTGAAATTCTTTGACATACTTTCTTTAATGTGCCATCACATTTTGCTGATTTATCACATTACTCAGCATGTCAATGGTAGGCTAATATTCTACAATCTCTCCTAATTAAATTACAAAAAGATAAGCATTATTTATTACTATAATATAAATTTCACTATGATGCCTCTGGTTGACATGCCCGTAGATAGGTCGAGTATGGCATTAGGGTTTCCCAGAACCCACCCGTGTTGTCGAAAAGACCCTAGATACATGAAAAACCTCAAAAATGAAAAACTGAAATTGTTGTAACTGTTATAACGATGGTTGATGCATCAGCACCATTTTCAATCCAAGTGTGATAGCCATAGCGGTCATTGACCACTATAGTAGTTAGTTGGCATGTAATTGGAGGCGGTTAGTCTATCGACTGCTATAATGGTCATAGACCGCTATCGTGCTAGCAATACGAGTGGTGTCAGAGTATATCCAAAACAACGTAATTTCATTAAGTGACCCCCCAACACTATATAAACCCTTCCCCTATGTGTTCTAACCCTAGAAACGCAAACTTAGTTTTCTCCTACTCACCTCCCACCCTCTCTCTCCTCCTCCTTCAATCTTACCTCCTCCTAGCTTCAAGGTAAGGATTTGTTAGTAGATTATATTATTTTTCCTCCTTTCTTCCTTTCTCATGTGATTGGAAGTTTATGTTCTTGATTGTTGTTAAGTTTTGGTATTCTCCCAACGTTCATAAGGTTATTCTAGTTTGAATATAGTTTACTCATGAGTTTTATTGCTTCCATAGTAGACATCGATACTATTCCTGCTCCCCAAAAAGAGCTCAGTTGGTATTAGCACCTCTTTCTTCTAGGTGAGTGCTTTAAGCTCACGGCCATATCTTTGGTCATTAGAATATCTTTCAATGAACAGGTTGTATTTCTTGGAAATTATTTAGCATGAATATGATTTTGAGTTCATGCCAGAACCCCCGGATAGATGATTTCTATTTTAATAGCATGAAGATAATTTTAGAAAACAATGAGATCATACTTGATACAGTCTTTCTTGGAAAATAATTATGTTTATGAAACTACATGTTGAAAATAAATGTGTTTGTGGAATTATATATTTGGAATATGTTGTTTCGATACCAATTCCTATTGATAGACAAAATTCTAGAATTTTAATGAGTTTTAGAAGCTTTAGATTTCTCAATTTATCTATCATTACAGCTTTTGGAATAAGGGATTAGTGAAAGAAACAAAGCTATAAGTTAATAGAATGAGAGAGATCGATAACCTTGATATACCATGTTGTCCATGATGAAAAATCTCCCGATTATTCAGATTTTAGATGTGTCCACGAGGGACCCATTGCATTTCATGTTTGCATAGTTATTCGTGAGGGATAGTTCATGAAGGACTGATATCATCCAGATAAATGACATGACATATTATGTTTCTTTACTAATTATTGCAGTTAATAATAGAATAATTTCAGCAAAGGATGTATGATTTCTCTATTAGTAGAATACATATATATATTTGTATATGATGTTTTTGCTTGCTACATTAGTTATATGTGTACATTGTTTGGTTGTCCCATGTAAGTTGTGGGTGAAGATCTACTCACTAAGTTTTAAATGAAACTCACCTCGCTCTCTTCTCCTTTACAGATATAACTGCCATTTCGGAGTCCTCCCAAATGCATCTTCAGGAGCTATTTGCATTGTCCTTTGGTGAGTTTCACTTTGGAGTAAAGTGTAGTCTAGTTTATGTTTAGCTAATGTTGCATTTGCAGGCAAGATTCATGGATCATTCATTATATTGGTTTATGTTTATGTTGAGAAATTATGTAATTATGTCCAGCAAATTTATGATCTAAGATTTGGAGCAACTTGTGAACACCATATTTTGTCCATTTGTTTTCTTATTGGTTATTTTTGTTTGCATAATAAAAGAGTCTTGCCCATTTTTGTTGTAGAGCATTCCATTTTCTTTTTTTTAGTCTACATGTCAATAGCCCATTTTTTTAACTTCTTTTTTAGACTGACCAAAAAAAATGAAAAAAGAAAAGAAAGGGGCGTTGGATTCATTTTCTTTTTCTTACCGTTCCTAAAAAGAAGGAAGGAAGGAAGTGGCAGACACATGATAACCACTCCTCCCCCACTCCATGATTCCTTCTCTTTGTGATGATTACATGCCCAACCAACCTGTAAAAGGGAGATCAACAATAATTTTATTTGACCCAAGGAACACCATATACATCCATCATCAGCAAGAAATAGGGAGGAGAAATTTTTGACCTGCAAGGAAGAATACAATCAACAACAACAAAAATCCAAACACAAAAAATCACACATGGATAGGTCAGGATTCTGCAAAAAATAAAAAAGAAAGAAAAAACAGAGAAGGAGAAGCTAACAACCTCCATGAAACCTCATCACCATCACACCGCACCACCTAGCCAGCCCTTTTTCCTCCACTACCACAACCACTGATCCACCACCATAACCACCCATGGAACCACTCTCACCTTCTTTTTTCCTCGCATCACCACCATCCACAACCACGATAACCACCAATGAAACCACTATCACAGCCTTCCCTTTTGCGGCCTTCACCCTTCGGATCTGTGACCCTTCACCGCCATGGATTCACCACCCTTTTCACCTTGGAGTCACTGTAAAGCCACTGCAAAATCCCATCGTCACTTAGCCTCCCCTCTGCAAAACCCAAATCCATGAACTGTCGTGCCTCCTGCCGCCTACCACCTCAGCTCACCGCGCTACTTCATTGGCTCCATCTTTGTGAACCACCGCGAGAGCCACTACTCTTCCTCTTCCTCTCTTCCAAGCCAGCGCATAGCCAACCCCCTCCGAAACCGCCATGAAGATCGGTGTGAATACCCGGTCCCAATGCCACGGAGTTTGCCAGATGCATGCGCAGACCGACTCAGCCACGTCACCAACGCACCTTCCTGTGAGCACCGCGGTAGCGTCCCGAAGCACCTCAACCTTCCTCTCCACCATGCCGGAGAAACCCGTGGAGCCACCGCCCCTGTTTCGCCACAATGGCACCGGTTCGCCCAGCATCGCGATCTCACCCTCGCTCTCCCTCTTTATCTCTCTTGCTCTCCGCCTTTCTCATTCCCTCTCTTGCTCTCTGCTTCTCTTTTTCTCGGATCCTCTCTCTCCTTTCTTTTGAGTATCAATGTGTGTGGTAGTGTGTGTGAGTGAGAGACAGAGAGAGTTGTGTATATGAGCATGCGCGTGTATGGGTGAGCGTATGTGAGTGTTAGAGGCAGGGGTATAGAATAAAGCTAGTAAAATTAGGATAAATAAAATTGAAAATTGTAATTTTATTTTACATTTTAAGTTAATATTGTTTTATTTTGTTGAATAAGATCTCGGGTTTGTTTGTTTGAATTTGGATTTTCTTGTTTGGTTTAGTGTTCATTTTATTTTTAGTTTTTGGGTTTGTTTGTTTGATATTCGGGGTATTTTGGAGTTAAATAAAAAAGCTTTTATTTAATTTGATTCAAAATAAATATTTGAGCATTTTGATTTATCAAAAATAAAAAGAGTTTATGATATGTCTTTCTTAGCTTTCTTTTTAAATCATTTGAGTGAAATTAAATAAATTAGTTTAAAAAAAAATTAGTTATGAAAACAAAAAAAGAGCAATTTAATTGTTTCTTTGATTTTGAGTGAATTTAGTGTTAATTTTTTAATTAAAAAGGACTAAAAAAGAAAAATAGTAATTAGGATCCTCATTTTTTATTTAGTTTAATTACTTTGTGTTTATATGTTTTGATTGAGTTAATTGCGTAATTGTGTTTATTTTGCCTTTTTAGTTTAATTACTTTATGTTTATGTGTTTTGTTTAAATTATTTGTATGTTTGTGTTTATGATTTAATTTTTCCAATTTCTAATTGGAGCTTGTAAAAAAAATGTTTTCTTTTCATTTAATAATCAAAAATCCATTTCAAAAAAACTAAAATCAATCAAAACTTTCTTATTCTCTTTTAAATTAAAATCAGTCAACACACAATTATTTTCTATAAGAACAACGTGGCTTTGAGTTTCTTGTTGCACCAAAGGATATGTCAGCATAGCCAACAACTATCAAGTCAAAAAAAAATTTAATTAAATTGTGTTCTCTTTTATTTAATTTTCTTTCCTGTTATTTCATTCTTGTATAATTTTTATAAACTTTTGGGGAAAATAAACATTTTAAAATTATAATTAATTTGTATAATGAGCTCTAGGGTAACTGTATTTATACAAATGTATTGGAGGTATAGTGGGATTAAATTTCCACCATTCTTTAATCATAATCAGACTCCCAAACCTCAAATCTCTTTAAAAGATTAGTTTTGCAAATCAAAAGATTTTCCAATTTTAGCCAGAATTAAAATTGGTGGCAACTCCTATTTTACATTTTATCTTTAAAATCGGTTGTTATCCTCGTCGCGGCGCCCTCCAGGTACGTTATGACATAACTGATTAATTTGAATATTGTTTATGGATTGGTCAATAAAATATGAGAAAAGTTATCTAGTTTTTATTCCAATTATGTTTATTTAGAAAATTATAAGGTTTCTATATATAACATGTCATGTTAGGGCTTCTGTGGGGTCAATTCTCTGTGTGTAGGTCAAGTTTCCAAATCGAGTCATGACAAAGTGATATCAAAGTCATATATTTCTCTTCATAGTATTAGAACAAGTGTCCACAAATAGCATGGCATTCATGTAAATGGAAGCATACCCATTTGCATTATAACGCTATGTTATTTGAAGGCTTTAGGAAGAGTCTGTCATGTCTAGATTTGGTAAAGAGTCTATGTCATTTCTTGGAAGTCCTGATCTGATCTTATGTTTCTCCCTTCACTTAGGTGAGTTATTCCACCTGTTAACCGTCATCGTCATCATCGTTGGAACAACTCTATATCAGTCAGTACCAACAAAATTTAGTGCCTTGAGTAGGCCATTTTGAGCATAACGAAGATACTCAATGAATACATTAGGAGCAAAGTAATTCAACAGGAAGCACAACCAGGCTTGACGAGCTTAGCCATAAGTCCATAGTGGGCATAATCAGTCAGGGTCACACCCTCAGTACCTTCTCTAATGTGCCCCGCTACCATGCAACTTTGGGTGTGAGGCAGGAGCCAGAGCTCAAGGCAGCTTTAATGTACTTGACCAACATGTTGAAACTGTGGGAAATGCCATTTGGGTATATATTTGTTTAGGATGATTGGGTACGATAACTGCAGTAGGAAGGGCACAAGAAGAAGGATTGTCCACTACATCAGAGCATCAAGGCCAGAGGTCAAAGAACCTCGATACCACAACACGACCACATAGGAGCGATCCGGAGATGGCTGGTAGAATCACAATAAAACCATAAATTGTGCACATAGACACCTTAAAAAAAATTGGTTTTGTTCATATGTGTCAGTCGTCTCATATAATTGTCAATGTCATGATCATTGTGCATGTCATATCTCAAGGGACACAACATTAGGACTCATGTTTGAAATTAAGATTTGCATGATATAAGTATAATGTCCATGTAGAATGGGTTAACAACATAATATGAATTGTTAGATGAGTTTGGGATAACATTTGTTAATCACTGTGCATGTAGATTGCATCAAGATTGCTTTTAACTGCTTTTGTCTTACTCATTTTCTAATTATGTTGATGATATGAAAGTGAGAGGGGAGATGAATATTCTATTCACTTTTGTGACGGTTAACATGAATAAATTACTATAACTTTTTACTAAAGAATAAATGATGGATCTCATAGTGATGATCCATAGCTTTGAAAGATGAAATGAAAGAACTATATGATTACAGGAGCATGTATAACTAGGCTAAAGAGATATGGTGTTTGGAGAATGTTTTAATTGCAATGCAAAAGATAACCCATACTTAATGTGTGCTATAATGATTGCTATTGAATTGGAATAAGCATGTAGACAATTAACATTGTATCCCACAGATAAAAAAAATTGGGCCTAAGGATATATATGTGATATGTAATATCTAAAGCTCTGGTAATCAAATTATGTGTCCTTACAGAGGTCTAACATGTTCTTATTAGCTTGAACGAATTGAAATACGTGAGTAACATGCCTATGTTTGTTTTACGTGTGGTTTTATGTTTGTACATAACTATCTTATTATGCCTATGGGGCAATAAGTAGAATAATTTCCTTAAACATGACCATGAAAATCTATGATTTCTAGTTTTGGAATCTCTTTAACACTAATATGTTATATATGAATAAGACATGATTTAATGGCTGTGTTTTTACTTTTATGAAATCAATGAATGCTTGAGGGTTTTGATGAAAGTTTTACAACATGTTCGACGAATTAGGTCCCTATGAAATTTCATAATCATGTTCATTACAATGCACTTCTGAAAAGTTTGGTGAGATGACATGATATAAGTGTTCATGTTAGATTAAACAAGGAATAAATACAATTTGTGGTTGATTCTTCATACTTTGAGAGGATTGAAATGAAATCATGATTCTCTTATGCTATATTACTATGAATAGTTTTCATAAAATAAAACGAAGGAAACCTATTTTACTCTTGTGAACTTAGAATATTTATATGCTTGTGTTCTAAATAGTTGGGTTCATTCTAAAGGTGAACAACTTGTTCAAGGCTTGATGTTGTCACAGGTTAAGCATTCAATTTGGAATGTTTTTATCTATTGTGAATATATGCAAAGGTGTTATTTGAATTCATGTAACATGAATCTAAACCCTATATGCTTATATGATAGATCCTTTGAGTTTGGCACTATAAATGTATGATTAAATTGGCTTTTAATTGATTAGTTTTAAGTCTAAAATAGTGAACTCTCACTTGACCAAGCTCATGAAACCATATGTAAAGAATAAATGTTCTTTTCTTAGCCTATGCATGTGGACTGTATGAGTGAGGCCTAGGTTGATACATGTCATGTCTAAGCAGCAACCTAGTAAAATAATCAATGATATGTTGTAGTAGGAAACATAGTACATTGTGGGCTATCATGCATACTTGACTAATATATATATATATATATATACACACACACACATACACAAACACATGTTCATTGTGTATGTGCCCAATAACAAGATAAGGTAAAATCAAATCAAATAAAATTTTATGTTGATGCCCACTTACCTTTAGTCAAATTTTGGCTTACAACTTGTTGTCTTGATTATTGCATGTTATGAGAACATGATTTGATGCCTTAAAGCATGCGTTTCCACTTGAAAGAACTTGATTAATGATTAGGAAGCTTAGAAATAGGAAGATTTGATTTATGAGGAATTTATGGTGCATCTCACCATAATTGGATGTTTTTAGAATCCTTATGCATGTTATGTTTGCATGATCTATATGTTAGGTTCTCCTCTAGGATCCTAGAGATATAATAGCCCTTCCCTTCCCTCCCCTCCTCAAGATTCAAATTAGATATTAGCTCATTGCATGAATTCATTTTCTTGTCCTTGGCCAGGATTTAAGGAAGATGCCTTAAGTTGCAGTTCCTTATAATGTGGATTTAACATGGTGCAAATGCCTATTTGATGTGTGTGAATTGTTGTGCTTTTACCTACTAAGGGTATAGACTTATGGCCAACCAAACCTTGATTGTAGAAACATGCTAGTTAAGATTGATGCTTTCGAATGTCATGTTCATTTTCTACATTTTTATGTGTACCGATGAGCTAATTTTTTTATTTCCATACATAATGCTCATAGAGAGTAAGGGAGTTTAGAATTGAGGACTCTAGGTCTTCGTTGAATCTATTGATGTTAGATACAAGAGAAGAAGAACAAGGCAATGATGAAAGTTGACGCTTAACACCCTTTACCCTCAAAAGCTCATGCTTGTACAAGGCGGTGGAGCGTGGCTATCTATGTAGGACTTGTGCGATGGGAAGGGCTGCCTTTAGAAGTGGAGCAGCTTAGTGTGAGAGTCATGGTAGATGCCTTTTTTTGCCTTAATGGGAAAAGTTGCCCTTGAAGATGGAGTAGCCTAGAAATAACAAATGACATCCCTAGCCATAGTATTAAAGTGGTGGCCTTCGAGATGGCATTGCCTCCCAGTTTATCAGCCATACAGCCAGAGCACCATGTTAGCATGCTCCTAGCATACATGCCTCTCCTGGAAGCATTATGTTGTTCAAGTATCCCACCCCTTTAATCTTTAAGATATGCAAGTTCATATTTAGGGACCAAATCTCTTTTAAAGGAGGAAGTAGGTGATGCCTCAGGTTTGCGTACCCCTAGATAGGTCTAGTATGGCCTTAAAATCCCTTGGGGCTTACTCGTGTTGCCAAAAAGGCCTCAAATAGATGAAAAACCTCAAAAATACAGAACAAGAACTGTTATAGTAATGGTCAGTGAATCAGTACCATTCTTGGCCCAAGTGTGACTATTATAGTAATTAGTTGGCATATGCTTGGAGGCGGTCAGTTTGTCAATCGCTGTAGTAGTGCAGACTGTGTTAGAGCACGTCCAAAATGTAGTTTCGTTAAGTGACCCCCAACACTATATAAACCCTTCCTCTACATGTTCTAACCCCAAAAATGTGAACCTAGCTCTCCATTACTCACCTTCCACCCTTTTTTTCTTCCTTTTCCTTCAATCCTTCTTTCTCCTAGCTTCAAGGTAAGAATTTGACAGTAAATTATATTCTTTTTTCCTCTTTTCTTTCTCATTCATGCATTGGAATTATATGTCCTTGATTGTTGTCAAGTTTGGATATTCTCCCAATGTTCATAAGGTTGTTCTAGTATGACTATAGTTTACTCATGAGTTTTATCACTTTCATGGTAGACATCGGTACCATTCTTGCTTCCCAGAGCTCAGTTGGTCCTGGCACCTCCCTATGGCCCCTACAGATGAGTGGGTTAAGCTCACGATCATATTTTTTTGTCATTATAATCTCTTTCATAGAACCCATTGCATTTCTTGGAAATTATTTAAACTTTATTAATGAGAAGTTCAGTATTCTAATAGACTTAGTCGTAATGCGGACAACTCAACGAATGGGTAAAAATAAAAATAAAAAAATTCAGTCAGTGATGAATAGTAATTTTTGAGTCTACTAATAAATAGTAACTCTAAAACCAAGACTAAATATATCTGGGAATGAGAGAACTTAGACTTAGAGGCCAGGATAGAGTATTAGGCCTGGGCATTGAAGATATTTTAAGTTTCCAGTATAGATTACCTATTCGGTGAAATTTTGATATGCAATTTTCAACATTGCGAAAGTGACTTTGTTGCCAATAATAATACCAACCACATCTTACTAAATGGATGGCATGAAAGAAAGTTTTAATTTTGACCTTTTGTTAATTTTAATTTCACCTGGGGCCAATATCTCATTGTTCGTTAAAATTTTGGTGTGTAATTTTTAACACCAAAAAATTAACTTGCTCGCAAGTCTAAGTGAGCCACTTATCTTGAGCCATGTGGATGGTCAACATTCATTCTTGACCAACAAAAGCAAATACTAGCCATTTGTTTTATTTCTTTGTCAAAAAGAAAGAAATCTAGAGAAAAAAAACTAGATAAATACTATACCTAACCTAAGATAAGATTTAAACAACCACTATCCTGATATCACCCTCATCATTTTCAACTAGCTATAGGAAAACATAGCCCCTTCATTATAAGAGAAAAAAAATCTAAGCCCTAACCTTAGCTTCCATGGTACCAAAACCCAAGCTTAAAGTTTCTAAAACCATAAGTTTTCTTCACCAAACTTTACTCTTCAAAATCTATAAAACTAACTGATTAGAACTTTGATTCATCACCATCCTCAACCTTGTGTTATCATACAACACTCTAAAAAAAAGGACTAAAAGAGCTTGGAGTGAAGAAAATCATTTTAGGAAGATCATTTTAAGCTAGAAGCCTTAAAGCTTCAAGAGTAGGGTTTTTGTGGCCATTTCTTTCCAAAATTTTATTTCTAAAACTACTGAAGTTTTGTGTTTAATATTTTTGGTTTTATTGTATATATATACATAGATCTTAATCTATTTACATGTATGGAGTAGTTTGATATTGTTAGAAAATAATTTTTAGCAAGTTTTAAACTGTGTTGCTAAAAACTCAGAATTTTTCACTTTCAATAAGTTTGTGTGATTTTTAAAATATATTTGGAGATATATTTTTGAGCTAAATTTTTTTATATTGAAGCTAACATATGGAACTACCTTTTTTTCCTTGGTTAATTGGTGAACATTTACTATTTTTCAAAATTCTAAACCGTAACTAAACCCTATTTTATCTGAATGACCTATTTCTAGCCATTGAATTTGTCTATTTTTGTTATCCT
Organism: Dalbergia cochinchinensis; assembly: GCA_031216125.1. Lineage (NCBI taxonomy): Eukaryota > Viridiplantae > Streptophyta > Magnoliopsida > Fabales > Fabaceae > Dalbergia > Dalbergia cochinchinensis. The sequence goes on along the minus strand of CM062377.1, from coordinate 24,461,759 downwards.
ATCAAATGGTGGAATTTTGAGTTCAAATTTTTGCATGTTGTTATGGACATCTTGAAGTATATCCTTTAATTTTTGAGATTTTTAGGCTTATTTGATATCTTAAAAAATTTATAGAACTGGACTGATTTCTTACCTAAATAGATTTTGGCCACTCATTTTGGATAATTTTTTTAACATAGCTAGAAATTCTTTTTTGAGTCAAATATTTTACATATTAGCATAAACATACTGAAGTATTTTTGTGAAATATTTCACTTTATTTTAGTGATGATTAATTAATTAACCAGAATTTTCTATAAGATTGAAATTCTGGATAGGCAATGTATGAGCTAAATTATGATTATGAGGGATATGTTAATTTATAAATAACAACTCCCAAGTCAACTGCCATAACTTAAGGATAATGTTGTGTTTGGGAGGGTGTTATAAATATAATTTGAGTTCATGCTAGAACCCCAAGATAGATGATTTCTATTTTAAAAACATGAAGGTAATTTAGAAAACCATGGGACCCTACTTGATAGAGTCTTTCTTGGAAAACAATTATGTTTATGAAACTAAATTTCAAAAATAATTGTGTTTGCGAAATTATATGTTTGAAATATGTTGTTTTGATACCAGTTTATGTTTTGATAGATAGAATACTTGAATTTTTATGACTCTTAGAAGATTCAAATTTCTCAATTTATCTTTCATTACAACTTTTAGAATAAGGCATTAGTGAGAGAAATAAAGTTAATTATAGTGGAGAGATTGTTAACCTTGGTATACGATGTTGTCCGTGATGGACAATCTCCTAATTATTCAGATTTTAGATACATTCGCGAAGGACTAATTTCATATTTGCATAGTTGTCCGCGAGGGACATAGTTGCAAGGAACCAATACTGTGCCCAACAGATATTCAGTTCGTGAGGGATTGATATCATCCGACTAGATGACATGACATATTCTGTATTTTTTTTTTTACTAATTGTTGTAATTAATAACAAAATAGTTTCAACAAAGGATGTATGATTTCTCTATTAGCAGAATATGTGTTTATATATATATATATATGTTTTTTTTTTGCTTACTACATTGTATATATGTGTACATTGTTTGGTTGTCCCATGTAGGTTGCGGGCAAAGATATGCTCAATGAGTTATAGATGAAATCCACCCCTTCTCTTCCCCTTTACAAATACATCTTCAGTAGCTGTCAACATTGTCTTTTGGTGAGCTTCACTTTAGAGTGAAGTGTAATCTAGTTTATGTTTAGTTAATGTTGCGTTTTTTTGCAAGATTCAAGAACCATGCATTATATTAGTTTATGTTTATATTGAGAAATTATGTAACTATGTTTAGCAAACTTATGACCTAAGGTTTGGAGCAACTGATTAATTTGAATGTTGTTTATGGATTGATCAATAAAATATGAGAAAAGTTATCTAGTTTTTATTCCAATTATGTTTATTTAGAAAATTATGAGGTTTCTATGTATAACATGTCATGGAAAGGCTTTTGTAGGGTCAGTTCCCCATGTACCAGTTACGTTTTCAAATCGGGTTATGACATTTACATCTAACCAACATGTTACTACTTTTGAGATCAAGGTCTCAACCTACAATAAGAATGTCACTTAACATGGCACATTAGTGAAAATATAACAGCGGAGTGATAAAAATTGTGGCAAGTTCCAATTTCAATCACATTTTGTAATTCTATGGATTAAAAAGTTAAAAGATTAACATAGTTATTTGAATTTCAATCTAATAAACTTAAAACAATAAAAGATAACTATTCATATACAACTAAATTATTAAAAATTAGAGTGAGTTTTAACTACAAATTATATTATTATTAGAATTATATAATAAATAAGATACATTAGCTTTTTAATTAACCAAAATGACATGATTTTCCACCATGACTATTAATAAGGAATGTAGGGAGTTTGTGACTAGATATATTAGTTTTTTGATATATCAAAATGACATGATTTCCTACTACAACTATTAATAAAGAATTAATGGAGTATATCTTATCTTATTTGGGCACCAAATGTGTGATAAAATTGTTTCATTTTCAACTTGTGCTAAGCATTATTTATAATCAAGGCTTCTAAACATCTTCTATAAGTTTTATGTAATGCAATGAACTTGAAATCTTTATAATACCCCGAATAAATAGTTGATGATCATTTTGTTTCTCAAATACTTGTCATCATTATGTATTTACTCAGGCTGCCTCATGGATTGACGTCTGTCTTCATAAACTAACACAAGGTCTTTTCAGCATGCTCTATCCTCACTCACATGCATCTTGGGAAAACTTCCCAAGAGGTCACCAATCCTAAAATTGCTTTAAGTCAAGCACACTTAATTACGAAGTTCTTTAGTAATGGGCTATAGAAAATCAAGCACGCTTTTCAGAAAATTAAGCATGCTTTCTAAAATTGCTCCAAGTCAAGCATGCTTTCTAAAATCAAGTTAAAATCATATTTCAACCTTTTCAGTTAAATATAAAATTTAAGTTTTATAATTATTTTTTTCAAAATCTGAAACAAACGCACTTTAATATAAGGTGATTGTTCCAATTTCTTGATTCATATTCGATATGGTGGGATAAGGCTAGATAATTATAATGTTCCTTTTTGTTTTATTTCATGCTATTATTTTTTTCAAAATCTGAAACAAGTGCACTTTAATATAAGTTGATTGTTCTAATTTCTTGATTCATCTTCGATATGGTGGGATAAGGCTTGGTAATTATAATGTTCCTTTTTGTTTTATTTCATGCTATTATTTCACTTTCAATTTTACATATGACATTTCTTCTTTGATGATTATGGTTAGGAGACTGACCAATTGATCTTGCTTTTGTTCCCAGTTCTTAACATATAGGCAGCTATTAGTGAGTTTGTGGATGTTGCACATGCATTTTGAGTAATATTCCTTGCAGAACTATTCCTTGCAAGCTTGATTCGGAGAAGATTAGGACCATGTAGTTAGAAGAGGTTGTTTGTCTTTTTCTAGTGTGACTTAGTTTTGTGTTGAGTTTTATTTTGATTCTTATTTAGAGTAAATGTATCATAGTATCTTATATGATTTTGTAGTATTACTTTTCTTGCTCCTCAACTTGTCTTGTGAGTTAAACTTTTGTACCAAATTATTGGTAAATAAAAGTTTCAGAAGAGTTGTACTATTTTTTTTCAGAATGTAATGTACATGGAGAATTTAAAAAAATTATCAATGATTACGTAAATCATATACATTTTCTGATCCTAAATTTGTGTTGCTGTACTAAATATGAGCATAAGGAGAAAATGGTAACACTTTTTAGGCTCTATCAAATTAGTTTTGGCATCTAAATTGGCAACACTTTTAGTTGTTGCACAATAAAGTAATTGCAATATTTTTGAAAATGTTGCAAAAATAATCAATGGTAACATTAAAAAATGTTACAAAAAAGGTAATACATGGTAACATTTGGGAAATATTAAAAAAAGTATAGTACCATTTTTAAAATGTTAGTAAAAATATAAAAAAATGTTACTGAAACTCTTTTAAAGAAATTTTGCCTTTGCAACTCTAGATTGATCAATATATATTTGGTTTTTCCTTTTGAAGGAATTTGTTCTATCTTAACCAGAGGTCTTGGATTTGAGTCTCAGGTATGCAACCGTATTAAAATTTGGGAAAAAGATTTTTGCTATCGTAATAGTCCTGCTCGGCTTAAGTAGTATCACCTTCAACAGGAGGATAACTACACAAACAAGCATCAGGAGTTAGGCAATCTGTATCTTGTTAGTTTTTCAAAGGAGGAAAATAGAGGTAAGGTTGATATGTGTCATTTTCAATTTTGAAGTTTAGGGCTTAGAGAAGAAAAGTATCTTAGGCGTGTTCCCGTTTGTGGCCAAAGAGAAACAGCTTTTTTGGCTTCCTGCATCACACAATGCTAGTATCCTGCACTTAAACAATCAAAATATAAAACAATAATACTAATAATAATAATAATAATAATAACAGTTAATTCTGAAACACTTGGTATTACAATAATGCATATCTCGTGAGCATAAGATGAAATTTCCCACAATGCCAGTAGGATGCTTCTGAATATCAACATGTATCAATTTTAATATAAATTCCAGAATCACCACCTCACTTCGTTTCACTGAAGTTGCACCAACGCTACCCATATATAGAGAATCTGAAGAAAGACGAGGCCAATAGATAGTGCATCATCACAATCAGCTAGTGGGATTAGGCTATACAACGGAAGTCACAAAATTCGTTACCTTTTGGAGACTAAGCTCTGCTGCTGGTTCTGATTTCTGTGGGAATAGTGATATACTTGTTTGCTCTTACAGAGAGAATGCTTTCTCAGTTATCAATTTGAAAGAGAAGACATCAAAGATGCTATGCACAAAAACGTAGAATTCACTGTGAGCCCAGGATAGTAGTGACTATGGCCATGAACTAACACATGCATTATGTGCAAATTGGAGCTGTACTCGTCACTTTTAAAGTTGAAATTGATGTCTCATTTGAGGAAGCTCTCTATTGAATCATTTTATGCCTACTTTTGGGTTTAAGAACTGCACTGACGGTGTTAAATGTCCAAATACCAAACAAAACAAAGCAAAATATATTCACTGAAAAAGGAATACTAAAAGAAAACAGATGACTACTAATACAGCTAATAAGTGTAGATTAAGCAAAGAACAACAAAATGGCAGACGTGAACTAAGAAAATATCTCATCCAACAAATATTCCTAAATATTGCACCATCCATGGATGACATATTCCTAGAACAAAGCACCTTGCTAAAAAACTAAGCCTGAAAAGCTACCTATCCCGGAAGTTATATAAGAATGAAACGCCGTGGTTGATAATGCACTATGCTGTAACCAAATGAACAAAGTCCATGCAAACAATGCACACTTCCCTAGGATATGTAGCTTTATCAACAATCAACAATGGAAATACAAAGAGGCATGTCCAGAAACACGAGAGAAAATAGAATGTAGTACGTGTATTGAAAAGATAAACAGTAGTGCTGTCTCGTTAATCATAGTCATTACAGTAACCATCAGCAAACGAACAAATGCTAAAGATTCTCCAAAATAAGGGAGGGAGGGGGGAAAAAAGACTACTTGTACATTTCCAAATTCCATTTGTCAAAATTATTGCCTGGCATCTGAAAATAATCAACAATGAAATTCTCAGATGGCATCCCCATTTTAGAACAAACTTGATGACAACACAGAAATTCTCTGTGAAAGGGTACATTTTACTTGAGATCCTCGATTCTGAACTGAAGTTGTAAACCACAATGGACACTTCATCTCAAGCATGTGATCATAACAGCAGCTTGTTGATCTCAACTACAGGCCAAAATTGCACATCTGCACAAACTCCATGTCATTGTCAACATATTTGGTCCAGAGATTTTTGTATTGATTCAAAGCAATATCAAGCCACGGTTTCATGTTTCCATTGTAATGTATGACTGCAGCATTGTTGATCTCGTCCATGCTAATACTAGGATTGTATCCTAGCCCAAGTACATGCCAGGATTTGTCCAATGACTTGGTTGTAGAGTAGAATGTGATCAAGCCAGGTGCGAGGGTCCCTGATTTCCACAAAGTTTGGTCCTCGTTCTGATAACAGAATAAAAAGAGAAAAAGGAGTTTAGTGAGTTCTGCTTTGCAGTAACCCATTAGTATTGTACAAAAGCTGGAGCTTGAGCATTGTTCTGGCAATTGACACGGTATACTATAGCAGCAAAATTATTAGCAAATAGAAAGTAAAGAGTTATAGTTTATAACAAAAAGCAATAGAAATTTACCATGTTTTGCCAGTAATGGTAATTATCAGTGGATTTTTCGCGCCTCCAAGCATTAAGATTAAATATATTCACACCATAGGCCCAGGCGCAAGCTTTTGGATTGAAGCTATCCTTGATTAAAGGATGAGAGAAATTCAAGTACTGAGCATATCGGTGGAAAGAGCCAAAACAGATCTCAACGGCACCATTCACTTTCCCATCCAAATCAATCTTCCACAAACCTGTCAAGTCTTTTTGAACCACAACATCATCATCCAACAGTAAGATTTTATGCAATTTAGGGTACATCTCCGGCAAGTAAAACCGAAGGTAATCCAACATGGACAGGTACTTATTATTGCTAGATTTCATGTCAATTGTTGCATTTTCAGCTTGAAATTTCTGCATTTTTGCCAACTCGCGTTGCTTCAACACAGGGACATATGATGAATTCAAGAATGTGAATTCTTCTACGGCTTTCACTTCTAAAAATGCTCCCCCTTCAACTGGCCTCATCTTAAACCAAACCTTCATTGCTGCAACATTCATCCTGTTCGTAACTACATGAAAAACATGCTTCCATGGCTCTGCTGCATTCTTCACCACAGATCTCACCACTACCGACACAGCTATCACATTATCTGAAAATATCGCATAATGATACAAACTTGCATCTTCAAACTCTGGCTTAGGACCCTCATCACTATATTTCTCCGGATTTGAAATTCTCTCACCCATAAGCCTCATTGCCAAACAGTGCAAGCTCTTAGGAACCGACCTGGCAGAAATCAGGCTTGCCAATGCTCCATTCTTCTTTGCCTTTGCAAGCGACTCGTGAACTGCAAATATCGTATCCTTCAACTTCTGAATCTTCAACTGATTGTCATAATTCTCCTTTGCCTCAACAATCATCATCCGCGCAATTTTCACTCTATCCTTAACCTCTTTCTCAAACTGCCTCAGCACATCCTCATCAATCGGACCGTCTGACTCAAACAGGGACACCCGGTAAGTCGGCTTCAGAGAAATGTCCGAGAAATTCTGTGCCAATTCATCAAACAACTTCATCTGCCTTGAAATGTCAAGCTTGAGCTTCCTGGCATAAGCAGCATAGGCATTCACCAGCGTTATGTGATCTTTAGCCTGATGGTGTATCAAATCCACTCGGGTCCTAAGAGGGTCTGATTTCAACGCCAAAAATGTTCTGTGCACGTATGCATTACCAGTAGTAGGAAGAGCCTGTGACCAAAAAAAAAATCTAAATCCTTACTTGGGGTTCGTTCAAATTGCCTAATTGTCAAATTGTCAAAATAGCCATGTGGGTTATGCTTTATACTGAATCTACAATCATGGGTCGTTTCAAATTTACCAACTTGAAAATGGGTTTCGATCAAAAATCAAAATCGAAAATTATTTGGAACCAAAAAACAAAATAATAATCCCAATGAAAAAAATAATTGCATAAGAAACAGAGGAACTTACAGAGTCATCGGGAGTCGTGGAGGGATTGGTGGTAAAGAGGACTGAAAGAGTGGCAATGAAAAGGAGAGAGAACATTGCAGAGATGAAGATCCGGAAGGAGAAGAAGCTGCGGAAGCTAGATCCGCCTCTGCCTCCTCTCACCGCAACCGCCATTGGATTAGAAAAGCCAAAGAAAAAGGGGTTCTTCCTTCCTTCCTTCCTTCCTTGTTTGGATCTTGTGCTTTTATGAATTAGAACAAGCTTCTTTCTATCGCCAAAAAAATTATAAAAGAAAAAAAAAACTGTTGATTTCACTGTGAGGGAAGAACCAAGTGGATCAGTGTCAGATCCAATAATGAAGAAGAATCTGTGTTGCACTGTGTATGTGTGCGTCTTAAATCTTATATAATTCGTGTTGAATATTGGAGAGTGGAGTTGGCATGGCCTCTGGGCTGCAAAATTAACTGTGGGGGATCGGGAATTTGGGACGATTTTTCGCTATGGATGATGTGAGAGTGTATGCAATGCAACGAATGCAGTGTTTAGTTTGTTGTGTGATTGATTCGTATAGCGAGTATTTGTATGGGTAGTACAGAGAATGTGAACGTAAATGTGCTAGTTAAAGATGTTCTGACTTCTGAACCTGAATCCAAGGACAAATCCTGGATCCACCTCATCTCCTCTTCCCTTGTTAGATCATGGATTGCTTCCTAATTTTGACTTTCCCCTTTTTGGGTTTTTGGCTGTGCGGTTAAACTCGTGGATATTTTCTTTTCCTTTTACATTATTATCAAGCAAATATTTGCTTTTGGTGCTTTCACACCAAACAAGGAAAGAAATATTTGTTTTTGGTGCAGTGCGTCATAGATTTATATAATTTTCCTATAACCGGTTGGTTTGGTAGATTTGAAAGTAGGGTTTAAGAAATGGAAGAAATGTTTAAGGTTAACTTAGTTGAATCGTAACTGACTTATTTTTGAAATTTTAATATCATTTTAATTATGACAAAATTAGAGTAAGATATGCTTTTCTTTTAAAAGATGATTTTAGGGAGAATTAGTTCCAAAAGATTGTATTACTGAAAAAATAGTCCCGATAAAAAATTATATTCACGTATGGCTCTTTAAAAATCCATCACTTTTAATAAATTCATCCAAATATCATTATTCTCTATTTTTACACAAACAATTCTTTCAAGGGCTATATTTGTCAAAGATATGATATTTTAAAAGCTACAGTGGTCAATCCACAATGTCAATTTAGAGTAAAATAAACTGTTTTTTTTCAAATATAATATTTTGAGATTAAAGTAGTTATTCTGCTGTGCAAACTTGGCACAAAATAAAACACAACCACTTTTGTTATCGAATTAAAATGAAGGTCAATTGACCTTTGGATAAATTTGTCAAACGTGATGAATCTTTTGAGCACTATGGATAAATATAATTTTTTTTTTTGGGCTAGTTTATCAATTGCATAATCTTTTGAAAACCAAAATGATAGTTTTCCCATGATTTTATTACATTTTTCTCCTTTATTTTGAAAATATACGCTCTTCTCTCCTAAAAAATGAAGATAATTTACTTGTTGATTCATTTACAAGTTTTTTATCAATCATTTGTTATGTCATGTTTATTATTTTATTTTCTATTACTAATAATCATATACACTGTAAAAGATTTTTATATTTTTATTCAATTATCTATTGCCATGTCATAAAAGAAATGAGAATAAAAGAATTTTGTTATTGGATGCCAGGATAAAAGTCCTTAAACCTTTATTCTTTTACAAAATAAATTATATGGCTTATAAATTATTGATATGTTAGGGAAATTTTCCAAAATATTTAGCTTTATTTTTGTATTACCCAATGCACAGTTTGTGTGATTAATTAATGAAAATATGGTGTTGAACACTAGAACTGTCAAAGAGGCCCATGACCCTGGGGTTGGCCCCTAGCCCCCATGATTCAGCCCCATGAAAAAGTGGCCCACAACATGAGTGGGCTGTATTGGCCCTAATCCACATAGGCCCTCTAAATGTGTGGGCTGGGGGTGGATTAACCCATGGGCCAGTTCCCATCTAAGATCTTACTTAGTTATACTTATTTTTAACCATTTTTTTCACCAAAACAGCCAAGTACCAGCTTGAACAAAACCAAAAAAATTGCTACTTCACACCTATGACGATCAGCGCCGGGAAATCGATGAAGAACAGTGGCTGGCGGCGCTGGTTCATAGGGATGCTGGTGCAAAGCACAGTGATGCTAGGAAGAATGATCCGGTAGTGACGCTAATGGGCTGCGGTTGCCGGCTTCGAAGGTGGCGGCGTCACAACAAGGGCGAAGGCAGAGCGACACACCTGCAGCTGGGTCGAGGACAAGAGAAGTTGCGCGGCGAGGGCGACTCACGAGGAAGAGTTGCTATGCGGCGGGCGTTCTTCCTGTCGGCGTTCTCCTGGAGGTGCTGCATGGCAAGGGCAAATGCACCAGGCGAAGGCAATGGACGGTGAGACGATGAACACTCTTTTCTCTCTCTCTGTGCGTCTGTCTATGTGGAAGGAGAAGGAGACATGAACGTGTTTGGCTCTGTTTCAATTCTTTTATCTAATAAAATTAATAAAATATTTGATTTTGCAGCAGTCTAATAAATCTAGGTAGGAGACAGTGTTTGTGTGTGTGTAAGAGAGCATGTTTTAATATTATAAGTTTGTAATGTTGTAAATGAGAAGGGTCCCATTTTTCTAGTGGCATTGAAGAGTCTAAGTTCTGAAGTGCACATTGGATTCTACTATATTAAAAAAAATTAGAAATTGATTTTAATTATTGGTGTAGAATATTTCTAGCATTTCAAATATAAAGAAAAGAAAGTGGAAAAGAATATGCGCATTTGATATAAAAGAAAAATTAAGGAATTCATACACGACAATATACCATTAATAGTATAATATAGGTAGGTTGGGGCTAGCCCATAAATGGGCCAATCCATGGACCAGTTCATGAGTTAATTCATTTTAAGCGTTGATAAATTTTAAATTTTTTATAAATAGATTGGCCCATGGGCTGGCCCTGGCCCATATGGGCTTTTGGTCCTGTGGGCTTTTTATAGTTGTGGGTTTTTTGGTCCTGTAAGCTTTTTGGCCCTGACCCATGTGGGCCAAGACCAAATAAGAGTGGGCTGGCCCATTTGACACCTCTACTGAACACTATAATCACCCTAGCAAATGGCGATAGTCAAAGGCTGTAAACAGCTTGGAATCTCTGAAAAGCTACAAACAACAGCGAAGTCTCCAACCATGTAGACGATTTCAGCACCTACGACAGCGTAGCAAGTTTGAATTCTCCAAAGATCGCGTGCCCCGTTTGTGATCCGTCCATGCTTGCTCTATATGTTGTGAATGAGAGTGTTTTGTGTGTGTGTGTGTGTGAGAGAGAGTGAAGAGTGAAACTAAGAGGGAGAGGGGTTTCGAAAAGAGAAGAAAATGTGTGTGTGTGTGTGTGTGTGTGTGTGCTAGAGTGAAGAGTGAAACTAAGAGGGAGAGGGGGTTTCAAAAAGAGAAGAAAAGGAAGGAAAAAAAATTGAGTAAATAACGCTAAAGTAGAATAAGATTGGAGAGATGAAAGCTAGAAATCATATCATAGGGGCAATTTCTCAAAGTAAAATGTTTTTTTTTTTATCTTATTCTTAGTTTTATGAATTTTGGTTTCTCTTTTTTCTATAGAATAGGTATGTATTAGTAAATTTATACATATTTATTTAACTATAAAATAACATATTCATAACTCACTTTTTGAAAGTTATTTTTATATAAAGATTTAAATAAGTTATTTATCTAAATTGACCCTTACTCTCTTATGTTGATCCAAACGAAAATGAAGGAAGAACTTAAAATCTTTTTACGTCAAAATAAATATTTCATGATTTATTTTTTAACATTTATAGATTTATTCTAAAGTGAATTGATCGTGATAGCTACGTGTTTGCATTCCTTTAATAGTTTTTGAAATGAGATGACTAATAACTTTTAGCTAGCTTGAACCAAGAGTAACAATGACTAATCCAACTAATCTCCTGAGGCTTAGAGCTCACAGACGTATATATTATCTTTAACCACGAGACCTTCTATACACATCATCAATATTTGAATAATTGACTAGATGCTTAAGGAGTCTAGTTAGCTACCAACAATATTAGGTCTCTTGGTTAGAGAACTAATAATTACAATGGATAGAAAAGACATGAATACACCATAGAAGAGTTTTATCGATGGGTGCTATGATTCACCGTAGTTGAGCAAAATGGCAATATTCGCCTTGAGAAGGATGTGCTATATATATATATAGGGATTGCTAACCTTTACACCTTCACATTTTATTTTTAACCCAAAAACCCTTTCTCTCTTTTTAAATCAAATTATACTTATAGGTAGTTTTGTGATTTCATGTTATCTACATTAATTACTACTTTAATATTTTCTATCACTTCAATAATATCCCCTCTCCTATAATTATAATTAAAACATTGACACACACAACAATAATATATGGTTAGGAAGAAAAATAAATCTGAAATACTTGAAGTAGCTGATCGAAAATTATAACCACAATTAGCGAAAAAAGCAATAAATATTGTATGGCCAAATACTCGTCAATAAATATGCTAATAAAAATAAAAATATATTAGTATAACATAACTCTTTAGGCTTTATCAGAAAAAAAAATATATAACTCTTTAATTAGAAACATTTTTTCGTTTTATTAATTAAGTCTAATGTATAGCTAGAAACATTTTATAGTCACAAGTTTTAGCACTTAAAATCAATATACAGTTGTTTCACTTAGATTTTGTGTGAACATCATATTTTGTCCAAACTTTTATTTATTTTCATATTCATTGTTATTTATAAAAAAATCCAGTCCATTTTCTCGCAGTCCATTCCTATTACCCTTCCTTAGCCCATTACCTTTTATTTATTTATTTATTTTTTAGCTCGCTCCCGTTGCAACAAAAAATAAAAAGGGGGACATTGGATCCCTTATTTCAGCCCGTTTTTGAAAAAATAAAAATAAAAAAAATAAAAAAAGAAGCATTGGATTCTCCTTTATGCTCCTTTTCTTCTGACCGTTTAGGGGAGAGGGGAATGGACAACATGATGAGTTCCTCTCCCCAACGGCATCATTCCTTCTCTGTGATGATTACAGGTTTACCAGCCAACCTGTAAAATTTGCTGAGCAATAATTTCATTTGACTACAACAGATATACATTGAGCAAAGACGGGAATCAAGGGGGGATCGAAAATTTTCTAGAAGCACAAAATTACACTCATCAACAAGGAAATCCAAATCAAACAAAAAATTCAAAAATTACGTTCGGATACACCAATCATTCAGCAAACAAAATCAAATCAAGGAAAACCTGCAAAGCAATCAACAACAATTCCAGCACAATAGCCCAGAAACAAGGTAAATTCAGCAATAACAGCAACAATAACAGTTTCATCATCACTGGAAATCAAAAACTAAAGAGAGAAAAGAAAGGAGGAAGCCGCGGCAGTGCTCCTCTCCTTCTCCCAGCCGCGGCCTCCAATGCCTTAATCCCTTCATGCCATCATCATCATCATTCTTTCAAGCATCCACTACAACTTCACACCTGAAAGCACAAATCAAACACATTAGTTGATTCTGGAAGATGAGAGATTGAGAAGAGAGTGAGAGAGAAACTACTGCCACACCAAATCGGCCATCGCCACTGCCGCGAGCTCTTCCCTGCTAGTGGTAGCAGCACCATCCTCCTCTTCGATGCGCCATCACTGCCTCTGTGAGAAGAAGCAACCGCACCCCTCCTGCAACTCCACCATGCGGTTGCTGTAGCCGATCTGGTCACCACCGTAAACATCGTGGCCTCCCATGGTTCCCATCATCATCTTCAACCTCCAAAGCCACCACCAATAACCACCACAAACTCCTCTCCTTTACAGCCATCATCGTCATCTTCAATCTTCCCTCTGGTGGCCTCCTTTACAGCCATCATCATCATCATCGTGGAAGCCTTCCGCCGGAGTTACCATCGTGCACCACCACTCACCCTAAAACCGCCACTCCCTACCCATGCTCGCGTCATCATCAGCGTCGTCCCGCCACTACACCTAGCGCGTTTCCTTCTCCCAACCACCAGATCCATGACTTCCGCGCTAACAGCCACCAGATTGAGCCCGAACCACCGCAGATCTCTCACGCGAACCAGGCCGCCGTTCCACCTCTGCCTCTGGTCCTCTCCGCGCCTCGCCAGCCACCGCGTCCCGCAAGCCGGTGCCGCCTCAACCATCCTCATCGCCACGCACTCACGGATATCCCACCATGGTCTCGGTTCTCAACGTGGTGCCGATGGCTTCCTTCACTCTCTCTTCCCCTCGATCTCTCCTCTCTTCCTTTCTGTTTTCCTTCTCTCTCCGCGTGTGAGTGTTAAAATGTGTGTGTATGTGCTAAGCGTGAGTGAGAGAGTGAAGATGTGTGTGTCGGTGAGAGAGAGTGGTGTAAGTGTGTGTGTGTGAGTGATTGTGAGTGTGTGCCGCGTGTGTGTAAGATGTGTTTGTGTGTGTTATTTTTTTTTTTAAGTTTTTTTTTGTTTTTGTTAGGGTTGGTTCATTTTGGGTCTATGAGCTAGTTGAGCTTAGAATTAGATGTTTTTTTTTAATGTTCTTGTTTGGGACTGGGTTTTTTTTTTCTTGCAAAAAATATGGGCTAATATTTTTAGAATCTTAGGTTTTGATGTGTAAAAAATACATGTGATAACACAAAAAAAAAAAGAGAAAACAGAACGAAAACAAAATACAAAAAATGAATTTTCTTTTAATGTGTTAAGTCCTATTTTTAAAATTAAAATCAATTACCTTTTTTTTCTCTTTCTCTAATTAAAATCAATCAACTCACACTTATTTTCTACAGAACTACGTGGCTTTGAGTTCCTCATTGCACCAGAGGATACGTAGGCGTAGCCAACAACAATCAAGTCAAAATCCTTTTTCATAAAATTTATTCTTTATTTCTTGTTTTAATTTTAGCTATGTTTCTTTGTAAATACGTAATTGTTATACTTTTTGGGGAAAATAAATATTATAAAATTATAATCAATTTGCATAATAAGCTCTAGGGTAAATACGGTTGTATTAAGGGTGTAGTGGGATTAAGTTTCCACCATTCTCTAATCATAATTAGACTCCCGAACCTCAAATCTCTTTTAAAAGACCAGTTTGCAAATTAAAAGGTTTTCCAATTTTAACCAGAATTAAAATTGGTGGCGACTCCTGTTTTTATTTTAAAAATCGGTTGTCATTCCCGTCGTGACGCCCTCCGGGCACGTTGTGACATTTTGAAATCCAAATCATAATTTTCTTTTTGAATTCTTTCTATTTTACTTACAGTTTTTTATTTTATAGGGCCTGTTCAAGAAGAAAAACTAACAAGAAATATATAATAAATTAGAAGACGTACCTTTGCTTTTTTGCAAGTTGTGATTCTATGCGTATACATTTTCCGCCCTCTCTCCTATAGTTGAAAGATTGATTATTGAATATTGAGAGCTCATTTACAATTTTAGCATAGGTTATATCTGGGGAAAAAATGTAGTTGAGTGAAAAAGAAGAAGGACTTTCGGTGAGAATAGTGGAGGAGAGAAAACTGTGAGAGAGGAGATATTATTGTGGTGAAAGAAGATGTTAAACTACTAATTAACATGGACAACATGAAATTATAAAACTACCCATAAATATAATTTGATTTAAGCAAAGAGAAAGGGTTTTTGGGTCAAAAATAAAATGTGTACCTTGTTAATCTTTACATAAGGGTGTGGAGATTAGCAATCTCATATATATATATATATAGGAATAACATTAAGAAAATGTTATATCGTTAATAATATTTTATTAGTGTAAATTTTTACAAACACATCGTTAGGTTAGAAACTCACATCGTATAGATCAATTATGTAAAATTTCAAATTAATTTAAAATTGTTTGGCATAATTTATATATATATATATATATATATATATAAATCAACGTAATATATATACTTAAAATGAACAAAAATAAGAGTACAATATTGCATTGCTATTGTTGTTTAATTTTTATGAAATTTGACAAAAATGATGTTTATGATAGGTAATCGTAATATAACGATTGGATCATAACCCATATATATATAGTGTTATTTGTACTCACACTTTGTGGGACATCATGCCGACACACTTTCATTTATCATTGGATGAGATGTGGATCCCAAACATTAGGAGTGTGTTGACACATCCCACAAATAATGTGTACAAATAACGAGATTTTCGTTGCACCTTTATGGCCGAAATGCATGATAGACAGACGTGAGCTTTTTACTTAAGCTCCCACTAATCGGAGTGGAACAACTATTATTGTTTCAGGGTTTTCCTATGAGTAATATTGTTTGGACTCACACTTCATGGTATATCATGCTGACATACTCTCATTTATTATTGGATTAAGCATGATTCTCATCTAATTTGGATTTCACATCCCATCAAATAATAGATGTGAGTATTTTGGCATCATGTGCCCTATTTTGATAGTATCAAAATAACACTTCCCTTTCCCTATACAGCAAGTGAAATTGTAATCAAAATCCCCAAGTGTCTCGATTATGTATTTTTTTTCCGGTCGTTGTCATGGAAAGCCCAATTTTTTTTTTCGGTTCGGTAGAAAGGTTCTGGAATACAAAACACCAAATAATGTTTATCAGGATTGTTGGCTAGTGGCCCAATGAGGCCCATTTTTGCTTTTTAGAGTTGTACCAAAACGGACGTACAAGAGGCTATGTCTCGGTGGTGTATCATCGCATATTGAAAACAAACAAAGATTGTGTTCGATCCTTGCAAAAGGTTCAATGAACCTCTCCTCTCTTCCCATAAGACCCAAAAAGAAAAGGAAAAAACTATAGGCAAAATATTTTTTGTGCACATGTGTTAGCATATTTATATAAAATTTAAGAATTTTATTTTATTTTTTAAAATTCAGAATCTGTATTTCTTTTATGTAAGAAGTGTGTATCAGTGGGCAGTGGCCAATGCACTGCTTCTGTTGGAGCCCTGTCAAAACTTGGGAAAGTAAATAACCAAAGCTTCAGCTATAAGAATTTTAGTGGGTGGCCTGTCCAAATGTTTTCCTTTTTATGGCAACTTTTCTATCATCAACCAATGACCACTACAAGCACTAGGTCTTGTCCAATTCACCCCATCCCAATTCTACCCGACATAATTACTACTATACTATTATTTTACACAGATAGTTACATAGGATTGAATATGTTGCCTTCACAATCATAGATTTTTTTTTGGGTTAATTTTATTATTATTGTTGTTATTATTATTATTGTTATATGGTGATCTTTGTTTTTCCTTCCATTCTTTCTTTATCTATCTTCAATTCTCTGTTTATTGCTGGAAGATGAGGTCACAAGGCCTTTATACATTGTTTTCTGGGCCAGTATCATAATGGTGTTTATGACTCTGCTTAGTGACCAACAAGTTGGTGCTAACCATTACCCCAGCAGGTTTACCGATAACCCTTTAGCCTCTTTTTAAGTGTTTATTCCTCAAAACGTAAGAATTGGACGACTAAACCTTTTATAGAAAGAATGGCAGTGTCTGAAATTAAAAGAACTAAAAGGGTCAAACGGAGATACTTAAAAACATCTTATTATTGCCACTAACCCTCTCCCCTCGTACAACTCAAAGGGAGATAAAGACTATTTGCTCATCACTTCCACACAATCCACACAAGTAGTTTTAAATTGTATTCCGCAATCACAATTACAGTCACATTATTAATTAATTTTGTGATAGTCTTTGCAAGTGCGTTATAATAGTAATTGCGGCCGCATCAATTGCATTTTTTATTGTAATTTTTTTTTTTTTTGCAGTGGCAATAATCAGCAGCAATTACAATTTGCGATGGTAACGGCAATTTAAAACCATGAGAAAATCAAAAAGAGAAAAATAATAAACTACAGAGATGAAAACTAGGCCTAATCTATTCTAGTTAGCCAAGAATGTCCATAGAACTTGAGACGGATTGGTTTGGGGAATTGTCAGATGTGGGATAAGCTGAGCTGCAAGGGACATCTTCCAAAGGGTTCAAGGAAGGGCAAGGGCTGTGAATTTGCATGTCACTCAGCATTTGGCGAAGCTCTGAGGCTTCCCCTTTGAGCTGAGCGTTCTCTTGAAGGACTTGGTCATGGCACTCTGACACATGGTTCAGCTTGTCTATTAGCTGGTGATTCTCATTCCTAAGCCAAACCACCTGCGACCAAAGCTCATCAAGGTGCTTCTGCTTCCTCATGCGTGATCGGCGCGCCGATTCTCGGTTCGATATCATCCTCCTGTGCTTCCTCTCATTGATGAGGCTCAGTTGTTGCTCATCTGCTTCATCAGAGGTGGAGTTGCTGCTGATACATGAGGGTTGAGGACTAAAGTCAGGAACTAGAGGAGGGTTCTGGAAACCATATAATTGGTTAGAGAATCTTTGGAATTGGAATGTGGGAGTGTTGTTTTGGATGGTAGTGTAGTTAACTGGGTAGGGAGACGGGTTTGAAGGGAGTAAGTAGTTGAGTCCTGTCACCTCCCTGGCCTGCATGGTTTAGGAAATGAGCAAAAGACTGCAGGGGCTTGGAGGAAAAAAGTGATGATGAAATTCGATTGGTTTTGAGGAGGAGGATGGAAGAGTGGGAAGGGTAGGTATTATATAGGGAGAGAAAATATGGTGAACTGGCCCCGCTTAATTAGCAGAGTAGAGTACAATAATATTGGGGTTATGTTTGTTAAGAGGTTATGAGATTGATGGGATGCCCTGCAGATGGTGTCTATCTAGTGGGTTTCGTTTTTATATATATATGCATGGATTTACAAGTCTCATCCAATAAAAAGCAACCATAATCAAACATTTGAAATCCTATAAAAGGAGAATAACTCTCCGACACTAATTACTCCATATTTATAGCTCGAACTTGAAACTAATAATTAAGGAAGAAAAGTATCTACCGCTCTAATTGAACATCAATTGATTGCTAAGTGTACTCTTTGTTATTCTAAAAAGCATTGTACTTAATGTATGGATGTGCATAACACACATGTGACATGGTGTGTGAATGACATGATGAGCATAAGTGCCTTATAAAGGTGGAATGCAACTTGGGGTTTGTGGATAATCATTTTGAAGAAAAAATGTGCTTACATCAGAGCGATAGAGGCATTTCATATCATGGGAAGTATAACAAAACTTTTGGAAGACTGTTTGGTTGAAAGCAACACAGGAGAAATTTTGGAGTACAAGGAGTCATTTTATTATATTAAGGGTGTTATTTCCAAGATGATTATCTGTTGGACAGTACTCATTTCAGAGACATAAGAAATTTTAGGAAAAAGGAGTGTGTGAAAGGCAAGCCCATTTGTGATATTCATAAACTGAGAGAGAGTAGAGAGATAAAGAGGGAAAGGTTAAGAATTTGATGACTCGAGAACCACTTCTTATGGACCTCCTAAAAATACAATAATATGCGTATGGGTTAAATAGAAGACAAATCTTTGATCAGCAATCACTTCATATTTTCTTTTGTAAGAGGTTAGGTACTTGGGGTACTAATTAAAGTCTGTTAGGTTGTTTTAATGACGACCTTA
Source organism: Dalbergia cochinchinensis (assembly GCA_031216125.1). NCBI lineage: Eukaryota > Viridiplantae > Streptophyta > Magnoliopsida > Fabales > Fabaceae > Dalbergia > Dalbergia cochinchinensis. The sequence goes on along the minus strand of CM062377.1, from coordinate 24,442,790 downwards.
ACGGTAATCATGGGGGAAATTAAATAGAACATTTAATTAATTTCTCTCCATGCCAATTATTTTACAGATCTGCTAGAAAGTGACAAATGTTTTCACGCTTTCTATCATATTCTAATGTTTTTCCACACAAATTGCTCTTATTGATCAAAATGGTGTCATGACTGGAAATGATTGTGAAATGTGATACAGCTAGGCTTTATGTTTTCACCGGCATATTCTCAAGGTTATTCAACACAGTTTGCTCTTTCAATCAACAAAACGGTGCCTTGGCCGGGAAATGAATGATTGTAATAGATTTGACAATAGCGCCTGATCAAACAACAGATAGTCACCACCAGAGCATTAGATTGCCATATATGTTCAAAAGCCCGTCTTTTATCTTCAGCAAATCCTAAACAAAAATCATTCTCTTGTTTTACATCTTGAAGCTTGAATTTTGGAGATTTGAACGTGAATAGAATTTATAACACTAGGTATATTTGGTTTGGAGTAAAAAATATATACATTTTCATGGATAAGATTTGTATATAAAATTACATATGAATCCAATTAATGAAAAATTTACCTTATTTTGACTCCCAAACTAAATAATCATGAGGGTGTATTTCGTTGGGTAAAAATAAGAGATAAGTTGTCATAGATGAATTGTATATATAAAATCATATATAAAATTTATTGATGAAAATTCATCCTTTATATTTTACCAATAACTAAAATTAGGATAAAAATTTTTATAAATAAACTTTATGTATAATTTATTCGTTAATCCCTTTAATGAAAGATTCCACGATTTTCTAGGCAACCAATCATGCCCTAAAGCAAAGGGAAAACCTTGGAAAAGTTTAGCGGGCTTAAACCAACAGTTACAGACTGCTACTTTATACGGGCAACGGCTAGCGGCAAAAGTATTTTTCTGAAAAAACAAAAAAATTGAGAGGATTGGTAAATTGGGTGACCCAACTTTTAGGCATAACTTTTTATCTTAGAGAAGTATTTAGCATTAAAATGTTATTATACGTGTAGCCATAACTTTTACTTTTATTACCTTTTTCCGTTTTCATTTGTCATAGTGGCTCTGAATTAAGGCTAGTCAACTTTAATCGTGCTTAGCGTTTCAAAAAAATTTATTCGATTTCTTGATTCCGTGCGTTTCTCTTTGACTCTATCTGTAGCGTCTTTCCAATTAAGGTGAGCTTGGTCTTCATAGTAAGAAATTGACGTATGCTTACTTTAATAACAACTGCTGTTGAGTGATTGGTACTGTACAGACATTAATGAAAAAAAAAATCACAAACACAAACTGATACTGATTAATGTCAGTTTTGCTTAATTTTTAGGGTGTATTTGATCGGGAAATTGTTTATTCACAAAAATTTATCCCAATTTTTATACGAAGTTAAACACATCCTCGAAATTACTTTTGAAATTGATTAAATTGAAATAATTACACACTATCTCTTCATCTTTTTGCAAAGAGTTGTGTTATTATAGTTGTAAGGTTTGGGACACTATGTCGACTCATACATCATCTATTATTGGATGAGATGTGGGCACCATTCAAATAGCATCCATATGCCATTTAATTATGGATGAGGTGTGAGTGGGTCCGATGCCCTATATTTCACGAATACAAATAATTTTTCTCTTCCTGCAAATGGTCTCCGTGTAGTTTGAGTTTGGTTATCATTTCCCACAAAATGAACTCATATTTACTCGTTGGCTGCGGTGGGGAATCGAAAGAGATTGGTTCGATCTTAACCACTCAAAAGGAGTGGAATGAAGGTCATGCATAACATATGGTGGAAATTAACAAGTAATAATGGTACTTTCTATTGCATCCTCCACTAAACCAAAAACTTAGATTCATTGAGGATGATGAGAATAAAAAATCTTGGTTGGACAAATGCTTTCTAACTGCACTTCCCTTGTGAGTCTGGTTGAGTGGACTGAATGGTCAACAATATCATTAGACAGGTTAGGACCCCTTTCTTTTCTTGTCCTTCCATTGTTCTTTACTTTTATATTTTTCACAACCCGTGGGAACTTGCATAAATTAAAGGTGTTTGCATATAGAGCAGGAGACTTGGATCGGAATGTCTTTCATTGACCCATTTGTGCTTGTACTCTACACTGCACATGTACTTACTATACATTAGTTTTGTCAAATCAAAATGCTGTGTGAACCACTAGCACAAGTGGACAACCTCAGCAAATTGACTTTGCCATTTGATTCCGGTATTATATATATACTGGATTGCACCATTTGATTCAGATATTATTACTGGTCACAAATGCAACATAGTTGTCAGGGGGTCTGGCCGAGTTTAATTGCTCGGCCTCGACCGAATTTATATGAATATGTTTAACCTAATCACTTTGGTGAGATTTTTCATAAAATTGGGATTCCCTAGAAAATTAAAGGTTCATGGAAAAGGTTTAAGATTCTAAGATTCATACCCTAAGAAGAATCTATTATTCATGGAAAAGAAGAAGGTAGGAGCATCATCCTTTCTGTCAGAGAAAAATATGAGCGCTTATGAGTCTCCCAAAGCCAAGTAAGTAATTAATCAGTTGAATTCTCACTTATCTTTATTTTTGACTTGAGTGCCCGATTGTATTTGTAGATCATATCCACCAAAATTGTTCCACCACTGATAATTACAACGACTGTCTACCCATTCTTCATGTAAGAACATCTATTGTGTGTTGATTTCTTAACCAAATTTTCTAGGTTTGGACAAGTTGATTTTGATCCTATCCTCATATTTGTCAGCCACATTTGTATCCTTTTTAAGAGAATTTTGTTGAATGCTTTGAAAAGTTCCTCGTAGACCTCACAATTATTTAAGCTTTGTACCATTTAATCTCGGAAAAATACCAACTGTGAACAATTGAACTGGATCAGACCTTTTTTTTGATAAAATCATTGACTAAATTAGATACGCGTGCTGCTATGGTATATATTACTGTAAGCATGCTGTTGATCGGTTCTTTGTTGCTCATTTTTCTTTTCTTTTCTTATCTGTGCTAAATCCATGGTGTAAATAGGTCAAGCTACTCATTGGAAATCTTTGACTTGCCTATATTCGGCCTAACGTATTTAATTAACAATAAAATTTAGGTTTTTTAAAAAACCCTTTTAACTAAAGAGGCCGAGCTTCAAAATAATGAATATAGCCTATTAGACGTAATAATTTGGTATACTTATATTAGTATTATTTAATATTATATATAATATTATATAATTTTAAAAATATAATGATAATATTAAATTTTAATCTATTTAAAAATTTTATATATAAGCCTTTACGCCTTTTATCCTAGCTTAACTTAACCAACTTTTACCTATAACCATAGTTTATTTTGTATTGTGGCTTACCTAAATTATAATTAGTGCGCGAAGAGTTCAAAACAAAGGTTTGGTTTGGTAGGACTTGATATTTGAAATTATGAAAAGTATAAACCAATCTTTTCTATTTGATAAATAAATAAATTGAGTTGCTTTTACTTCTAGCTCTTGATTAAGAGGATTTTTTGAGAGCTATGTTGTGCATGCTCTTTAAAATTCAAAAGACTAATAAACTCAACTCTCAAAAAGCAACAGCAACCCAAAATCAAGCCTTATTAAAAGTCAGTAAATTTGAGCTCAATATTGACATCGTATGTGTACGCTTTTGTTTCGAACCTAAGGTAGTGTACTCTACGATGACGAGCAGAATATATATGCTTCTCTGTACACAGAACAAAATTGAACAAGTTATATAACAAAACAGAAAAGGCTAAATGGTTACCACTGAAAACATCCTTGGATCGATCGATTGACTAACTTCTTCCAAAAAGAGTAACAAATTAGAAGTGAAACTAATCAATGTCTTCCGATATTGAATGGCAATACCCATAATAACCTTGGTATTTGTCTTCATGCGCACTATTCATTATCTTAATGCCTGAAATGAGAAGAGTCAATTATAACTATTAAATTATACATAAATAGTTAAGTTTGTTTGGATAACTAGTAACGAAAAGAAGAAAAGGGCAATGATGGGTAAGAAAATATCTCCTATTGTTTGAAAGCTTAATAATAGATAAGAAAAGATTGAAACTCAAGAGAACAGCTTCTCTCTTTTCTTTTTTTTTTTCTTCCTCAAAAGCCAATTATTTTTCTCACTCAAAATTGAGGCATATATAATGAAGAAACAAAAAAATTTGGAAAGTTGATAATAACGTCAAATGTTTCATTCCATTTCTTTGTGACATAAATCTTTCAAACAAGTATGAACGTAACTTCCTTTTCTTTCCTTTGCAACTCATTTCTGCTAATTCTGATACGTTCCATTAATGGAAAAAATCCAAACACACTATAAAATCAGAAATTATTCAGAGAACACATGAACACCTCACTTATGTTTTAATATTTATAATTTGAATAAAGCATGCAAATAGACTTTTCGGCCCTTTATCTTTATTTGATTTTTCAATTCAGTATCCTCCATCTCTATTTTCTCAATTTGATGATCCCTTATATTTCAAATAATTTTCAATTTGATCGCAAATCACTATTCCCTCACACTATAGTGTATTCACGCTGAGGAAAACCTCTATAAATAGAGGTGCTTCATCACAAGTTTTGTAGAGAAATTAAACCAATCACAGAAGCCATGAGCAACTTACAAACGAGAGAGAATGGATAAAGAAAACAGAGACTTTCTAAATTCAAGAATGAGTGAAAATGATCGTTTAGCTTTCATTGATTGCAAATAAATGTATGTATACAGGGGAAATGCCAGCTATCAATGAGCTAGGAAGGTAAAACTACCTATAACAGAAAATAAAATAAACTAACTACGAGTAAGAGAAAAGTGATGAAAATACATCATGTGTAATATATATTAAGAGCCCCCTCAAGCTAGGCATGAATGTTTAACAGGCTTAGCTTGGTAAAAAAGAAGAGAGAACTTAGGCAGGGGAAAAGGCTTGGTGTAGATATTAGCGACTTGAAGTTGACAACGAATTGGGAGTAGGCAAAGGAAGCCGGATTTCAATTTGTCATGAACAACATGGCAATTGAGCTCGATGTGTTTAGTGCGTTCACGAAATACAGGATTGGTGGCAATTTGCGTAGCAGATTTGTTATCACAGTAAATCAGAGTAGGATTAGTAAAGGTAATATGTAAGTCGTGTAGCAGGAATGATAACCTTTTGTAGTTCACAAGTGGTGGCTACTAAGGCACGATATTCCACTTCAAAAGAGGAGTGAGACATGGTGGGTTGTTTCTTCGACTTCTAGGAGATCAAGGAGTCACCAAGGAAGATGCCAATGATGGAGCGGCATGACTCAGGACAAGCAACCTATTCCAAATCATTGAAGGCCTTAAGCTATTGCTGGAATGTGCTCGGAAAGAATAGGCCATGGCCTGGGGAGCTTTTCAGGTAGTACAAGATGCGCAACGCAGCTGAATGATAAGAAACCATTGGTTTGGATAGGAATTGACCAAGATAGGTGACTGTATTTGGGAGGTACAAGAGTTGTGCTATGAGGCGATGATAAGTAGTGGTGTAGGCAAAAGGTTGACCATCGTCCTTGGTTATTTTTATAGAAGTGGTTTGCTAGCAAGTAATCTAGCAGATTTAAGCAATTCAAGGATATACTTACGTTGGCAAATGGAAATGCCACATGAGGAGTGCACAACCTCTAGGCCAATAAGGAAGAACCGAAGGGGATCCAGGTCCTTGATTTTGAAGAGACGGTCAAGTTGCTGTTTGACATGAGCAATCTCTAAAGCATCATTGCCTGTGAGAAGCATGTCGCCAACATATATTAAGAGGGCTATGAAAGAGTTAGACCTGGCCTTGGTGAATAAAGATTGATCAGCACTGGATTGTGTGTATCCAAAAGAGACAAGAACATGTGAGAGCTTTTCATACCATTGCCTACTGGCTTAACGTAAACCATAAAGGGACTTTTCGCAACAAACCATGTATGGATGGGGAGGTGTGACACAAGGGGGAAGCTCCATGTAAACCTCTTTATGTAAATCCCTATGAAGGAAAGCGTTGTTTACGTCTAGCTGTTCCAGGAACCAGTTTTGAGTTACCGCAAGTGCTAAGAGAAGGCGCACAGTGATGAGCTTTGCAACCAGAGAAAAAGTCTCAAAGAAGTTGATCCCTTCAGTTTGAGTGAAGCTTTTCACCACTAAGCAGGCCCTGTAGCATTCAATAGAACCATCTGCTTTATATTTAATTTTATATACCCATTTGCAGTCCACAATTTGCTTGCGAAGGGGTAGCAGAACATATATACTCCCATGTCCCCATTCGATTCAAAGCCTGTAGTTAAGCTTTCATGGCTTAATGGCAATGCTCATTCTCAGCGGCTTGTTGGTATGTTTTGGGTTCATGGTTAGTAGAATGGGCAAAGACAAAATTTTTAAAAAGGGTGAAAGGGAGTTATAAGATAGAAAGTGTGAGATGGGGTACCTTACAGTAGAAGATGATGGCATTGCCACAACAGTGGTATTGGCCAAGTTGTAGTGGTAGTTTTGCAAGTATTGGGGCAAGTGGCGAGTATAGGTAGAGCGGCAAATGGGTGGAAAGGGTGTGATGTCATGGGATGGAATGGGGGAAGGCTATTGGAAATGGGTTCGGTAGGGAGTATGAGGGAGTTAGCGTGGGATGGGGGTAGTAATGGGGGGAAGATATATGTTGATGTAGTTTCTTGAATGGGAATTTGTTTTCATGAAAGGTTACATTTCAGGATATAAATATGGCCCTAGTCTTAATATCATAGATTAAAAACCCTTTCATTCTAGTTTTGTGGCCCAGATAAATTCCTTTTCTTGCTCTAGGGTCTAGTTTGGTTCGATGGGCTAAAAGAGTTGAATTAAAGCAAGCACAACCAAAAATGCATAGTAAAGACAAATCAGGGGTTTATTGTGGAGTGCTTCAAAAGGAGTTTTGTTGGATAAAATTTTGCTAGGGAGTTTATTGATGAGATGTAAAGCATGGCTAGCAGCAAAGTTCCAAAAAATTTTGGGAAGGTTGTATTGAAACATGAGAGCTCGGGTGATATTTAAAAGATGTTGGTGCTTCTATTCTACAACACCATTTTGTTGTGATGTTTCAGTACATGATTTTTTATGTAAAATACCTTTGTTAGCGAAAATATTTTTCAGGTTGAATTCAAGTTCATTGTCAGATCTTATGGATTTAACTTTGCAGGAAATTGAGTTTCAACAAGTTAAATGAATGAAGCAATGCAATTTGGAATTTCAGATTTATGTTCTAATAAGAAAATCCATGTATGTCTAGAGAAGTCATCAACCACTGTGCCATAAATGGAGGTAACTGAAATTAGTCCCTAAATGTCCATATGAAGTAATAATGCAAAGATACAACCAGTTCTAGACGTTGTTTTGCAAGGGGGAAAATATTACATGGGTCATCGCATGTTGAGGATGAAATGAAAAGGAATTGAGAATGTAAAATGGAAAGTTCATTTGGGAAAGGGTATCCCAACCTAAAATGCAATTTATTATGTAAGTTGGTGTCTATGCAATTAACATGTGTTTGGGGTAATGGTGTGGGAATGGGAACTCATAGAGGCTGTCCACTGCCTTAGCAGATCTAATCATCTTCATACTAATTTGGTCCCACACAACATGTAATTTATCAGTGAATGAAATATTGCAGTTAGGGAGGAAGTCAGTTTGCTAACTGAGATTAGGTTAAAAGAAAAAAAATGGGCAGATATGGCACATTATGTATAGTTAAGGAATTAGAAAAACAAATGGTGCCAACTGTGTCTGTTAAGACTTGGTTACCATTTAGGAGTAAAATGGGAATTGGATTAATGTTTTGGTGAGTAACAAACATGTCTAGGGAACTACATAATGATTAGTGGCACCCGAGTCAGTGAGACAAAGTTTGGCATGAGTGTTGAGGTTAAAGGCAAGGATTATACTTGGTGAAGTGGTGATTAGGTTAGGGGACCAGAAGTGGATGGATGTGACAGTTTGCTAACAATGTTGTTAGAAACATGGTTTTCTTGGTTGAGGGTAGGAATGCCACTATACTGAGATCGAGACTTATGCAACAACGCCATGAGGCCTTCATACCGGTCCTTAGTCAAAGAGAAATTGGAAGCTTGCTCAAGCATTCCCCTTTGCAAATGCTCCTCCACGTCACATTCATCAGAGGATACAAAATTAATGGCAGATCTATTCTCAAATTTGGTGGTTTCTTGTGTTTTTGCTAATAAGTCTCAATGGTGTGGCCTAATTTTCTACAATGACTGCAAAAATTTCCTATTGTTTTGATAGTGGCCTCTGACAAATTTTGGTTTATTGGCATTAGGACCTTTATATTGGTATCAAAATTGTTGTTCATAGCCAATATTCAAGCAATCTCTCCATTCCCATGCGCAAATTGTCTTTCTTGTTGCAGAATGAGTGAGTAAGCTTGGTTTGGACTTGGTAATGAATTCATAAGTAAGAGTTGAGATCTCATATTAGACTATTGGTCATTCAGTCCTTTTAAGAAAATCATTACACAATCTTGTTCACGGTAGCTCTTACATACACATTGCAGCTACAAACATAAAGACTTATAGGTCAAGGTTCTTTAATTCTCCCCAAATGCCTTTCAACTGTGTAAAATAAGTGGTGACAGATACATTTTCTTGCTTTAAACGATATAATTCCACATTCAGATAAGCTATGCTACTTTGATTATTTTGCTAAAATCGTGTTTTCAATTGACACCATAGATTTTGGTGATAAACATGATGCTTTACGAAATTTCAAGTGAAAGAGCTCTAACTAGACAGGCTAAGACAATCTTGTTGCTACAATCCTAAGTAGATCTCAAAGGTGTTAGCTCCAAAACCCTTTAGAAAGCTTCAAGGTAATATGTTTTGAATGACAACAAAATCAATTTAAAAAAAATATTTTGAAGAATGACTAATATCTATCTTGAGTTTCTTAAAGTAGCAAACAGGTTCTTTCATTAGCATAACATGGCTCCATTAGCGAGAATAATTTCACCTTATATGTGCAAACATAATTTATCTCATTTTAAGAGATGGGAACTAAATGAAAGTGATAATTATTTCATAAATCTAGCATATGCATGCCTAATGGATTGAACAAAAACAACCAGTATAAGAAACTAAGACTCGAGACTTCAAAAAGTATGCTTGGAATGAAGATATCAATCAAATTCTGAAGCCAAAGTGTTTTACAATCTTCAATCATCACGTTTGCAATCTTTTTATCATCAACAAGCTCTAATTTAAGACTAGAAGACTGAATATTCGTCAAGGAATTAATGTCGCACATCAAAAAGCTCACTTAAAAGTGAAACAGTGTGCTCTACAAAAAAAAGAGGGAAATTTGAAATTCAAATTTAAAGTTAAACTCAGTAACAGACTAGCGTGTTATCTCTTCTGCCAACTTGATCAACTACCCCAACTTCTAGAAGAAAGAGTTCAAAAACCATGTTCAAAAAGTAAAAGTAGTTTATGAAGGGACACCAAAAACCTCAACTTTATAATGGCTTCTGCAATAACTCTACCAAACAGACAGGCTACTCTTCTAGACTGTATTTCCAAGACACAAACAGATGATCAACACTTGTCACTTGGAGAATTGATCAAGGGCAACGATCACAAGTGCAAACCATCTATAAATAGAGATGTTGTGCTTTCAAAGACATATAACAAAATGTTGCATAAGTGTAAAAATACTATGAAAATTTCTCCTCATATTCTTGTAAAGTTAATCACATCTTGTAATCAGTTTTCTTGTTTGTAAAAATCTTCTTTCTACGTTCCTTCATAGTTTATATGTTCTTCTAAGGAAGAATAGCTAGAAAGAAGTCATTCAAGTTATCCCAGATCATTCATTGTATATTTTAAGGAAACTTGAGTGTAGGTTAGTTTGAGTTACAAACCCAAACACAAATCTTTGTAACCCCAATCCAGCAGTGATTAGTGTGAGATAGCTTAGAGAGGCTTAAGTAAACCTACTTGCAATGCGACAGTAACACGTTCTTGCTGGTCACGGTTTAGCTTAGAGAGGCTAGTACAATACTACTCGGTTGAGCTTGGAGAAACTGGTGAATAACTACTTGGTTTGAGACAGTAGAGGTTGTCTACAGGTCATGGTTTAGCTTGGAGAGGTTAGTCAAAGACGACTCGATTTAGTTTGAAGAGGCTAGTGAATAATTATTTAGTTTGTGACAATAGGGGTTGTCTACTGGTCACAGGTTAGAGCTTGGAAAGGCTACTATAAAGACTATCTGATTTCTTTCTCGGGTTGAGAAAGGTCTTAGTGAAACTTAACACTGTTTGAGAATTGGATGTAGGCGGATTATTAGTCAAACCAGTATAAAAATATCTGTGCAGTATCTTCTTCTCCCTTGTCTCTTTTATATTCCATGCTCTGTGATTATTTGTTTATATTTGCTCAAAGCCTATCTCTTTAGCCGTTTCGTTACTGATGTTGTACTTCATAAAGTTATATTTTGAAACATCTAACATTGTTTCCACTATAGTTCAAGCTTAAAGCTTGATAGTATTTTGTTTAAGTTTTCAGAAACTAAAAAGAGAAAGAGAAGCGAAGCACGATTCAACTCCCTACTCGTGTGCTTTTCTATCTACAAAAGGATCATCAATATTAGGCTGAGGTAGTGAACCATCAATGAAACCTAGCTTATTTTTCACATCTAAGGCAACAATCATAGATCTACTCCATACATTGTAATTACACTCAATTAACGATGAAGAAACATCAACACACCTGGATTTTCACCAGGATGTAGAAAATATGGACTCGCTGGATCCTACATCGGTTGAGCACCAATGCTGGGTTTCCTTGATGAATAACTTGATCTGATGCATGATGCACTTGGTCGGCCATTTTTTGGAACCGAGACACAATTTGATAAGCGAATCGTACAACGCAAAGAAACGATGAACAAAGAAGCTGATCGATGAATCGATCGCATAAAGAAACCAGATTAAAGAGAAGATCAGTATCAGAGAATGGCAATGCACAACAAAGTTCAAAAGAGCTCTGATACCATCACAAGTTTTGCGGAGAAACCAATCGCAGAAGCCACGAGCAACAACGAAGCTCACAAACTAGGGAGAATGGAGAGAGAAAACAAAGATTCTCTAAACTCAAGAATGAGTGAAAATGATTACTTAGCTTTTATTGATTGCAAATGAATGTATATATACAAGGGAAATGCCAGCTATCAATAAGTAGGAAGGCAAAACTACCTATAACAGAAAATAATAGAAACTAACTACTTGTAAGAGAAAAGTGATGAAAATACATCATATGTAATATACATTAAGACTTCAACCATTTCCAAAACACCAAACAGTGAAGAAAAATAACAGTTGCATAGCAAGAGATACACGTAAAGTATGTTATTATCTGAGTCAGAGAGAGAGAGAGATAGAGAGTGTGAGTAGATTCCAAAGAGTATAGGGTGTGGATAACTACACCAAAAATATTTTGAATATCATCTTTATTATTCATTGGTACTACAAAATTGTAATATTTGAAATAGGAGGGTTTTCACAAGGAAATACTATATTTATTTCTTAGGTGTGAGAGTGTGGGAAAGATAATTTGTAATTATCCTAAATATAGTGGAATATTTTTTGGAGTCTATCTTGTGATATTTTCCTCTGGTATTTGGTATGTTAAAATTTGGCGTTTCATTTTTCTTTTAGCTTTGCATATATTTATTATTGATGCGCTACGCTAATTGGTATATTTAATTCTATTAAATTTATTTTGGTGCTTATTGTCACATATGACATCATTTAATTTATACTGTGAATCAATTCCTCAACCCAACATATTATATATGAATTATGAGAGAACCTTATAAGTAAGCTACACATCATCTAAGTTTATGTTATTATTAAAATAACTTATATATCCTGATGCGGTGAATAGTTTCTCATCCTTTTATGAGGGATGGTCGTAGGTTTAATCTTTATAAAGCTTTGTCATTTATATCATCATTCTTCTTTCTCTTTTGCACATATGTTTTTGGTTTTGTGGGGTCTTAGTTTCTTCTCTTTTTCCAGGTTTGGGGTGTAGAGTGCATGGGAGGAGTAAGCATGGGTTGGAGATGTCACTTGAAATCACGTGCGTGTACCCCACTATATATAAGTTTTTTGATACGACATGTAATTTGTAGCAGGAATCTCATATAAGACGTTTTAAATGCCTTAGCTTCATCAGTGTGGTCGATCTTTTTCTATGTAAAGGGTATTTTATTGTCCCATAATATAACCACACCTTTCTTTCGTGTTCAGATCAATTGTCAATAACTTTAGCAGGACACTACAACTGGTTGATTCTGAAAAAAAAAAAAATCTTATCAATTATGATTTTCTTTTTAAAAATTTTATTTTAAAAGTGTGTTTGTTTCAGTTTTTTTTTTTAACAAAAACTAAAAGTCACTTTTTATATAAATTACTCATGTCAATTTTAACTAAAAAGTTGAAAACATATTTTTTAAGAAGTTATCGGTCTTTGAGCAAACGCATTTGAATATATACCTTATATATATGAAAGTAATTGTTTCCAGTCTATTTTTTCATTTGAAAAAAAACCACTTACAAAAATGCTAAAACAAGTAGATAATTTAATTTTATTGATTTGTGCATGGTGGATCAAGTAGTCCTGAATTCTTTTATTTCAGACTTGATTCAAGACTCAAAAGTCTGGATATATATCTCGTAAAAAGAACTCTCTGTACTATACTGCACTACTCCACAATCTCTAAAATTATTCTATTCATTAGATATTTAGTACCGCATTTTCTTGCATGTACAATAATATATATTGGCTTACGTACTTGTCGAAGATTTTGGGCCACTAAAAACATTGTGGATAAGAAAAGTGGTTCATTTTGAATGAAAATTGGCCATAAACATGTAGTATCCCCTATATTTTATTGGGGTGTTCTTTGTTGTTATGTTATTGTGTTGTTTGTGCAAAAGTGTGGTAGTGTGTCAGTTGCCATAGTTCATCCAATTTACAAACTATTGACATGTGCTTTGGTGTTGAGTATCTGCAGTGGATGCAGATTGCAGAACCCGATTGGATTTAATAATGGCCAAAGTGCTAATGCCATTTAACAACGTCGTCTTCCACTTCATTAGTTTTATTACGTCCTAATATAATCATATGGTGGTAATTCAGTGTGCTCTAGCCAATTGAATTTCAAAATGGTAATTAATAAACTAATCCAAGTACCAACCAAACGAGAGCAACGGGCATAGAAGATCTTTTTTAAGCTTGGGAAATCAGCAATCTGTCAAAAATGAAAAACTTGAGTTGCTATTTGAGTGAGGAATTTCGTTGTGGCATGAACCTTTCAATATGTAACACCACCTCACTCAAATGGTACATTGGTACATAATAAGGAATTTCTCTTTAAATACTCCAAGAGCAAGTCCATTTATTAATTGACATATTAATTATTATATTAAAAATATAGAAAAAATAAAAGACAATAACAATCCACAAATCATCATGTAAAATCCTTGTTTCTCTTCTCTCCAAGCACAGAAGGACACATTGATTACACCATACTCAAATCCCAAATTATATTGGAGTAATGAAATGCTATCGTCACACAGAATTATTAGTATGTGATATGCTGCGATATGCCCCCTCTTTGAGGATTTGTTTTCAGTGACTTGTTCTTTCTTATCTGTAATAGGCTGTCCCCTGCTTCTTCTTGTTTTGTTTTTATCTGTCTTCCCTTCAACACACTATCTGTGATATCCCTACAATCAGCCCACCATGTTGTTCATAATTCAGTGCTTTCTTGACCAGAGATTTGTCTTGTCGTGGCGCACGCTCCGGAACACAAAGGTGCCACAATAAGATTCTGGAGCTGAGAGGATAAGCTTTTTAGCTTTGCCTAATGTCTCGAAATGGATACACTTACATGAGCAATCTTTACATTTTTTTCACAGCCAAGATTGATATTTCAGTCAATATGCATAGTGCTGGGATACCAAAAGTCATTTTTTTCCCTTACATGTGAAGATTCCTTGCCAACTTGTTGGAACTTTATGTTGATGAGACGAGATTGGGTTGCCTTAAGCCTGCGTGGTGGAGCTTCCCACTTCACACACAGACCTCTTTAGGAGCAAGTTTCCGGATGGTGTGAGGTGTCAGTACTGTGTTGGGTGTGCTATAAGCAGCTGAGAGTTGTAGTGAGGGGAAATCCAATGATTACGTTTGCTATGACGTACATTGCACGAATACGAATAGAGGTATGGGATGCAATACCAAGGATTTACGCTTTGAAAATATAAAAATCATTTATGTGTCTTCATTCTTCACAAACTTTAACAAAGATGGTCTATGATATGATATAAGAGCTAGTTAAAATGACTCATTTGCAAAGGTTATAAACCTTTTAGCTTACTTATGAAGGAGAAAGTAGATAACAATACCATACATCATCTCATAAAATATTGAAAATTTTAGATCCATCATGATATATCGTTTATTTATATAGAAGCTTTCCTAGAGCTTAGATCCCTTGTCTCAGGATACAGTCCAAGAGACGAAGAGATTTGGAGCAATCAATGATTTTTAAGAATAAATAGTTGAGTCATTCTATGATTGAGTCTAAAAGTGAACATAACATTGGATATATGCATACTCCAATGGTCCTCTCTTTTTTAAGATTAGTCACTGCAGGCATTTATTTTATTATTATTATGATATCTCATTCTTATCAGAGCAAAATGACTTTTTTTTAACAAAAAAAAGATCTTGTAATTTAAAATATGCTTGCTTCGTTGAATAGGCCAAAAGGTAGTAGGAACAAGAAGGGAAGGATGAACTAAAGCAAGCCAAAAAGTTAAACCTTAAACTCTAAACAGTAAAAATGTAGGTGTTTATAGACACCAAATTAAATTTAAAGATGAAAAATTAAAATTTATAATTTTAAATAAAAATCACATAAAATTTAAATATGATAGATTGAAAATCAATATGATGTTCAAGATATGAGTAATTAAAATAATTTTTTTTAGACAAAATAAAGTGGCTTTAGCTTGATAGACATTGTGTAATTTTCAGACCCAAAATGATTGAAGCAATAATGATTCTTAGTCCCCACTCACCCATTCAAAAAAAGAAAAAGAAAGAAATATCCTGTGGGGTTTAAGAGAAGGAGCGTTACTTCGTATAAATGTTGAACCAATCCAAAGTCACTCTCAAAACAAGATTTCTACAGAGAATGAGTGGTATCTCTGATTGCAATTGGGACATTAAATAATTAAAGACTTAATTCCTCATTAATGAAAATGGCAACTTTTCTCTTTCCTCTCGATATGCTGTGTTTTGCAACTGATGTAACTCCAATTCTTGGTGAGAAAACAAATCTAAAAGTGGATAGGTTAAGTATGTAAATCCACCATAGGATCTCACATGAATTATTTTATTTTATTTTTCACTTGTTGTATATAGATTGCCTGTAATGGAAGAAACATTAATCAGGATTCCAGGGTTTAATGCTGTATAAAGTGACATGCATTTCTGTCTTATTCCTTTTGGAATGTTTACCTAGCAAAGTTATTTTAACACCCACTTATATCAAATTTTCAAATATCCTACTCATAAAATTTATGAGATTACTTTTTCCTTCGGCTTTGTATCTCTCTATCACTCCTTTCACAATATGATAAGTGTCTTCACCCATTTAGATGTTAAAGTAACATTTTCCTTAGCATTATGGAGTATAGCAGGACCATGATTATTTCTAGTTCCACCAATCATAGAGCCCAAAAAGGAAATTAACCTTTGAAGTACATGTACAAGTAGAATATTCAAATGGAGTAAAGTGTCACTTTAGTTTCTAAATTATAAACTTAGTTTTTGAAATTTTAAAATTAACTCTTTAGTCTCTGAAATTGTATTCCGTGTGTCATTTTAGTCCCTAGTCAAATAATTGTTAATCAATTGTTATATTTACTGACATGGCATGTTAAGTGACACGTGGCATGCCACGGGTTGATGACATATCGATAATGTGTCATGTTGATCCCATATGGCATGCTGACATGGCATCAAATCAAAATAGGTTCAGATTAGTCTTTGAAATTTTCTAAAATGTGTCAAAAAAGTCCCAAATCCCAAATTTCTCTTATTCTATTTTATAAAATTTAAATTCTTAATATTTGTTAAATCCACTTATTTCTTTCTTATTTTCACACTCTACTTAGACAAAGATCTCTTTAACATAGAATAACAATGAGAAGATAATATATCATCAACAAGTTATTGTTGTTGGACGAGTGGTAAACAATTTAAACCCTCATAAAGATAAGAACATGTTAGGGGAAAGTAATCCTAAATGTTATATTCTAACTTGGTGTCATTGTGTTATTGCCCTATTCACATCAATATCCCCAAGAGGAGGTCATTCCCTATGATCCACTATTATCGAAGTGGAATAAGAGACACAATTCTCTACTTGAGCTCAATTAAAACTCTCATATTTAAGATGGTTTATGAGTACATTTGACATGAGGGTAGCATTTTTTTTTCATTGTCATAGTAGATTCTTTTGATACCGAATTTTTTTTCAAATTGTAACTAAAATATTCTAAAGAGGTCCTTAATAAACTACATCCATGCTTGATAATGTAATGTTTTCCTTTAATTCTATTTTTAAGATTTTAAAATGAATTTTATTCTAAGAAATGTAATGTTTAGGATATTTAAAAATTTAAACTAATCAAACTCTCAAATATGGAGACTCTCAAATTTGGACTAATCAAACTCTTGATTATGTTTAGGATATTTAAAAATTTAGATTATTTAAATAGGGTGTAAAAATGAGAGAGAAATAAGTGGGTTTAAGAATTATTAAGGATTTAGATTTTATGAAACAAAAGAGGAGAAATTCGTTATTTGAGACTTTTTTGACACATTTTAAAAAATTTCAAGGACTATTGTGACACATTTAAAATTTTAAGAATTAATCTGAATTTATTTTAATTTGATGCTATGTCAGCATGCCACGTGAGATCAATATGACATGTCATCGACATGTGGTATTCCACGTATTACTTAACGTGTCACATTAGTAAAATATAATGATTGATTAATAGTTGTTTGACCAGAGAATACAATTTCAGAGACTAAAGAATTAATTTTAAAATTTTAGAGACTAAAGTGAAATACACTTATAATTTTAGGAACAAACTTATACTTTACTCGATTCAAATGTGACAGAAATGGCCAGACATGAGATTGCTCTTTTCGACTGGTGCACCGCCATATTGGACGAGACTCAGAAAAAGAAAAAATATATATATTTCCCTTAAGATCATGATTAAACGGCGGAAATTACAAATTTTTCATTCATGCCCCAAGGAGAAAAGTATGTATGAGGGAGGAGAAAACTTGAAAAATATAATATCCTATAATAACAAAATTAGGAATTTATTATCGGAAAAAAAATTTAATGGCGAATTCTCTTTTAATGAGAACTTTATAAATTATTATTTTTATTTTTAAAAATTTTAAATATCATATAAATTTATTATGATATTACTGCATGAAATCCTTTTATGATGATATTATAATTAATAAATTAAATCCAATTATCAAAATAATAAATAATTATAATTAGATAAATTAACAAAAGATGCAGCATTATTTTCCTATGATTGATTTGGCATATATTCCTTTGTTACTATATATATATATATCAATGGGCATCCTTTTTTCTTTCGATTTATTGTTGCAATTATGGACTCAAAATTCATTATGGTACCTAATTTCCTTTTTCATTGTGATTTATTGTTAATTGTGTTTTTGTGTTCTATAACAATTATTCTATATTTTATTGTTTTGTAATTTGGTATGACATTTACATCTAAATCATCTATTGGGTTAAAATATTGTCTATTGTTCTATATGTTGCCAGACTCCAATCTATGAGAGAATATTTCATCCCTTCCACTTCTTTTTTTTTTTAATTTTGTGTGATATTATATCTTATTATATTATCTCATTTTATTCTCATTTGATGATATAAGATTATAGAAAATAATATCTGATTAATATGAGTTTCTCATTCATAATTTCATTTTATTCTAATATATATCACATCTCTTTATCTTATTTACTTTAAACTTTATTAGTTGAAGGTAAATGTTACCTTGTATTGTTTCATCAGTGGTAATAAATTGTGTAATTCAAAATATAATGAGTGAAGAAATGAACTTTTATTTTTAATCTTTCCGCCAATAATTGCAATAAATAAAATTATGTTGCTTTATTGTAATAATGGTTTCCTTAATAGGAAATTCTCTTGGAAGAATGTATTTATAATTTTTAGGTTTAGGTATTTGTATTGTTTTTAGCACAAATAATTTACATTGACATTGTAATGAATACAATGAAAAATTGTAACTATTTTTTAAATAATGCTATGAATTCCATTTATATTATCTTAAAGTTTATCCATTGCTCATTCATCATTCTTCCAAACAATGATAATTACTAAAATTTCATTCAAAATTAAACTGATTCATGGTAATCACTTAAATATAATTTTAAAAAATATATATGAAGAATAAATGTAAGCAATCTTTTCGTAACTTTGAGCAAATTATATGAAAGATACTAATATAATTTAGAATATATGGATATTAATAAAATTTAGAATATATATATGACTCAAAAAATTAATATATGATTATTTTTAACCTTAATTCTTAAATATTTTTCTCTCTTGATTTCCATTAATTACTATGCAAACCATTAGATTATATTTCAAAAAAATTTTCTATATACTTTTCATGCTATCATCCAGATTTTGTTCAAGATTTGAAAAAATAAAATCTCAAAAAATTAATATATGAATTTTCAATCATTATCATATTTACTATTGAATAATATTTTAAATATTTCTCTTTTATATTTTATATGCTATCATATTTTTTCATTGGGATCATAAATATTATACATATTTATTCGTATGATAATATATATTATTCTACTGAAACAAACAAACTCAGTAAATCAATATATATATATATATATAATTTTATTAAAAAACTAATATATAATTTAGTAGTTGTTTAAAATATATAGATATAAATTAAATTTAAAATATATGATTTGAGAAACAAATATACAATTTTTTACTTTAATTATTAAATGCTTATCTCTATTGATTAATAATAATTACCATATTAAATATAAAATGATATTTAAAATATTTATCTTTTATAATTTCTATGCTGTTATCAAAAAAATTTATAGGGATAATCCAAATTTTATTCAATAATTAGAAACCTATTCTAGGAAAACTTTAGGCACATGACAAATTATCCTTCAATGAGAATTTAATACATGATTATTTTGAAAAATGTATATGAAGATCCTATCAATGCATTATAACATTTTATCAAATAATTTTAGTTATATTATATATATATATATATATATAAATAATCTCACGGATTTACTACATATATGATTGTTTTTAATAACTGTAAAGACAAATCAAATATGATTTTCTTATTATTTTGTCAATCATTGCAATTATTATTGGATTTAATTTGTATAGAGTATTGATTTTAAATTAAATCAATGTCGAAGGTTCATCTCTATATAAAACTATAATTTGAACTTGCATTACTAACTGTTGGTCACTATCGATAATCTTCGTATGTTCATTTAATTTTCTAACACATTTTTTTGAACTTTCTTATTATTTTGATTATTATTTTATGGTAGATGTCATTGAGATATTGACTGGTGTTAATACTAAAAGAAAACTTAAAATAGACAGGAAGAATACAAAGTTGAATATCATCAAAATTGATAAGAACACACATTTTCATAGAAAATATATGTTTTAATTAGGACTTGTGTGTCAAAAATAATCATGATTGTTTAGTTTGTATACATTAAATTTATATCTTATTTCACTTCAAAAAAATAATTAAATAGATATATTTGCTT
The DNA here is from genome assembly GCA_031216125.1 of Dalbergia cochinchinensis. NCBI lineage: Eukaryota > Viridiplantae > Streptophyta > Magnoliopsida > Fabales > Fabaceae > Dalbergia > Dalbergia cochinchinensis. The sequence goes on along the minus strand of CM062377.1, from coordinate 24,422,754 downwards.
CAGTTCAATATCATATTTCTCAATAATCATGAGATGTAATATGGTAGTAGTTTACCTTGTTTCTTAACTATATAGTCAGGAGTTTGATTCTCATTTATGGGAATTGAGTATATTTTGTGACTAACCATTTGCCTCTTTAGGAGAGCTCGTGTAATGAGAAGATTAGTAACTGCTGTCAGCGGTGGATGTCCTAATTTTAATAAAAAATATTATATTTCTAAATTTTAAATTTGTTATTTAGGTTTAATACATTGCATTTAATTTTAACATGTATTCTTTCTGATTAATTCTAAATTCAAAAGTTTTTAATTGATTCTATATCAAATATCAACCTTTAAAATAAATATATGATTCAAAAGAAAAACTTAAAATAAGGGAAATAGTGATTATCTTATATTCAATTTCATGTTTTAATATTTAATTTAAGTATTTATCTTTTAAAATTTTTGAATTAACTAATTCAATGGAGTGCACTTTAATTTAAAAAGAGAGATCATTGTTACATTTGTTAGTCCCACCGCTAAATTGTTATTTTATAATTTCTAAATTTTTTAACTATGTCTGGTTTGACATGTTGAATTTTAGCAAGTATTCATTGTAAAAATAAATTTTCTGATAACATGGCAATAATTCAAAATTATAATTGATCCTACTTCAAATATAAATCCTTAAATATTAAATATTGATATTTTCAACATTTTTCAAAATTGGTATCATCTACCAAGAATTGATATTTTTGAATAAAATAATTAAATAAATATGTTTAAATTAATTTAAAATCAAATTTTTAAATTTTAACTATGTAAATTTTATTTAATTTGATGCCCTTCACTTTTGCAAGTATTCTTTCTTATTGATTCTAATATGACAATAATTTAAAATTATAATTGATTCTACATCAAGAATTTTTCTTTGTCTATATTTGTATTTCATTCTCATCAATGCCATTTTTTCTTTCTCCCAAACTTTTATTGCTATTGAGATAAGTCATTGTGATGAGTTTTTACTAGTTTTTTAACAAATTTTTCTTTACTTTTTTTGAAAAAATTGGCCAGACCTAGTCTATGTCTGTAGTTGTGTTTTGCTTTTTTGAATTCTTTAGATTTGTATAAAATAGGGACCATAAATGGAAAGGTTAAATAGTTTTTGTTGGCATTAGTAGGGAGAAAGAATATAAGGAGCAGTAAAGTTGCATAGTTTGTGTATGGAGTGATAAGTAAAACAAGAAATATTAAATTCAATCAATTATTATTAATTTTATTAAATTAAATTTATTAATTTAGCAAATAACATGTAAATATTGTTAAATTCAATAATTATTATCAAGTAAAATGTTTTTAAAACATATTGATAACAAAATCTAAATAACTTGAATTGTTATGAATTATTTGTTAATTGTTTATCACTCAAAAGATACACAATACAATATTAGTTTTAGTATGTAATCAATTTACTCATAAAAAATATTAATTTAATAACTTGAAGCAAAAAATGATGATGAATTATAAAAAAATAACAAATGATGAGTTTTTTCAAAAAGCATTTTAAAATATGTTAATAATTATAAAATAATACTAAATTAATCTAATACATTTATTATCTTTATATTTAATTGGTCCGTTCAGTGCACGGATACTATACTAGTATACAAAATGAATTGACTCAGTGAGTTAATATTCTAATTTGCTTCATGCCACTGCAAGCTTTTCTTTCTGAACTTGGCTTCCCTCTGAGTTAATTTATGAGACATGGTAATTTTTTTTTAGCTGGATGAGAAATGATGATTATAGTCATAATCATTTATAATTTGAAAATATGAATATCAATGTATAAAAGTATGACATAAGTAAATATCAATTATAATTAATTACGTTTATACGAATATAGTGATGTGAGTAAATTAATAATAAACGAAAAAGTTCTTTCGTTATATATATCGATAACATAACTAAAAAACAATAATTTTTTATGAACAGATTCACAAAATTACAACTAGTTAAAATTATTAATTATTTAGACTTACTTCTCTTCATATTTAATAGTTTACACACGATTGATGTTCATCTAATAATAGTTATTTCTAACATTTGAAATGTTAAATCTTCATAATTGGTATGCTTAAAGATGCTCTTAATTCAAAATCTCACTCACATTTGCAACTCATTAGGAGTGAAAGGGTAAACCTAAAAGTTTTTTAAATCAGAGTTTAATTAGTATATACTGATAGTATAAAATATCTTTATATTATCAGCTAATAAACAATTGATAAACAATCAATTATGTGCAGTTTTTTAAAATTTGAATTATAGTAAGTTACAAAATAACTTATGTGACATTGTCTTGTTAGTTGACAGTATAAACAAATTCGTATGTTCAAAACATGCCAATTAAATTCTTTAAATTAATTATTAGAAGAACATATTAACACTTCCTTATTATATTATTATTTTACTCACTTTTGAAAGGTATAGGGTAATTGATGAGAGCAGGGAATGACCTAGTGGCCTACAAGGACGTGTGCGCTTCATGTCTTTGCTTCTTGGGATCCGATCTTTTTATGAGTTGTGTTATTTATATTCATTATATACGGAATATCGTGCTGATCCATACTTTATTTACTATTAGGTGGAATATGGATCCATTCAGGTAAAGTTCACACTACATCCAATGATAAATAGGGTGTGGGTCGACACGATATTCTACATAGTATGAGTATAAATAATTTTTTTTATCTTTAAAAGAATAATGATGTTACTTTCACATTTATAGTTATTGTTTATTATTTTTTATTTGTTTTAATAAGAAAAAATAGTAATTCAACTTTTTCTTATTTAATTTATATTAAAATAATATCTTAATATATTTTGGATTAATTTAAATTGATTTAGACCGATTTAGTTTGATGTTAGATTGGTTTTATCACTATGTTTTGATCTTATTTTTAGCTCATAAATAGGCTTACCTCATTGCATCATAACCAACAACGCACCAAAATATACAAATTACTTAGCCTTCTTCTTCACGTTCTTCTTTTTCATCATGTCTTCTAACATGGTATCAGAGCCATGACACCCACCTTGAACCCCGGTTACTTCCGCTGCTATTAGAGTTCTTGGAATTTATTTTCTCTCATTCTTTCATTTTATCTTCTTTTCTTATTTTCCAAACACTTTCACTTATGGCTTGTTCTTGTAGAAAATCCTGCATTATTTTTCATTAGTTTTTCTTATTTTCAAATCAAACTCTCTATTTGTTGGTTCTGCCCAGACCAATCTCTGTGTTTCCTACTTACTCCCAGGCCCATCTTCGTGTTCTTGGTTCCATTCATGCTCTTCGTGTTTCTTGGTTCCACCCATGCTCTCTGCATCTTCCCTAACTCCCATGTGCAACTCACTTCTAGGAATCCCTCATTGACATCTACCACCATTTTTTCCTCATTCACATTAGGTTTAGGGAGTGGTTGCTTTTCATTACTATTTTGAATGATTCTTAGCATTGGCACCTTGCTTCTTCATTTTGCCTCTTCTTTTATAATGATTACCATCCTTTTTGTTTCTAATAACATCAAGTATTTGTTTTTTTTGAAAGCATATAAAGAGATATATCTACAACCAGACCAAAGTACTCTTGGTCTGCCACCAAGTCTGCCTTGTTAACCACATCATCATCAATTGGGTCTTCAATTGAGACACATGAACCAATAGAAAGGTCCAACCCTATCATTGTTAGGACTCATTGGGTCATCACCTAGGGCTTTCCTAGAGTTGGAAATGAGTCAAGTTAGCTCATGAAGCAAATTTGAGTTAAGGATTTGAATACATGTATTAGATGGGCCAAGTTTGAGTTTTATTATGTTTGACTTACCAGCTTGTGAGCTGGTTCGATCGATATACATGTGTGTGTGAGCATGTGTGTATGTGTGTGTACATATATTTGTATTTATTATTATATGTATATTATTATGTATTATGGTGTGTTGGTTATGATCTACTGTGATAAGATGGTTTGATTTTTTCAAACTTACCCCATATGTTTCAAACCTACTCCATGTGCCCCATGTGTATGGATTGCAAATGTGAAAAAGCACTCAAATGCTTGGAAGCAAACAATGCATGAAGGTTGACGCCGAATTGAAAATCTTGTGAATGAGGTTGAAAATTATGGCAAATGAAGCTCTATAAATAGAGCAACATTTTGCAGCTCTAGTATGAGTAGAATTATCTATTTTTTGAGTTCTTCTCTTTTGTGAGTTGAGAATATGTACTGGTGAGATAAATACTGTGAGATATTCTTGATGTATTTAGGATTTGGGTTGACTGGAGTGTTTCCACCTTTTGTATCTCTATTATATTTCCATAGTGAAATATTTGATTGTCGTCTTTGCCTATGGACACATACTTTAAGTCAAACCATGTAAATTTCTAGTGTTATTTATTTTATGTTCCCACATATTTATTTTGCACTACTCTATTTCTGCCTTTTAAGTCGCTATTTCACAACTGGTATCAAAGATTTGACACTTTTATGTTAGGTCATGGTTACTCAAAGAGTGACTATGATTGTTGTGTTTACCACAGGAAACTCTCAAATAGTTCGTTTGTCTATTTGTTGCTCTTTGTTGATGATATGCTTATTGCTGCTAAGAGTATGTCCGAGATCAAGAAGCTAAAAGAGCAACTGAGTAGTGAATTTGAAATGAAAGACTTGGGTGCAGCTAAGATTTTGGGCATGGATATTCACAAGGATCGGCATGCTGGCAGATTATATTTGTCTTAGAATAAGTATGTTAAGAAAGTACTTGAGTGCTTTGGAATGCAAAATGCAAAGCTGTGAGCACTCCGTTGGCAGCCCATTTCAAATTATCAGCCGCACATTCACCACAGTCCATTGAAGAGGAGGAACAGATGTCACACGTTCCTTACGCAAAAGCATAATGTATGCTATGGCACCAAATATTTTACATGTCGTTAATGTTGTTAGCAGGTATATAGGGCATCCTAGCAAGATGCATTGGCAGGCAGTGAAATGGATACTTCGATACCTTCACGATATTGTATAGCATTGGCAGGCAGTGAAATGGATACTTCGATACCTTCACGATATTGTATAAGTTGGCTTAGTATATGATAGAAATTCTAACACCGGTGGTAATGTTATTGGTTATATTGACTCAAACTAGGCTGGAGATGTTGACAAAAGGAGATCTCTAACAGGAAATGTCTTCATGGTCTCAGGTAGTGCAATAAGTTGGAAAGTGACATTACAGTCTACTATTGTATTATCTACTACAAAAGCCAAATACATGGCAACAGTAGAAGTAGTGAAGGAAGCCCTTTGGCTCAGAAGTTTGGTAAGCAATTTGAGCTTGGAACAAAATGTTACAAATATTTATTGTGATAACCAAAATGCTATACATTTGACCAAAAATCAAATATATCATGAGAGAACCAAACATATTGATGTCAGATATCATTTTATTCGGGGGATTATTGCTTAAGGTACTATCGCAATGAAGAAGATTATTACCTTAGGTAATCCAGCTGATATGTTAACAAAGTCAACTACTATTGCTAAGTTCAAGTATTGTTTGGATTTACATTCATTCGCAATATGTAAGTTTGTCCTTATGGGTACAATGGAGAAGACGACTTTAAAAATTTGAAGCTAGATGAAAAATCAAACTAAGGTGGAGATTTGTGATAAGATGGTTTGATTTTTTCAAACTTAACGCATATGTTTCAAACCTACCCCATGTGCCCCACATGTATGGATTGCAAATGTCAAAAAGCAATCAAATGCTTGGAAGCAAACGGTGCATGAAGGTTAGCATTGAACTGAAAATCTTGTGAATGAGGTTGAAAATTGTGGGGCATGAAGCTCTATAAATATGGCAATATTCTGTAGCTCTAAATTATCAATCAACCTAATGCAAACAAAATCCTCTCCTCCTTTTATTAGTAAGAGTATAATTATCTATTTTTTATGACTTCTTCTCTTTTATAAGTTGAGAGTATACACCGGTGAAATAAATACTGTGAGGTATTCTAGACGTATTTGGGATTTGGATAGAGTGGAGTGTGTACACCTTTTATATCTCCATTATATTTCTATAGTGAAATATTTGGTTGTCACTTTTGCCATGTACATAGGCTTTAAGCCGAACCACATAAATTTCTGGTGTCATTTATTTTATGCTTCCACATATTAATTTTATGCCGCTCTGTTTTCACTATTTCACAACATCTACAAATGTGGCTTAATAAATTTTTGTATCATGTGTATGATATATAGATTGTGTTGAAAATAGATTGTGTGCTTATGGAAAAATATCCTAGCTTATTAAGCTAAAAGGCCCAATCCATATCTACATTATGCCAACTCCCTAAGTTCGAGCTAGCTTATGAGTTTTTGGCAAGTCGAACTTGAGCATGCATTTTAGGCTCATCTTTTAATGAGGCCAAGATTGAGCTAGCCGAGTTCAATGCCAACGAACTGAGCTTTAGATCTGATTTGCCTACCTCGGCTCATTTCCAACCTTGAACTTGCTATCCCAGCTCAAGATCAAGGCATGACCTACTAATAAGAAAAACTTAAAACAAAAACATGGCGATGCATAAACAGAAGCTTGACTAGATGAATCAACCAATGTTGACTAGAGTTAACCTATTTTATGTCAAGTTATTGACTGGTTAACCTGTTTAAAACTTGAATAGCATATAAACTCAATTACAATTGAAAGGAACTTGTGAATTAATGTATAGATTAGCTTGCTTATTTACTTAATTTACTTTAAAACTAAATAAAGGTGGGTGTATCCACATATTAATAATATATCTTACACAACCCATCAAATCCAAATACAATTTTTCAATTTAACAGTTGAAAAATTTTTACCATTTGGGCTAACTAAATTAGGCTGGTTGAGAATAAAAATGAGTTTTCAAAGTATGACTGATGATCAGGTTGAGCGCATTTTATTATAGGGTCATTAGATGTGTTCCGTGGACTGTATCCCGTTAGTTACAATTGGCATTGAGTTGATAAAAGAGTAGAGTCTCATTTTAGTTTTTCAAAAAATAGACACAACGTCACCCTTGTTATCTGTTTATCAAGAAAGTTAAATTGGTCTTTCAAGATAATCGACGTGGTCAGTTAATTTTCTCCTGAATTAATCAATTTAATGTCATTTTAAGAACTAAAATTTTCACGTCAAAAGATAAAAGAACTAGCACTTTGATGACAAATAAAGAACGTTAAAGGGCCGCTTTAAAGGTGCGCATATATGAGACCTATTTAATGTATTTATAAATGAAGTATCAATAGTCTGATGTGGCCCATATGACATGGGAGTATAATAAAAATAAACATTTCTTCTTTGATAAAATTGCTGAGGTCAAAAAGTTGGGTCGTGCATTTGCTGCTTTTGACCGTCACAAATCGAGTGAAATGACCCTTTGTGAACTAGAAGTTTAGCTTAGTGAATTCAAGCCCTTTTAGTCTGCTCCATTTTCTTTGTTCTTTATATACATCGCAGTGTCGTTTTTGCTTTCTTGCTTTGTATATCATATCATCTTTCCCTTTACCATGATCTCAGCTCAGAAGATGATAAATTTGACCATCTAATCACTAGGTCCATTCAAGAGGAAGGAAAAAGAAAAAAAAGAAAAAGTTGGCCTGTTTTCCTTGCTCAGCTAGCTTCGATAATTAAGCAAGCAAAATTTTGGGCTAGTGTCTTAAATTTCATAGATGCAACTGCAATATTGTGATTACGGCACCGCAATTGTGCTATGACAATCATGGAAAGTGATCGCAATGTATTTGAGATTCGATCACGTCATATCCGCGTTATGGTTGCAATATGCTGCAAATACCCATAAAGGCCACAATAAGCCCGCCCCAAACCATATCTCCATTCAATATCCCATCAATTATGTATTGGTATTTAGAAGATTAAAATCGAAAGAAATTTAAAATTGTTACAAAATATATAATATTTTCTTTTATGTGGCAATACATGATTAGTTGAAGAGGAACATGATTTGAAGACAAAAAAATTTCCATCCCAATAAGCCTGGTCTCTAGTTATAGTTCATTGTTTCCAACTCTCAATCTCATATTAAGCAATCTTGATTAGTATTTCTTTAGTGTCTTCTTATCATATACTTTAGGTTAGGCAGTGAGTCAGTTGAGTTTTGATTGTTGTATATGACTGAAAATGTGAAATTTAAGAATTTGTTTTATGTTTCACACAAACACACAAATTTTATGCCACGTTAGTTAATTGCAATGTGCACGACTGAAACATTCATGGAGATTAACATCAATCACCTTCTTGCAATCACTTCTAGCTAATTATTCTAAAAGAAAACTAATTGTACTTCCCTTTTAGATTATAAGTCATGTGCACTTTAAACCCTAGACTTTAAAAATATATATTTCAATCCCTTAAATTTTAAAAATATGTGATTTGATCCCCTAAACTTTACTGAATATGTAAATTGATCATTTCGTTAATTTTTTTCATTAATCATTAATAAGAATATCACATTTTATTAAAATTCAAGGTATCAGGTTACACATTTAGGGAAGATTTTAAAAGATCAATTTGCACATGTTTTAAAATTTAGGGGATATAATACTATTACTTAGGTTAAATAACCTATAATTGAGCGGACAAAGTACAATTGTCCCTCATTATAGTTTCTTTTTTTACCTAGATGATTTCTAACACAAAGGATGTAACCTATCAACTTCATTTCGTAGACCTATATCGCAAGAGTAAGTGTATGTTATACACTTATTTGATTCAATAACTTTTAATAAATATTGAATTTAATGAATTGATTATTGAATTGTATGATATTATATCAGGAATCAAGCATGCCAACAGTTAAAAAGAAAAAAAAAATGACAACAATATAATAAGTATATAATCTAATAGTAGATATTTACTTATAATTTTTAAAACATATTATAACTTGAAATAAAATGGAAGAATGAAGTATAAATCACTTGGTTACAACTTCCAATTCAATAGTTGGATTGATGAGGTTTTTATGCCCATTTGTGAACGAAATAAGTATACCATAACTTACTATTGAAGAAAGTGGGAATTAATAATCATATGTCAATGTGCAATTAGATCACTTAAATACCATATTAAGGCGACATGATTGCACAATATGGGAGATAACAAGGTTTTGAAAACTGAATTGGTCATTTAATCGAATATGACACTAGTCAAAGGTTTGTTGATATATATATATCAACATATATATATATATATATATATATATATATATATATATATATATATATATATATATATATATATATATATATATAGCTATAAAATAGATGAAAGGTATTGAAAATATAAATAATAATGAGTTGAAATATGGAACAGTCAAGTCTCATACTGTTTAAATTTTAAACTTTACTCTCAAGAGTATTATAAACAAATCAAGTCTTACATCTCATAGAGTATAACTTTTTTACTTTTAAAACAATTATAAATACCCATGTGCCATATGATTTTAAGCTTAACACTAGGATCTTTTTGAAAGAGTAAGAGATTTAGAAATCCTAGATCAACCAAGGTTTATGTTTCGCTTTCTTTTACCACAGGAAGTTGTTAAAATTAAAAAAAAAATGTTGAATTTCTATTTTTTTGCCCAAAAAAAGAAAAGAAAACTTGATCATTCTCACTGGCTTTTGACCAGTTCATTCTTGTTTTGAATAGGTTGCCGAGCTTTTGATAAATTCATACCGGTTTCATTTAAGAGTTTAGGTGTTCTCTCTCAACTGTTATCTGAATGCTCTCATCAACAAGAATAAATTTGTAGCCAAAAGGTAAATCTAATCTAATCTAATATCTAATATAATACGTAAAAGGAAGATCTTGGTTGAATCTTGCCATTTGAACTTTACTTTTGACATTTGAAAAAAGAATTTGCCATTTCTTTTGCCTCTGTTTCTTTTTGTTATGATCGCATACGTGCTGAATAAGCTTTTAGAGAATGCAAAGAATATGACTCCTATTGAAAGCATTAGAGTGAGTTATGATAATATCGAACTATCACACCTTCAATTTGCAGACGATACCATACTTTTTTGTCCTGCAAATTATGGTGTATTTAGGAACTACAAGAAGATTCTTGACTATTTTGGAATGATGTCAGGTTTGCGGATTAATTATGGCAAATCTGTTCTTATTCTGCTATTTTGTACTGAGAAGTGGGTAAACCATACTCAATCATTGTTGGGTTGTGTGGTTGCATCTTTACCCATAAAATATTTGGGACTCCCACTTGCAGCCAACCTAAGGAGAATAGAAACGTGGAGATCGATAATGGAAAAAGGTTGAGAAAAAACTTAGTGGGTGAAAAGTTAATCTTCTATCATAGGTTGGTAGGGTTGTACTCATCAAATCAGTTATCAATAGTCTCCCAATATACTATTTTGGTTTATTCCAAATGTTAAAGGTGGGTAGCTAAGAAGATTGTCTCATTGGAATCAAGATTCTTCTAGGGCTCTTCTAATGCTAGGAGAGGAATTCCCATAGTTAAGTAGACCACGATTCAATTACCAAAAGAGAAAACGGGCTTTGGGGTGGCTAATATTCTTTAGAAGAATGCAGCCATGCTTTATAAATGGTAGTGGAGGTTTGCGATTGAGGAGGAACCTTTATGGAATATAGTTCATGATGTCTCGACCAATTCTTAGTCATGACTGTAAAGGGAAGGGTAGGCTGTGGAATGGTATTTGCAATATTTGGAAAATGAGTAGGGAAGTAAAGCAAGTGGTTGTTAATGGGCTATGAATTCTCATTGGTAATGGGCAACCCACGTTATTTTGGGAAATTCCTTGGGTAGGTGGCCAAAAACTTAAGGATAAATTCTCGGAACTCTATGCAGTAACATCTCAGATGAACAATGTCATCTTTGAGTGTGGGTTCTAGAATGGGAGTGAGTGGATGTGGAACTTACAGTGGACAAGGAACTTTTTTGAGATGGAGAAACAATTTTTAGAGGCTTTTAATGTTTTGCTTTTGTAGGTAATTCTTAATGCAAATGTTGAGGAAACTAGATGCCAGCTGGTTGCATTCAGTGTCTTCCAAAATTTATGGAAGGGGTGGGTGCCGCTTCATATGGAGCTGATGGTTTGGTTTGTGCTTTTAGGAAAGCTGAAAACAAAGGCTCTTTTTACATAAAATTGGGATCCTTCAGGTTGATGATCTAAGGTGCAGTTTTTGGGAGATGGCAAATGAATCTATTACACATTTATTCTTATATCGCTCTTTCACTTGGGTAATTTGGAGTGTAATTTACAGGAGTTGGGGTTGTCTTGGGTTGTGCCCACACAACTTAAAGAATTCTTAGATATGTGGGTCAATTTTCCATATAAGGGTCTTACAAGAAAGAGGTGGGTGTTTATTTTTTTACTGTTCTATGGTCTATTTGGAATGCAAGGAACAAAATTATCTTTGATAAAGATGTAGTTAGCATGGATGAGTTACTGCAAAAAATTAAGTCAAATTGAAAATAGTGGTGTGCACCACTACATGTCACATATCGTGTTTTAGGGAACACACCTAAACACTTTGGAACTATGTGTTCTGGTAAACAAAAATGCAATGGGTTTTTAAAGAGCAGTAGTAGGAATGCTACGTGCTGGATGCTTGTTAAATATTGCTCTCAAAGGGATAAATATGTTATTGGAGGTGTTTTGCAATTTAAAGATACTAAAAAATTTTGATGTTACTCTTTTGATTGATGCAAGATCATTACATGAGGCTGGAGTTATTGCTTTGAAAGAATCCATCCAATTCTTGGTCCAAGACATGGAATGTGAAGAACAGACAATAGAAATGAGATCTGATTCAAAATGCTTGGAGGTTTGGTGTAGGAATAAAGATGTGATTTTCTAAGATCACAGATTTACCATAAATCTGTTCTTGAGCTTTTTTGAGTGGTCAAAAAATTTTCTTTGGCTTTTATACCTTTTAAGAGGATGGCAACATTTCACATTTGGTAGAATCAACTTGAGAAATCTCATGTGAGGACTGTGATATGGTTTGTAGCTTGATTACTAGATTTAATTGCTTGTGTTCTTTCACCAGGTTTTGTACTACTCTGTCTCTGCGGTTGCTGACATATTTTTCAGGTCTTTGGCGAGTCATGGGATGCTCGTGGAATGCTCTTATATTGGTTTGGTATCTATTCTTGTCATAGTTTAAAGAGAGGTTTGTTCTGTGGACATGCAAGTACCACAACAATATCAACCAAGGAGCTGCTTATCACGGGAGATGTGATTGGGCAGTAATAGGGGTTTGCGGAAGCTTTCTATGTGTCCTTGATGGCAATCCCAAAAGGGACCCATGAAAACTTTCTGGAGTTTGACATATGCGTGACCAAGATAGTATGTTTGTTTGGTTGAGTCATTAGGGACTGTAGAATGATCTAAATGGTCCTAGAGTTTCTTTTGATTAAGGAATTTAAAACAGGGTTATTGGTGACAGATTAATATAGTCAGGTGCTACTGTGAAGCTCTATCAAATCATAAAATTGCCTCTTGTAAGTTTGTGTTACTTTCTTCCATTATATATCAACCAGCTTTCATGGCAAATAAATTTGATCTTATCAAAGACACCAATGTTGGCCCTACTGGCAGGGTCCGGAATATCAAGGTTAGAGTCATAAAACTTTGAAGAGCTCCAAGTTTCAAAAGATAATTCTCAAGAGCCCTCAATGGAGATGGTTCTTATTCAGGATCAGGTATTATATTTTTATTATTGACCATTCTTCTGTATTTCCAGGCGGATGCTAACATCCATGCTTTTGTTTCAAATCAGATTTTGACCGGAGCTTAATATTCTACAGGCTGATAGAATACATTGCTCCACCAAAAGGCTGGCCATTCAGTTTAGTCACAATTTATTACTGTTTCAAAGTTTGGTTGAAATTCCAAATGATAAGCATATTAAAGAAGCAGAGCAACACCAAATTGAAGTTATATTTGTATAAAACTAACCAAAATCGTTTTGCTCCACCAGATGCTACTCATGGAAGTAATCTACATCAATTGGGCATTAAGTGGCATGCCTAATGCAAGCTCTGTTTCGCTGAGAATAATTTTCAGGGAAGTATATATTTTGACAAGCTCATAAGAAACAAAATTTGCAGGACATGCAAGCCATCTTACCCTACCCCTCTCCATCGAAAAAATTCTTCACAATGTTGAGGTAAAAGGGAAATGCAAAAAGGAAAAATGAAAGCAAAACAAAACATTTAACAGCATATCTTGTGACTTTTGTGCTAAAACGAAACTCTCAACCTATTCCTGTGAATCAGAAGCAGCTTCTTTCAAACATGACCTCATAATCTTCACAAGCTTTGCACAAGCATCCAGGCATAGCTGCATTCCCTGCATGCAAGCCACCAAAATGTCAATGACAGTTCTTCCCAATCAATTATGGTGTTAATAGAATCACCAATTTGGACCAACAGACATTATATCAATACATTGCACTCACACCTCTCTGTAAGTTGGAGATAGCCTTCGCTCAAAGTTATATTCATTAACTGTGGTCAAGCAAGATGTACAAATAGGTGATACAAAATCTATATACATGTTAGGACACCGGGCCTTAGTGATGGGCCTTCCATTAGTTAGGAGCTAGTATAAATAGAAGGGAAAGATTAGAGGGAACGGTGTCTCTTGGAACTGAGTAACTCAGTCCAAGGAAAGTTGAAAGTCTCTCAAATATCCTCTCTTACTGGTGATTCTTAAATAAACACGTGTAATTTATCATCCTATTCTTATCAATCCATACTGTCATTTCAAGACGAAAGATTATTTAGATGATCTTACTATTGGAAGGACATCTGTGAACAAAATAGCAGTGCAGATATGCAATCTTCATAATGGAAAACCTCAGCATCTGCTAAATGCTGTTTCTTGAAGTCATCAAGGTAAATAGGCATACCTAATTAATCTTTTGGGTGGACCATTCCCCAGTAACTGTGAGTTGGGTGATTTCATAGCGAGAAGGCATGCAAGTAATCATCAAACTTCCATCTTGGCTGTTTTCCTCCTCAAAAACAGGATCAATGACAAGGTTCTTGCTGAGGCAGGACTGCAATCATTAAGAACTGAAAAAACAAAATAAAATCAACTACATTTTATGATAAGAAGGAACGAAATGAGCTTTTCAGCAGAAAAAGTAAGCATATCACAGAGGAACAAATCATGGAAGAATCATAACAGCTAAAAGATCATTAGCCTTCCTTATGTTGATCTCATTTCTCATAATGTTCTTTTTTTTGTATTTTGAGAGGAACCCAGCATTAACAAATCCAGAAAAATATTCATAGTAACTGTTAGGTCTCGTAATATACTAAGGGGGTGCTGATGTATGTTAGCTATTGGGCAAGGATTTTGTAACTAATTGTGAGCAATGGGGAAGGGATTTTGTTACAAATTCTGCCACTTAGCCAGAAAGAGAATATCCTAATTGGTTAGGGGAGAGCCTATATAGGCAAGGGGAGGGATTTGAGAGGGGCATTTGGGAATTGGAATTAGGCTTGAGAGAGTTTCAGAGCCTATCTAATACTCTGAGCTATTTTACACTTTCAGTTTGTTCTCAATACACACATAATATTCACTCATATGGCTTGGTACCTTTCAAATGGTATCAGAGCTCCCGATCCTAGGAGCCTGGTGCCAGAAACCACGCGTGTTGCTACTACTGCCACTGAGTCCGAGTCGGAGAAGAAAATGAAGCCAAACTCGTGGTGCCAGAACCGCCAGAGCCACTGGATCACAAGGCCTCTACAACAGGGGCGGCAGAGAAGGAATCGGCTGAAGAAACTCCCCTCAGCTGCTGTGTGAAGGAAGTTCGATCGCCACCTCAGCCACCAGAAACTCCAGATCTAAGGGCGGCAACAATAGTGAGAGCGGCTGTGGCACGATTGCAACCAAAACCACTAGAATCGAGTTCATCGAAGAAGGGAGAAAAGCATGTGACGGAGGAGGGGTTTCGGGTTACGAAATATCTGGTCAACCCACGACCTCTGCCAGAACCGCCAGAACCAGTGGCCACGGCAAGGTTAACTGAGGAGGTAAGAGCAGTGATGCTGGCCACTGAGCTAGATCCGTCCAGCTGCTGCGTGAAGGAAACTCGACCTCCGCCTCAACCACTGGAACTACAAGATCAAGGGGTGGCAGCGATTGTTGCAGTGGCGGTACGAGCGGAGGTCGTGGGTTGATCGGAAATTTTGTAACCCGAAACCCTCCTCCGTCACATGCTTCCTATTGTTGGAGGTCGTGGCTTGACCAGAAATTTCGTAACCCGGAACTACATTAGCGGAATGTAGGGGCATTGTTGGACCTGATGAATCAAGCTAGGGGCAGTCAAGAGCAGATGGATGTGCTATTCAGGGGTTAAGTGGCAGTGATGATGACCAGAAAATTCCTATATATGATTCTTGGGATCCAGGGAGACTTTCCTTCTCCGCAGGTGTACAGCCCTACATCTTCTTCAAGATTTGGGACCCAGGAGGACAACTAATATTTTGCGCAGCAGTAATGTTTTCCTTTAGCTTATCACCTTGAGGACAAGGTGATTTTTTTTTTTGGGGGCGGAGGGGGGGTGGGGAGTATTGTTGGGTCTCGTAATATTTTAAAGGGGTGCTAATATATGTTAGCTATTGGAAAGAGATTTTGTAACTAATTGTAGGCAATGGGTAAGGGATTTTGTAACAAACTCTGCCACCTAGGCAGAGAGAGAATATCCTAATTGGCTAGGGGAGAGCCTATATAGGCAAGGGGAGGGATTTGAGAGGGGCATCTAGGAATTGGAATTAGGCTTGGGAGAGTTTCAGAGTCTCTCTAATACTTTTAACTATTTTACACTTTCAGTTTGTTCTCAATACACACATAATATTCACTCATATGGCTTGATACCTATCAGTAACAAACAACAACTAAATTTTGTCCCACTAAAGTGAGTCAATTCAATTGATCAGACAACTCTGTAGCGTCCTCTCATAAAATCCATTTTATGCAATAAAATTTGGTATCCCCCGAAAAGAAGTTGGAATATATAAATGATTTTAAAAAAGATTTTGTTGGCTATAAAAGACTGAATGCATATATAAAGAAGTAATTTAACAATGGATGAAGTATGTGATGGTAGGACTAGGTCAGAACAGAACTCAGAAGAGAATAGGGAAGTAGAAGATTCTATCCTAGTGAATCAATATTTCAAGAAAAAGTTTAAACACGAGGGGCAAAGCTTAAGCATCCTACAACACTAGTATGCACACATTAAGAAGACTGCAAATGTGAGCAAGATTCATTCCACAGAAACTGATGCAACAAGGTCATACATCATTGTGCCAGCATCTGCCTGGCCAAGGCTGGCACATGATATGACAACTGGAAGATCACCTGCCAAAAAGTCTAATATTATTACTGGTAGATACTTGGAAGAAAATCAAATAAAACAGATTTTTACTAAAGATTTCAGTTAACTTGCATCACTGACTGCTCCAAAGTTAAAATAGGATCATCCATCACTATTTTTCACAATTATACATCAAAAGGAAGATGCTTATGAAGTGCTGCATTTCAAACAAGTTGACCAAGAACCATACTACAATAACAGGCTATATCTCTGAATACTACATTTAAGGTGTCCATAAAACTGACAGCATATTAAAAATGAGATACAGGCACCATATGTATATAGCAGCCCATTAAAGAATACTTGCATTATACTAATGGCTATAAATTATAAAAGACATTCGGCAGTAGGTACGTGGCATCAATTCTCATCATAAGCAATTAAGGCCTAATTGAAAATCCTATGGAGGTGGTTCATCCAAAAGAAACTGAAATTTTTGTTCCCCCACAAGGTGTCCCTACACTCAAGAGTGAAACAAGTCCCTGCTTAGTCATCTGATAGTGTGGCCCTGCACACAAGGTAATGGCAGTGAAATTCAAACCACTCATCGTGCAGGTGAAGATCACCAACACTGAGTACAGGTTGTCAACTAAGCCACTCATCAAGGAAGGAAGTATATGTTAAGGCAAATTATTCACATTTAGACAAGAAAACAAAATTTGGTTGAAGCAATCAATAATTGACAGCTAGATAAACAAAAATATTGATGAAGTTAGACTTCCGCTTCTATTGTTTTTTGGTAATTTATATTAAGAACATTTTCATGCCAATCCTACCTAGTAAGACAAGGCTTACTTGTTGTATATTTAGAATATTTTCATCTTTAAATTTCTCAACCATCAAATAAAACATCACAATCAATCAAATAGAAAAGCATTGAGAAATTAAAAGCTTACTGCCATCAGATTCCAGCACCAACGCAAAAACATCCACAGTTGTCTTGGGGAAAGATTCCAATATTATTGCACCCTCCAAAGCTTTATTAAGCATTGCACTGTACTCTGTTTGGTCTGAACCCTAATTTTGTGAGATTCAAGACATTAAATGCTAAATAGCCATGAGATGACCAAAAAATAAAAAGAATACAAAAATTTTACTCGTCTTTGTATACACCTGTCCACGAACTGGAGTTGCAAATGTTGTATAGCTGACATTGCAATTCAGACGCCCTATATCACTGTACATCACTGCCTTCTTACTCTCTCTTGGCCCAAATCTGAACATAGAAGGCAAATAAAATATCCACATTAGGCAGAGAACTGGACAAACTAAAACTTTGAAGAAATACACTGTAGCAAGCTTATTTAAGTCAGTCATACAATTGTGAGACAAAAGAATCACTCACACAGACACAATGACCTTAGTATTTCCAAATTCTGCATAAGCAGATACAGATGCCGCGTTCACAGCACCACTCCTGAAAACTGCAAGTCACCAAACATTGGCATTTGTAGGCAAACAATATGATATTATAACAACAATAATAACATAATATTACAATAGAAACATTTAAGCCTTTTTCCCAGTAGGCGGGGTCAGCTACAGGCTACATGGGCCAAGCGATGCCACCGCATAGCATCATAAACAATATGATATTACAACACAAAGAGAAGGTTCTGCAAAAGACATTGTGTATTTGCCTGTTAAGTAGGTTAAGGTTACCAAAAGCACATTTATTTGCATCGCATATTTACACACTTGACTCAGAATTCTTTAAGAATAAAATGCAAAGTTGTTTCTATGCATAAGAATGATCAGCACCCAGCAGTTATCCATCCTCCCATGATTTCAAACACACCTTATAAATTTGGAAAAATGAGAAACCCTTGTCCTTGTATTCACTATTCAGCATGTATCCAACATATCATATCCAATATAATGCATTCCTATCTTACAAATCATTACACAACCATTGATACACATAAATAAATAAATGAAAAAAGAAAAACACTTATGAGAGTGATACCTAATGAAGCTACAACCCAAAAAGCAAGCATGATATCATAGGGTAAATAAAAAGGAAGATTATTATGACATAAGCAAACATGATGATCATGATGATAGATAAAGATTGCATAGAGTGTAAAATAAAAAAGGAGTATTATTCAAATTTTGAATGTGGAAAATGGGGTGGTGAGGGAGGAAGGGATTACAGGCAGGTCTGCATTGGTGGAAGGTGCGTCCATCGGGTCGGACCCAGTGTTGTTCCTGGAAAAGGGCAGCTTTCTTCTTCTGATTCATCGCAGACGGCGAGTACGTTGCTGGACCGCTTCCACCTTTTCCGGCCATTCCTAAACGCCGGTGATGACGAGTGAAGACACAACACAACACACGGTTGTTCGTTCTTCTCACTCTTACTTGCAGGTTGCAGCTGTCTTGTTCTCAAATCGAAAAGGCGAGGCCTGTAGCCTGATCAAAAAGCCTATAAAAAGTCTCCATTGTATCAAATTTTCGTTGATTATAATATATATTTTTTCGATCTGATGATATCATGGATTCAAAAATATAAAATAACATAGCAATGAATTTTTTTCATAATACAGGAGCTCAATGCTTTGAACACGAAAGCATAAACCAGACAGCAACAATGAACCCATAAGCAACAGTAAAACCAGCACAAACAAAATTGTACAGCAACAATAAAACCAGCACAAACAAAATTATACAGCAACAATAAAACCAGCACAAAAAAAAAAAATTGGAATCAAGTAATTTCCAACATTTCAACAAGAATCAGAGCAAACAATTTCAATCATGTTCTGAAATTTCTAAAGACCAACAAGAAAGTAGGAAGAAACAGAGGAAGAGAGCGATGAGCTAAGCACTGCACGCACCTGACTTAAGCCCGCGGCGGCCGATGAGAGCAGCGGAGCAGCGACGAACGGCGGGCGCGGATGGTGGATGGCGTCACAGAGGGCGGGCTACGTCGCAACGGGCGGCGAGGAAGGCGGCGGCAATGAGGAGGGTGCCACGGACGGCGGACGGCGGACGGCGGACGGCGGACAGAGGGCAGCACGGTGTCGTCCTCTGGTAGTGAGCGCTAACGAGGGAGTTAGGAAGAAGACTGGCCAGCAGGTGCAACTACAGCATTTTGGCCAAATTGAAAATTAATAAAAAAAAAGGGTGAAAAAATGCATTTTATTATGAAATTTACGTCCTGATTCTTTAAAATATATCTTGTAATAGCTTGAACTTTTCATCCAATACAAAAAACCTTAACTTTCCAAACATGCAAAAGTTTATGTCATTACATAGTGTCAAGTTGCCCATAATAATAAAATAATCAATGGATTAAGCGAACATAAATAGTACATTCACTATTTGCCAAAATATGCTTAGGATGTTTTACATTATTTGAAAAGTTTAAAGTATTGCAATGTACATTTTGAAAAATTCAAGTATAAACTGTACGTGACCTAAAATTCAGGGAGTAAAATGTATTTTACCCTAAAAAAAACATCAAAATGCAAGGCTAGTCAATAGGTGGAATCAGTTCGTTTTGCCGATTTTCCTAACTTTTTTGAGATCACCTATTGAAGGGGTATGATAGGACCGGTTTGGCATTTGGTTACTGGTCAAACTGGTCCAGCCAGCCGGTTCAATTTAGTTTTCTCTTTCATGCATTTTAGTGGTAATGTGGTGCCCACAAGTGTCTATGTGGATTACCTCCTCGATTGCCATTGTAGTAATCCTCCTTATGTTGGTGTTGTTGTTGTTGTTATTATTATTATTATTAATTTATTTGTAAAAACATATATTACCTAGTAATCTTATGATACACCAAACAACGTAATATACACTGCCAATTAGATTATTTGCATATATAAAATGCTACATTGTAACATTGTCAATAATGTAAAAAGTTGTAATCTTTCTAATCAATAATCTAGATTACTAATAATCTTGTAGAAAATGTACCAGATATTGTGGCGTTTGTATGAGGAAATCTATTCGGATCACTGGTAATGTGAGTTAAAATTACCTGGACCCACAAGATGGTCTTGTTTGGTTACATCACATGAATGACAATTTGGATTACCTCCTAGATCACCACCTAGTGGATATCCTCCGGGTGTTGTTGTTGTTATTATTACCATTGTTATTACTATTATTAATAAAACATTAAAAATTAATTGTTATTATTGACAAATAATTCAATAATAATAATAATAATAATATTATTATTATTATTTAGTTATAATGATAACGCATAAGTTTTATTAATAATAATATTGTTATTATTAAATTAATAATTATTATATATTATTAATAAATTATTATTAATTTATTAGCAAAAACTTAGGTTTTTGTCTTGGTACTCATGGGGTATCAGTACTCTTTGTGTAATTAATGGTTTGATTTGATAGATTTCAAAAAACTTCAGTTAATGGGACATATGACTGATTCTAAGCCATAAATAAGTATGAGGTATCAATGCCTTTGAATTTTATAGAATTACTAGAGAAACCCAAAAGCACTTATATTACCCAGTAATTCTTATGATATACCAAATAAAGTTATATACATTACCAATTAGATTACATGCATGTACCAAATGCTATTTTGTAACATTATCAGTAGGCAATCTTTTTGAGGCCACATAAATTACCAGTAATCTTCTCGGCAATGCACCAAACACCAGGGTTTTCACTTTTTGATCAATAAAGTGCATAGTGTGTGAGAAGCATCAATTGATCTAATAGTGAGAACCCCTCATTTTCCATTTTATAGGACTTCTCACTTTAGATGAGGATTTATTTCTGTGAAATTGGATTTAATCCATTTAAGCAAATTAATATCATAGAATTGAAATTCAAATATAATTCATTCTTTAAAAAGAAAATTAAAAGTAAACTAGAGTCAATAGTTTTGATTTACGATTGAAATTGAGGTTAAAAATTGATATACCTACAATATCTCTGGACACTATTATAATATTTTATTAATAAAAGATAAAATAATCAAAATAAAAAATTTAATATATTTTTAGATACTTTTTAAATCTAGAAATTAAATTCAATTAAATAATTTGGGAAGGTTTTTTAATTGTCATATGATCTTCTTGAGACAATAATACTGAGATACGAGGTTGGGGTGAAATTACATTTTTATGGGATTTGACGAAATGGGAAAGGAAACTCGAATTGTACAAGTTCCATATCTGAGGGTCGTTTGAAAAGGTGGGTTGGGACATCTTTGAAGCCAACTTTTTCAACTTTTTATCTTTCTTTTTAATTTTACCGTTTTACAAAATGTCTATTATAATATAAAAATAATAATATAGTTATAATATTATACATTATTTTATCTTTCCTTATTGGTTATGGGTTTTCCGTGGTTATTTTACGCGTTTATTGGGTGGTAAGGCTTTTACTGGTACATGGGATTGAAGAGAGAGAGAGGGGGGGGGGGGGGGGGAATTTTGTGGAGAATACGGCGTATCTGAATCTTGTAACATAAAAAGTTATATAATAATATTTTGACTAAATATGTTTCTCATATATATATATATATATATATATAGAGTAGAGGATAAATTAATCCATTGAATTTAAAAAGTCTCATATTAATCTCTCAGATTTTATAAATAGGAACAAGTTAATCACTTCACCAAATTATTATCTAAACTGTTAACAGAAATGTCCATATGCTCTATTAATTTGCTTACCTATATTGTTAATTTTTACTGAGAGTCCTAATTCATCTTATTCCTCTATTCTGCATAGAATAAATAATAACTTAAAATCAAAATCTTTCTTTTCAGCTGAGAACTATGGTGAGAGAGAAGATAAAAAAGGTCTAGATGACTTTATTTAGAGGAGTAAGGCAAGTTAAGACCACCATGAAAATTAATAGTATATATAAATAAGTTAACAGTACACGTAAGTAAGTTAACAGGATATAGTTTATATAACAATTTTATAGAAGAACTAACTTGAGGGACTAATATGAGATTTTTCAAATCCAATGAATTAATTTGTCCGTTATTATAAATAAATCTGTGGGACTAATTTAGAATCTTAATCTAATATTTTTACATCTTTTCCAAACACACTAAACTTGGATAGTTTAAGTTTAGTTAGAAAAAAAATATTATTTTTTTAAAAAATTAGAATAAAATATTTTATAAAAATCTAGGTAGATAAAATATTATTTTAATAATATAATATATTTAAATGGTGAAACTCGGATGATCCGAGTTGAGTAACAAAATAATATATTCTTTTAAAAAAAAGAATAATAACAAATTTGATAAAATGGATAAAATATTATTTTAATGCTATTAGGGTCATAATCAGATCAGCCTAACACGATAAACCCGACCAACCTGAACTGAGCCAATTAAATTGGCTCGGGTCACATTGGATAAAAATCAATTAAACCTGATAATAATTGATTTAGGTATTGGATATTATTAAGCTATATATGTATATGAAATTAATAAAACTTTGTGATTATTTTCAAAAAAGTTCTGTGATTTTTTATTTTTGTTGAACTAAGCATAATAATAATAATAATAATAATAATAATTGGGTAACTCAATCACCCAAATTAAATCAATCCGATTTTAATCAGTTTGGTTTAGATCAGGTTTGGTCAAATAAAATTTATGAACTCAAACCAAACCAAACCAATCAAAATTAGTCAATTTGGATTCATTTTTCCCTAAACCCAAGCCAACCCAACCCGATCAATAAACCCTAACACTCTAAAGACAGTGGCATCAATAAGATATAGGTGCTCGATTTTTGGCAACAGACAATATCAAGCAATCAGAATATATTGCCAATTGCTTTTGCTATAGTTAAGGGTGAGATTGCAGATGCATGATCATTTTCCCTTGAAAAATTGCGCAGACATGTTGTGACTCGAGACAGAGTTGGAATTATTTTTGTAAAGGCATTCCATTTCTTTTTCTTTACTAATTACTAATCAATTATTCTTATTGGTTTATTACTTGAGTTCACAAATTGATTAATTATTTACCTTATTTCTTAGAAGAATGCATTTTTATTTCTATTAAATATTTATTAATTAGTCTAATTTATTTTGTTAATTATTTATTTTTTAGGCCTTTTGCAAAATAATTAATTAATTTATAAAATAATCAATTAATTACTTAGCATATTGTGTCTAAGATAGTTTTAGCCCAATAATTTCCGCTATCATGTTTTATGAATTTGGCTTTGCATTAATTATATATTATTTCTTTCTGTTTGTAACGTGTAGTGATATAATATATACCCTCCACTAATCATGTACTGAGTAGGTTCTCAAAAAAGAGAGGTGCATCACTTAGACCTACTTAATAACCTTGTTTTTCCTCATCCGGAACGCTTCTCAAGTACTGATCGCTCCCAAGAGGAGAATGACACTACCAAGTATACTAAGTCGTCAAGTAATAGAGTAAAAGATAGGGTTGTCGTACACACAGGAATAATTCAATTACAGATTTTAGTTAACTAGAGAACAATTTGAACAATCAAAAAGAGATAATATTAAAAGGAATTTAAATGCTAAAGTGCTAACCAATATAAAAGCGATATAAAAGTTAATGAAGTTAAATGCTATGGTGATTTCCTTCAACTATGTGTTAACAAGATGCAACATAAACATCAATATGCCTTGTTCAAATTCAATTA
Source organism: Dalbergia cochinchinensis (assembly GCA_031216125.1). NCBI lineage: Eukaryota > Viridiplantae > Streptophyta > Magnoliopsida > Fabales > Fabaceae > Dalbergia > Dalbergia cochinchinensis. The sequence goes on along the minus strand of CM062377.1, from coordinate 24,398,643 downwards.
AGTGATGGTAGGATCATCATGTCATTAAAGTATTTTTCAAATCATCTAATGCCATTCAAATAAAGTCAAGCACCTATTCTGTAATGCCCCAATTTTTTGTCTGAGAGAAAATGACCAAAATACCCCTGAGACCATTTTCTGCCTGGAATTCGAGGATAGCTGGCCCGGCAGTCCTCGAAGGGTCAACTCAATGTTTGAAGGGGATTAGATGGTCCTTGAGTGATTTCGGAAACGAAAATCTTGTTTTCTGCAGTTTCGGATCAAAACGACCAAAATACCCCTATAGCATTTTTACGAGGGTAAAGGTACCATTCGAGCCCGAAACTTTCCCCGAAGGTTTAAAATGATGTTTTCATGTGTTTAAAAGTGTTTGTTTAAGTCCCGGTGGTCCCGGGCAGTTTTTGTGCAAAATTATGATTTTGCCCCTAGAATAGTGTCGTTTGAGCTTAATGATGTAATCAAGCAAACCTAAACAATATTAGGCTCTAATCGAAGATTAATTAATTTTCATAATTAATCTAGAGTCAAAATAAGTTATTAAAATTAATTGGAACCTAAAATTGCTTAGATTAAACCCAAATCTCTTTTTAAAACTCAAGATTCCTAGTCTTGGAATCTTGAATAGTGTTTTCTTTCTCCAATTCCTTAAATTAAGGAATTATGTTTAGAATTGTTTATACACTAAATGAGTTTTTATCTCACTAATAAAGCAAGAGCACTCCCTAACCTTATCTTGAAATCCTTAATTATATCCTTAGTCACTTTAATACCTTCTCACAAATTCCTGACCTTAAGCATAATCTAAGACACACCTAAACATAACTCTAAACCACAATTAAAATGTGAGATTTTCTTTCCCCTTGGCTGATGCAATTTGGCCACTCCTCCTCCCCCTATTTCCATCACATGTTTGAAATCTTAAACAATCAAAGAACCATGCCCACACCATGCTTTGAGACTATACGTCAAGCCATACCACACCATACCTCACCATGCCTTGTTTGAGCCAATTTTTCACCTCATGGCCCATGAGGTCCATGGCCAAGCACCCTCCATATTTTGTTTCTCTATAAATACATGCATTTAGAGAACTTGGTCACTTTTGATCAATTGCCAAAGTATAAGTTTCAAGAAGTATTCCTAAGTTCTCTCATATTCTCTCAAGCTCAAGAGCTCTCTTTTCTTCTTCATCTTCCTCAAGGTCACAAAGAACCACTATACTTCAACCTCATCTCATCACCTCTCAACCATACACCATCTTTTAAACACAAAAGCTTAAAGAAAACATCTCACTTTCCTTTTCTTTCTCTTTATGGCCAAACCTCTGGCTCACTTAGAAGGAAGTTTTCCTCTCATTCTCACCTCAAAAACCAAGCTTTCCTCTTCACCACTTGGTAGGCATTTTCGTTTTGTTAAAATTTTATCTTTTAAAGTTTTGATAAAGATGAGTTTTGTTGGTTTCTCTAGGCTTTTAGAACTTCTTTTCTCCTCTATGTATTTCGGCCTTGGGGCCTTTCTTTAAAGGAAAATGTTGGTTTGATGATGAGGGTTTGGATGATGGTCAAGAGATCATCACTTGTGCAACCTCTAAAGCTTGAAACTTGGTCCTTGGACTATAGGAGATTTCGGTTTCTTCTTCTTCTTCTTTTCTTTGGCTTAGATTTTCAGTTTTCAAAGGTTGTATAGTTGAAAAAGTAACTCAAGAATGAGAGCACATGATGTTGGTGTAATTACATCATCAAGGTCATGACCTCTAGAGTTTTAAAGTCTCATTCTTTGCTTCCCATGGTTTCGACCATCTTTCCTTTTCTTTAAGTTTTTGAGCTTTCATTTTTAAGCGTATAAGGGAATGTTAACTTGATTTGTTCTTTTAATCCATTTCCTTAGAGCTTGATGATGAAGTTCACACCATATGGTTTCTTTGTAAACCTTGATACAAGAACTCTAAAGCTTGCTTTATCTTGCTATAATAAATTTGAGTTGAGGTTTAAATTCCTTTAAAGTCTTGCAAGAGCTCTAGTGAAAAATAAAAAATGAACTTGCATTCATATTTATATTCCTTGCCTAGCACATTTATTTTTAGGCCATCACCTAAAATGTAAAGAGTAAAACAGGAGTTGCATTTTCATATCACCTAATAATTAATCTCGAAGCTCGCCTATTTCGGCCTTAAAGTCGATTATTGTGGAGCCTAGAACACTAAAATAAAGAATTGGATTTGCATTCATGTTTACGTTTCCTTGTCTAGCATATTTATATTTCAAGTCATCACTTAAATCCTAAAAGATAAAATGAACTTGTACATTTACTTTCAAGCCTTGCATATTTACTTTCAAGTATTGCATATTTATTTTCAAGTCTTGCATATTTATATTTCTAGCACCTCATATTTATATTTCAAGTTCTTGCATCTTATATTTACCTTGAAGCTCTCACTTTACTTTATAATGAAGAATAAAATGTAATGCATAGCATGTTTATATTTTATCATCACTTAAAGACCTTAGAGCTCAAAGACTTGCCCTTTTTATCTCGAGTTACAGTTTGGTTATGGAGACATCTCCATGGATGCATATTTTGGCCATGTGATGATGATAAACTTGATGTGAGTTTCATCTAGTCACAAGAGTCAACGATCTATGTTCTAAGATTTTCCTTAGGCCTTAAGAGTTTTATAAGGTTATTACCAACAAGGTTCATAAATTAAATCTCTTCTAAGAATACTTCAAATTAGCTACTGCCCTAAGGCTATTTTTAGTCCCTTCTTATAAAATAAAATGATTTTCAAAGAGTTTTAGAAGTCCTAAAACGATTCCAAGAGAAACTAGTAATTTATATGTCTTGAAAATGTGAGATTATATGTTCTTTGGAACCTAAACTTTTCGATTCTGCCTTGGTATGTTTGCTGATGAATGATGATATTTTGATATATTAGAATGTGTGAAAATTATACATGTTGAGGTAGGAGCCTTTCTATGCATGTTAGGAAAGAAACTAGTCTTACAGAAAAATCGTAAAGTTGAGTTTTAGTATATTTTTGACCCGCTTATTCTTAGCCACTGCCAAAACTATTTTAATGTAATAACATTCAGTTTGAGATTGTGTAATTATGAAAAACTTGGTAACATTTGAGGTAGGATTGATTTTTAGCACCTATAGAGAAACTAGTAACTAGAAAACTGTAAAAGTGCAATTCTAGAATACTTAGATTACTTAATTTTCTGTTTCTGTCCAGCAATCTTGTAATGCAATAAACATGGTTTATAATTAGTTCATAGGGGTAGGAATACCTCCTAATTGGTTTAGATTTGATTTATAGCACCTTAGGTGAAGACGAGACGTAGAAAGGGTCTAACACGTAGTTTCTAGAACCCCGTAATTGCAAGATTTAGAAATTGACAATTTGTATGGAGTCCTTTGGTTTTGTTCCTAAACATAAAAATTAATGAGGGTAATTATTTGTGAACCCATAGGTGCATAAAAGGTTAATAGCGAATGTTAGAATAATTCTATCTCCAGTTTAAGCTCCATAAGAGTTAAAGCATAAGATACCATAGGTTTAAGAGCATAACGAGCTTTAGTGTTTCATGTGAATGCATGTTTCATTATGAGAATAACTTGAGCATGTGATAATAACTTGAGCATGTGATTTCCTATTAGAGTATATAATGTTGATGTGTTGATACTCATGCTATGATGCCTTATGAAAAATTACGATGTTATGATGCTTATGGTGCATATGATGCTTATGGTGCATATGATGATTATGATGCTTACGACACATATGATTATGAATGACTATGTATATATATGAATGTGGCATAAGGTAAATTTGGAAGAAATTCGGTGCGCTGCCGTTATGCTGCCGAATTTCTGACAAATTTGAGGACTTAAAAAGTTTTCAAACATATATGAGTTTTTGAATGTGAATAGTACTATAAGAATGCGTTCTGGGGGACGGCAATACGTAGCGCCCCAGAAACAAATCCTTGAAGGGGACGGCGATACGTAACGCCCCAAAGAGGACAATATTCGCTATGTACTTGATATCGGTGCGATGCGTTTTGCTATGATTATTATTATTGTGGTTACGCTTATCAGAGGATAAGTAAGAACTAGTGACGACTAGTTAAGATATGAGCTCATAACCTAGAGAAGATTTAGGGTGATCCCTATGTTGCAGTACGATGCTTTGAATGTCACACAGTTACAGAAGGAGAAATGTTTTTACATGAAAAGAATATGCCACTTTATGCCACCTGTGTGATGTTGATATCTCTATGAATGTTTAATTGATTTCTGCCTGATGCATCTTCATGAATTCATGCTTTATTATGCTGCATCCATAACATTAAGATTCATCCTAAAAGAAACGGATCTTGGATAATTAAGTTTAAAACCTAATAAATAAAGTAGATGCATGCTCACCTTTTACAAAGAAACCTTAGGCTCCTGAGGAAGTAGATGATGTCACCTAGATAGGAGGTGGTCCTACTGGGATTCTTTAGCAAAATTCTCACTCTCTCTATCTTTTCTTTCCATCATGTCTTCAGATGACGACATTCGTGGTCTTCATGGATACCTCGACGTGGGAGGTGCACTATGATCCATAGCATGGATCATATCATTTTGAGGGTCGGTGTGCTGTTCATGTTTTCATGTTTGTCGGACGACCCTTCACTCATTCTGTACATACCCACCGTTTCTCCCTGACATCACCCTACGGCGACGATGACCGGGTTTTTGAGCCGCCTGCACGCATAACGAAAGGGTACTCCGCATGCACACCACCGCTTCGGCCATGCGCGACTACCCTAACTACATGCCTCGTACGTATTTCTCAGAGACCGACCCATCGGAGGACCCGCCTACCCATGTGTATAGCAAGAGCTCAGCCTCCACTCCGCCGCAAATGAGAGAGGGCAATGAGGAGATTGTCACGCAGCCGAGATTAGCTCGGAGGCCATCTATGCGCCCACGTCGTGGAAGTCACTCGCAGTTCTCTGGCGTGCCCATTCCTGCCGAGCTCCAACTGTGGATTGGATATATCCCACCCTTTTTGGGACCCCAGTCGTAGAGGCCCGTAGGTAGAGATAGTGTACACACCACATAGATGAGGATAAACCTTCTTTTGTTTAGAGGTTATCCATTTTAGATGCACTTGGGTTGGGGAGTTTCCTTTTTCACTTTCTGTTGTATTTTCATTTCGAATGTATTTGTTCCTATGTTGTACCAACTAAGTCCCACTTCTCGTAAGTGAGCATATTATACATATATATATATGCAGTTAGTTTATCATGATGTGCAATTACATGCTATATGTTCTGGCATTTGTGAGATGTTTGTTTACTCTTGTGTCTCGTTTCTTTATGTGCCTTATCGTTCGTCGTATTGCGCGGCTCTCACTTTGCTTTTACCTTTCAAAAAAAAATTACCTGTATTTTTCGCTAAGTATTTTAAAGTAAAGAGGAAACTATGACGTAATAGACTAATGGTTAACCTAAATATGCTCTAGGAATATTGGGTTAAAAATTAGGATGTTACATAATCTCTTAACATACTTAAGTCTACAAGTAGTTCTCAAACCCTTAAATACCACATAAATCATGTTTGCCTATCTCTAGGTGTGATTTAACTCATGGCATTGCATTCATAGACATAGCTCTTACTCATTTTCTCAAATTTTTTAAAAACTCCTATAATCTTAAATTGGTGATCAAACAATTGAAGATAGATAAGCTCAAATACAATGCTCACTTTAAATGAGAATAAGATATAAATTCATTCACATTAGCATAATATCAAACACATAGCCTCCATAAATCATTCTTAGCAAATGGTTTAGTTACAAGTCATGGAAAATGAAATAAAAATAACAAAAATGAAAGAAAGATAAGAAAAAGCCATGAACAAAGAAAAATACATAAGAAGTTGAAGACAAATCTAAGAAGAGTCTCCTTTTCAAGCTCTAACCCCTTTGTGCTCTCCTAGCTCTAGCCTTCTCCTTCCTAATTTGGTATTTTGATGTGTGTCCCCATTGCTAACATGTTTTCCTAGGTTTGTGCTAATCATGGGCTATTAGGATCACTACAGAGGCGCAGTCCATATGTTAGATTTGTGCACCCATGCTATAGCATGGTTGTGGCCATGCTGGAACGTGGCTTAAGTGAAATGATGAGAATTCTGACAACAACCTACATTGTAGCGTGGCTTCAGTTTCAAGACCCATACTCCAGCATAGATTTTTGACATCCTTTCAGCTCCAATTCTTGCTCCTTTGCACTCCTTGCTCAAATGCTTCCCTAATTCTTCTCCCAAAAAGCTACAAAATCAATGGAAAACATAACTAGAATGCAAGGTTAAACGTGAGTGTAATCATGCAATATTTTAAATCGAATGCTATAAAAAGGGCAACTATAAAAACTAACACTAACTATTAATAAACGAAAAGTTCTAAAAAAACTAAAGGAGTTATCAAGGACTTTTTCATAGTGGCATATAATTATCACTATGTTCTTCCAAACATTGTTAATTATTTCTATATCAGCTAGTACTTTGGATATTATGTTTCATGAGGGTGTTTGAAAGAGTTTGGGGTGTCATTTATTAGAGTTCAAAGTTTGAAAGAGGAAGCTGAATAGGGTGTGTTTTAAAGGGTTTAAGGTGTCATTTAATAAAATTGTGTCGTTTTGGACATTTCTCAGCGTCAGGGGTCCTTGCTGCAATGAACTAGGCTTATTACAATGAACTTGCTGACCCACCTGCTCACTACAATGAGTATTATTTCTCATTGTATGCAACGATGGTATTTTAATTAATATATATGTCAAATATTATCAAAATATTATAATTTTATTGTTAATAATTATGTATATATCCTATATTATCTTTCTTTGCAACTTAAATTTAGCAACTAATGTCTATAGGGGAGGTCAGTGTAATTTTAATGAACTTCAGAGGAGGTCAATGGTAAGGATTATTAGGAAATCCAAAAGAGTAAGGATTATTGGGAAAATAAGGATTATTGGGAAATTCAGAAGTACAATGGACCATACGCTTGCTTTAGGTCGAGATTTTCGTGGGACCATTCAAAGTTGGATTTAGATACGATTGCAGAATTCATTGAGCCACTAGTACAATATGAACCACTGAATGTCCATATATTTCCTGGGGTGTTTTGGACTTTCGATCCTCCTTATTCTCCTTCTCTTCTCATCATTTGTCCTTGTAATTTTTTTTTGTCAGATCTGTCCTTGTATTTTAAGTAGAGATAATTTAAGAAGCAAAGGGAGTAAAAAAAAAAGAGCATTCCACCATCTAAAGAAAAAAAGAGAGAGCATACTACCATTTTTAAAAAAGAGTGTGTAAAAAAGTGTTGGTAAAAAAAGTGAGTATTAAAAAAATAAGTAGAAGTGTCATAATAATAGTATATTTTAATATTAATATTCTTAAATTGCAATGGAAGATGTCACATTTATATGTGAGAGTCTGCAAACACAATAATTCTAATATTAGGTAAATATTTAGCAAAAAATTTATAATGAAATAATAATTTTATTAGTCATTTAAATTTAATAGGGTGGAGTGAAATTTTTTGGGAAGAATAATGTGGATTATAATTTTGCTAAATCTGAAGGGTGATTTGTGCTATTTACTCTTAAATCTCATTTCCTTTGCCAAAACCCAATTCTAGTGGCTTAAAACAGAGGTGTTTGTTGTTCAATTTTAATTGACTTCGAGGTAAAGACCAATAGATTGAAACAAAACGTTTGGTTTGATACATTTTGATTCTATTTGATGGATCAGATCAAACCAAATCGATTTAAATTGATTTGGTTTCAAATTTATAAAATTTAAAAAGTATCTTTAAACAATATTAAAATACAACTTAAAACAGAGGTGTTCATTGTTTAATTTGAATCGATTTCGAGGTAAAGACCAACAAGTTGAAACAAAATGTTTGGTTTTATATAGTTTGATCTATTTGATGGATCGAATCAAACCAAACCGATTTAAATTGATTTGGTTTCGATTTTTATAAATTTAAAAAGTATTTTTAAACAATATTAAATTAGATAAATCATAATTATAAAACTATATAATTACAAAATGAAATGTGTAATATATATACTCTTAACTATCAAGTTAAGAAAATAATAAATATGTAAATAAAAATTGTGCTGATTAAATTAAAAGAATTTATAAATAATTGAAAATAAAAAAGATTTAGTTAAAATATGATACAAATATTTGGTTAATTGAGTATTAAAATATTATACAGTATATTCATGTGTGTGTGTGTATAGATATGGATTAATAACTCAATTTAGTTTGGTTTGGTTAGATATTGGAAATAAGAACTGAAAATCCAGTCGAACTAATCGGTTTTCACAAATTAGAACCAATTCAAACTAATTTTTTCTGTTTTGATTATTTTTTAACTTATTTTGGATCAGTTTTTAGTTTTAATTTGATTTGGATCGGTTATGAATTCCCTAACTTAAAGGTCACATTCACACACACTGAGAAATGATATTTACAAAAGCCCCCAAATTGGTCCATTTTAAATTTTGCATCTGAAAAATTGATTCCTTTAGAAATAAAGGTTAGCAATCTTGCATTTGTTAGCTCACTGCCTATTTTTCTATAACTACCACATATAACTATAAATCATGAAAAATCAGAAAAGTTTCTCTAAATACCATGACTGGGTCTCGAACTCTTATCTTGTAAGCAAAATTTCATAAATATGTATTTCTAGTAAATACTAAGGTAAGCATAGCATCACTAAGGGTGCATTTGTTTGTGATTATTTTGGCTAATAATCACTTTTTTCACCCAAAAAAATTACTTTTTGTATATTTGGACAATTTTTAAAAAAGATTAAAATTTTTAAAAAATATTTTCAGCTTTTTGTACAAGCTAAAATTAGTAGTTTCAGAAAAAATCAGTTTTTAGTTTTTTCAGTTATATATAAAATTTAGGTTTCATAATTATTTTTCTCAAAATATGAAACAAACGCACCCTAAATAATCATATTCATAATCATAATCTATTTACAAAACAATTTGAATAACAAATATGGTCCTATGAGTTTTCTAATACATTTTCATGATTGCATTTGAAAGCATAATTTCTAAACTTGTCATAAATTCATATAATATCATACTTACTATAAAATAATTTCTAGAATCATGCTTTAACATCATGAAGCTAAGAAATTAACTCTAATGATTGAAACAAAGATATCAAACCTACTTAGCTTGAGGGGTAGAAAGTGAGGTGTCAATACCAATGAAGCTCAGAGGAGTGCGAATGGCACCAACTTCTACCATGGAAGTAACAAAAACCCATGACTAATCATTAGGAGACCTAAGGCCGTTTTGGACCTATCTAGAGACATATAGACTTGAGGCATCACAGACACACTTTTCTTTTCCTCTCTGACCTTTCCGAACACATTTACTTTGGCACACTTCTTTTTGCTTGTGTTCTTCTATAACAACCTTTAGGAATACTTTTTTGGTGGCACAATTTTTTTTTCCTTTGCTTCAAAAACTTTCTATGCTTAAAATTAAGGGATAGATAATGAGAAGGAGTAGAGCACTTCCTCTTCTTCTCAGGATGGATTTGGTAATGCTCTCAGGTTGGGTATTCTAGCTTATGAAAACTATAAGCCAATTTTTTTCTATTTAGTAAACTAAAATGCTGAGGTGCTTGCTCTAGGATTTTAGGAGTTATGGGTGCTTTTGAGAGTATTTCATGGAGTGCTTTTCAAGACTGATTTCTGCTCTCTGAAATTCATAAAAATTTTCAAGACTAATATAACCCTTGAATTTTAATAAAAATCCAAAATTGTCTTTCTATTAATCAAGGCTTTTGATTTTTTTATTCATCTCATAAATATTTATGTCCATTATCGTCGTTGTATATTATGAGAGCAATTTTATAATCTATTTATTAAACACTACTTCAATGGCTTCTTATTTTATCAAATGGTACTATTTTGAAAGTCTATTCTAAGAATCACAACAATAACAAACTAAACCTAAAACTACCTTTTATAACTCAATAATAACTGAAAATGAGGGAAGGGAAATAGAGGAAGAGAAAGAGTAGAGCATTGGACGATAAGAAGGGAGCTACCAAGCGAATGGGGATGGTAGGTTAAATGTAGACAAGTAATGTTTATATAGAGGAATAATATATATATTATTTTTTCTCTGTTATGGAAAGTAAAAATAAACTATGACCTACTAAAACAAACACCAAATAATCACTTCTTAATAAAGATCTGATATCATATATAGAAGGAGTATGCCACAAAATAAAAGAAGAATGAGCCTATACTCATATTTTATTTAAAAACACTATTCTATTATTATAAATTTTTAAAATATAATTTTATTAACAAATTAACTTTTAAAACTATTGAACTTAGTTCGATTCAAAACTTCAAACTTTTTTAAAATATTGTTTTATTAATAAATTATGTTTTCCAAAACAATTGAACTCGTATGGTCCAGCTTTCTTGCACTTAAAAGCATTGTTTTATTATAAATTCACTTTATAATATCATTGAAGTCGGATAGTCCAAGTTCAAAGGAAAATCTTCTTTAATATGTTATATTTATATATATACTCAGGATAGGTTCGGAAAAACAATGGCAGCAGTATAGATAGAAGCATGATAAAATTTCCACAATAATATATTGAAACATTAAACACGGAAATGTCAATCTCGTATTTCTTCAAGTCTATCAAGAGTGCCTTGTACTACCAAAAATAAATTATATAATTGATCTAATAAAACTTGATCTCCTGGAAGAGTGTTATTTTCAAATTTGTCTATTAATTCCAATATCCTTTGTTGTCGTTTCTTTACTTTTCTTAAACCAATTTTGATAACATAAAAAGGAATCATCAAACAAGATGAAAAGTTCACAGAAGAGTTGAAGCACTTATAGATATTGAAAAAGTACTCCAATATATATTGACATGAGGCAGAGGATACAAAAGTACACTAAAATTTTGAGAAAGAAAATTTTACAATAATGAGTAAGCACTCAGACTTTCAACTAAACTCTCGATGCCTTACTATTTCAGTCTTGCATCTATTTATAAGGTGAGTTTGAATGGTGATGAATTATTGAGGGATGAGTTGTCTTCCACAATTAGTCTTGAATAATATTGTTACTTTAATAATTTCTTACAGAATCTTTAATAAAGTGAGTATTATTGAAACTTCTTTATTGAAGCTGTCTATCAAATATTATTAAAGTATATCTACAGGGTCTTCTCTCTCTATCAACACTAGCTTGTTGTTGACACGTCAAAAATATTTCTGTTGAACTCTGTTATCGTCTTGTACTAGTCTATAGAGTAGAGCATCTATCGATAAATGAATGGGACAGATTTGTTGGAATCTTGAACAGGATAAGCAACTATCTTTTTGTAGAAAAGTTATTCATTTTTTGATAGGTTAATTCGAAGCAAACGCCTTCATTCAAAGGAGTGAAACTTCCTGAAGAGCCTATTTTGTCTTTTCTTGTTTAACTGTTTGACCACTTTTATTCATGGCTTTATTAAGTCTTTTGAGAAATTCTTGATGAGATCCAGCTGCAGCAAATTTAGCCATTATTTGGGATTTTTCTGTTAGGAACTGAGAGTCCTTTTCTTCTTTTTGAATAGTCTTCATATATTTTGGATTTCTGCAGAACTAGTCATAGAGCCTTTCTTTGGAAACATATTTTAGGTCATATTTTTCCCACCATTTGGATCGTACTGAACGGGACAACCACCTGAGCTTGAACTTATCACCTTCTTTGAAGGCATGAGTATAGTCCTAAGAAATTATCCAACTTACTACAAAGCTTACTAAAAATGAAAGATTTCTTGATCCAACTGGGAAAGTAGTGTGGTCCTTGAATTCTTAAATAGTAGGTACTAATGCTTTAGGAAATATTTCTGGATGGGGTCCAAAGAATTGAAACCAATTAATAAACCATTTTGGGAATTTCAAAGGCATTTGCCAATCAAACCATAAGAACCAGGAATGGGAAAAAGGTCTTAAATATAGTATATTGTACTAGACTTCTATATAATCAAAGTAAGTAAAATTATTAGGTTTAAAAGCTTTATTGGAAAATTCCTTTGGTTGATGATGAGGGGCTTTCCAGTCTGAGGGAGACAAGATCTTTTTAATTAGGATTTTTTAATGATAGATTTCGTCCTTTTCATAATAATGAAACAAATTTTATTGACTCAGTATTTACCAATGTTCTGAAAATCGGACCGGACTGGCTAGTCGGACTGGTTGAACTTGAAAACCGTCTTGCAAAGAACAACCCAAGAATTACTAAGAATCGCTCAGGAACCGGTAAACTAAGCATACCAGCCCAACCAAAAAACTAGTCCAACCATTTTTTTGGTAAAAAAAAAATGAAAAATTGCATCATTTTGGATTTTTTTTAAAAAAAGCCTAAAATCTCATATTTCCTAATTTTTTTTTTCCTTTTCTAATATGGGAAGTAGTAGCTTGAGAGATTTGATTCATATGGATAATGTTTATTTTGATTAAGAGATGAACTATGTTATGTTCTATGAGTTTTGTTGATGTCTAATTTAATTCTTAGTTATTTTATGACATATTTTATTTTGTACGTTTATATATTTATATAAATACATGTTTTATTACATACCAGTTATATTCCGATTGGATCTCGATTAAACCGGTTAAACCTGTGAACCCTTGCCCTGACCGGTTCGATGTTCGGTCCGATTTTCAGAACCTTGGTATTTACTAAAATATATTCTTAGAAAATTCTTGTTTTTAGAGGGTGAGTAGACTGATATTCAAAGCCATGAGGAAATATCTTTTGAGCAATTTGGCAAGAGGATTTATATAGCCAGTCATCTTCTATAATACAAATAATTATGACATCAGGGTTTTCTACATATTTATATGGGTTATATTGATGGGTTCTGGTGGTTATGGTGGTTAGTGCATTTGGCATTATTGAAATGGGCTTAGGTTTTGAACCAGCAGGTTCTGTGTTTATAGCTTGTTGGTAAGTCAAGGATCTAACTGGGAACAGGTGGAGATCATCTTATAATGTTTAAAGGGATATGAGGACTAATATCAGGCCTTATTGATCCCATAGGAGGGTACTGAACCATTAATTCTTGATCTGGAGATCTATATTAAACAAGCTTTTTGGATCCACTTGATGATTCGGTATCAGTGGGAGTTACCTGTAACGACTCGTCTGTCTGCATTTTCTCTGATAAAATAATTAATTGCGAGTAATCAGTAGGGATTTTAAAAATTTCGATCGACACAATTAGGATAAGGACAACATAAGGATTCTTTAAAAAAAATGAAAATTAATTAAATATTAATAAAAATTTAGAATAATAATATTTTAATTAGTAATATAGGATGAGATTTTATAAATGGTATTAGGATATAGAAAAATTTGGTACAAAGTTAAAAGGATAATTTTCTGTGATAAAGTTTTTTTTATGTCAATCGGGTACCTAAATGATAAGAAACGATACATCGAAATGGTAATAACCAGTATACCAAAATATCTAAATTGGTTCAATTAATGGACATTATCATATCTTAAATAAATTTTTACTTAGAATAATCAAACTAATATAGATATTCCTAATACTGATAGAAAGCATATTGATCTGGAAATAGAAACTCCTTTACTTTCTCTCCAAGGTAGTACATTTATAAAAAGGAAAAAGGCATGGAAATTTCATTTCCTTCTTGGTTAAGCAGAGAACATATTTTTTTTCTTCTTGCCTTCACTTCCTTCCATTTTTGCTTCATGAAACTCAATAAAACCTTTTAGTCTTGCAATGATACACTTAGACATACACTTAAACTAAGTTCAAGAACACATCCTCTTCACCAAACTCAATTCAAAACCTTGTTTTTCATCATCAAATATGTCCAAACAGTAGCAGATGGGGTAGCTGGAAAATGGGTTTAAAGCCTTGGATTAGAGAAGAAAAATTTGAGAAAAGTGTAGCAAAAGCTTGGAAGAAAGGTAGGAAAAATTCTAGTCTATTGCTTAGTGATTGTTTGGCTAGTTTGTTAATATAAATCCTTGAGATATGTTTGAAATTATTTTATGAAATCTGAAATTTATCTTCAAGATTCATATATATGTGAGTTGGATGAATGTAAAGGATGCAATAGATATGAGTTTTGAATTGGTTTGCTGGATTTTCAGATTTCAACAGGGTAGCATTTGTTCACAAATTTTCTGACCTAGTTAGACGCTTTAGATTGAGCTAAAAATTTTATATGATGTATTTAACATGTTAAGGCATCTTCAGTAAAAATTTTGAGGTATTCTGGTCACTTTTGCTATGTTTAAAAAATCAAGAACCGAAATTGTACCTATGCTGCCTAAACTATTGGAACTGAAGCTGCAAATTTTTCTATTTTTGTTACCATAGCAAATGACCGATTTTTCCTTTGAAATTTTTAAGGGTATTAGGAACATCTTAAGGTTTTACTAGGATTTTTATTCCTAATTTTTTGGTTTCATTTTCTAGGGTTAAAAATTAGGGAATTCGGGAATTTAGCTGAGAATCGATGGTCTCTGACGACCAAATTTGTCTAATTTTGTTAACATAGCCAGAGGATTCTTTTCACTATGAAATTTTTATGGAACCTTGGGGACACATTGAGGTGTCATTGAGAATTTTTGTAGTCTCCGATTTGATGGTTTGAATTGCATATTAAATTGTGCTACAAATATATGAAATCTGCCATTGTGCTGAAAATAAATTGCTGCTTTGAATTGATGAAATAACGGCATCTTGTACTAGTAAGACATGAACACATGCATATGAATATGATTAATTGAACTTCGTGAGATTTTCAGAATATTTTAAGAGATTTTGACTAGAATATTTCATAAAAAGTTTATCAGATTTTCTGATAAATCTCATAAAAAAAATTCAAAGATAGAATTTGAACAGAAATACATATTTAGTAGATTTTAACAGAGCATTTCATGGGACATTAGGAGATTTTACATAGAATGTCTCATAAAGATTCAAGAGACTTTAAGAAAATATCTCATAAGAATTTAAAGAAATTTCAAGGAAATCTCAGACAAGTATAAGAAACCGAGCTTCATAAAGAGAGGGAACGTAAGAAAATAAGTCTCACACAAAGAGAGAGAAATCAAGAAAACAAGCTTTATATAATAATTAATTACTTAATGGTAAGCTCATGGATTCACGGGTAGTAGTAGACGTGTTATGCCGTTAGAACTATATCAAGTTGTAATCGGAACGGCTTTACATCGTTATGAGAAAGGGATGTACTGAGAATAGCGAGGCTATTCTAGATAAGATGTAGTAGACTTACTCCATCTAGTGAACTATATCAGGTTGTAACGTGACGACGTTGCATCATTGACAGTACGATCCACAGAGAAGTATATCAGAAGAATCCTATGAGTTCTACTATCAAGCTTAAACTTTAATAATAAGATCATGTCAGAGAGGAAATGAAATGGATAAAAGAAAATGAAGTAAACCATGTTAAAGGGATGAACTATATCAGATTATAACAGAAGGTGTTACAAAGAAAAAATTGAAATTGATGTATTAAGAAGGAAATGTTTTGAGATCTATATCAGGATATAGTACGAGATACTATTTCAAGTGAAGTATATCAGATTGTAACACGAGGTGTTACAGTAGAGGCAATACATCAGAAGAGAAGTATATCAGAAAATTGTAAGTAATTTTTTTTCTAAGCCTAAAGTTGTTCATGAACTTATGATAAAGAAATAATGAAGCAAATGAGATAATATTATATGAACAACCAGAATAAGAGAAATTTTAAGACTATGTCAGATATTACTGTGTAGTATACTAGTGTTTTTTCTACTGGGAATCTTTGATTCTTATTCTTGCTATTATCATATTTTTTCTATAGATTGCGATGATGGTGATTTATTTTGTGGAGATTCTTAGCTGGTATTGGCACTATGGTCCAGACGTTTTGATGAATCGATGACAGAGAATTAATCAGTTCTTTTTATTTGCTTTTGATGAATTATGAGTAGTGCCCTACCTAGATTAGGGGGTTCCTGCGTGAACCAGGGTAAGGGTTTGATATAGTTACAGGATACTGTTGATTAGTAATCGGTCACTTCAATTATGTATTTTTGACATATTATTTATGTTCAAACTTAGCATCATAGAGAGGAAGCGCTTTATGTTTGTCATGGAAAGCAGGCTCATATGTAATAATATATGTACACTCCTCCAAGATCAAGTAGAGTTTACAAGTAACAACTACTCACTATAAGGTTATGGCTTAAGCATAGCTTTATGGTGTGAAGGATGTTACATTACCCCGTATTGATCTTTTGTCATCTTTCTACTCATGATGTTTACCCTGTAAAAACTATCTTGTAAGAAAGTATGGAAGTGCATTGTGTTTTTCATCAATATGTTGAATCTTAAAATCAAAGCAAGAAAGTAAAGATTGCCATCTAGCAAAAATATGTTTTGAAACTATTTTTAACATCTTTGTCTAAAATAGGTTTTGCTGCCTTGCATTTAGTTCTTAATAAAAAAAATTTTGAAAATAAATCATCTTGAAATTTCATGATGCATAAAACTATTGAAAGTACTTCTTTTTTAATGGTACTATATTTTTCTTGAGATCCTGTCCATATTCCTCAGTAAAACCTTACTATTTGTTCTTTGTCTGATCAATTCTTGATTTGTTTTAAAACACCACCATATCCTAGATCTGAAGCATCAATTTCTACTATCATGAAATCATTAGGGTCAAGGAATCCAAAACATGGGAGCTTTTTAGATATTTCTTTTAATTTTTTAACAATTGCTGTTGTTTCTTCAGTTCATTGTGGAGAGTTCTTTCTAAGCCTTTTGTATAAAGGTTTACAAATTATCCTAAGATTAGGGATAAAGTTAGAAACATAGTTTATACATCCTAAAAATCTTTGTAATTGGTTCTTATCCTTAATTTTATCTAGGAACTTATCCGCAAATTATATAGATCTACTTATTAGGGTTATCGTACCTTAATATACTTCAAATCCTAAAAACCTTGTCTTGATTTGAAACAGTTCATTTTTCTTGCCGAAACTACTAATCTGTTTTCTTTTATGATTTCATGAAATTTATTCAGATGTTTAAAATGTTCATTTATAGATTTAGAATAAGGAAGTACATCATCTAAATATACTATAGTAAAATCAGAGTATTGATTAAGTATTTCATTCATTATATTTTGAAATTCACTTGGAGCATTTTTTAATCCTTCTGGCATTACATTCCATTCATAATGCCCAAATGGGACCACAAAAGTTGTTTTATATATATCTAATTCTTTTACTTGTATTTGGTAATATCCTAGTTTTATGTCAAATTTTGAAAATATTATAGTCTTATTTATTCTTCCAATTAAATCCTTTTAATTTAGCAAGGGATATCTAATCCATTTTAATACTTTGTTTAATGGTTTATAATTAATAACCAATCTTGGAGCAGCTCTTCTTTTTCTGAAGCATTCATGATATAAAAACATGCACAACTCCATGGAGACTTGCTAGGTCTAATTAATCCTTTATCTAAATATTCTTATATTTCCTTTTTACAATAATTTAGATATTCTTGATTCTTTTGGATAGGTCTTGCCTTTGTCGGAATATTTTGTTCATTAACTCCTTCTTCATATGGTAGAGAAATTATGTGCTTCTTTCTATCCCAAAAGGCATTAGGAAGTTAAGCACAGATTCAATTTTCAAATTTTTCTTGTAATTCTTTTATTTTGTTTTTCATATTTTCATTATTATGTTGTGCTTTTATTCTTTTATATTTAATTTCTTCATTTAACATATTTATTTGCTTTTGTTTAATTGATATTAAGTTTATTGAATGGGTGAGTTTATCTTGAACTAAATTTAAGTTTTTGATTTGTGGAGGCTTTAAAAAGTCAAACCTAACCTTCCTCCCCCCTTTGCTTTTGAAAAAAGTCCTATCTCAGTACATGAAAAGGGGTATAGTAACACTAAAAATGGAGTTCCTAACATTAAAGATTCGTGCATATCTTTTACTAATATGAAAGAAGTTATATAACACATGTTGTCCTTGCAAATTTTTGCTTTTTGTAATTTATATTTTATATCTAGTCTACTATTATTGACTCTTGTATATACTTATGTTTTTTCATAAAATTTTGTTGGTATTAATCCTTCTTGAATCTATTAATGCTTTAATTTCATATACTTGATTATGAACTATTAGGTTTACTTTACAATGCCATTTATGGGATAATATTTTTGAAATCATATTAATATAATTTTTTGAAGGCTCTTCTTCTTCTATATTTTCTAATAATGGTATATTTCTTGTATTGGATGTAGTATCTTCAGTATTTCCTTGTGATCTTAATACTAATTCTCATTTTAATTCTAGGTCAAAATCTTTTTGTCTTAACTATTTTATTTCTTGTTTTAATATTTTTATTTCATTTTGTAATTCTTTAGTAGATATTTGTTCAGTAGGACTTCTACATTGTTCTACGAAATTTCATTTAATTCTACTCTTGGAACATCATTTTTAATTTTATCTTGTTCATCTAGTAAATTTTTTAACTATCGTAAAAATTCAATTTTCATGTCTGATTCTTCCATTTTATCTACAATACTTACTAAAGTATTTGTATGATGTCTTGTTAATACATTTATCGATTTTTAATAGTTTGAACAAGTACACAGTTTAGGCCCTAAATAGACTTCATTATTGTCTTCTTGAATTGATTCATTTTCAGAAGAGCAATCTTCGTAGATTCCAGAACTAGATTCAGATAAATATGTTGATTCATCTTCTGATTTGTATTGATCACTTATTAATACATTAATCAGTCCTTCTTTTAAATCTTCTAGAATGTTCAAATTATTGACCTTATCTTTAACTTTACAATTCCTTGCATATGTCCTATCCTTCCGTATTTGTAACATTTTCCTTTGAACTGACCTTTTGAAGGGCTGTCAGGTGTAGGTTTGGTCCTTTTGTATCTTCGAAAGGGCTTTTTGTGAATGGTTTTATTCCTTCTTGTTTTACTTGAAGCTTTTATTCCAAAGATTCTAAATTGATCGCAAAAAGTTCCTAACTCATTACAACTAATTTGGGTTTCATGTCTTAATTTATTTTGAAGTTTAAAGTCATTACAAACTTGTATTCCTGTCTCAACTATATTGCAACGTATTTGACCAAATATTAGGTGGCTGTAAGGAATATCTCCATTATATTGTTGAGCTATATTATTTTTCACTTTTTCTCCTAATAATCTTGGAAGTCCAATAATAAATCGTTCTTTCCAATATGCTGCAGCACCATCTAGTCTCATGCATACCTTGGATAAGAACATGTATTTATACCATTGATAATCAGACATTGTTGGATAATGTAAATTCATTAATTGTTCAGTAGCCCTATTATATGTTTTTATAGAGTCTCCTATAAAATGTTTCGTTATTGTACAAATTAATGTTGTTGTTGTATCTTCTACTAGTGCTTCTGCACTAGGCTCAGCTTTTGTGGCATTTAAAACATGTTCTCTTTCTGCTTGTGTTAAAAGATTATCCCCCAACCCTTCAATTGTCTTGTGAATCCTATTATGATCATCATAGCTATTCTTTTATTTGAATTTCCTTTTATGGAGAAAGCTACAATGGCTATAATCATTTGTTGCATAACATCTAAGATGAGTTGTTCACTCATGCCATCAATGTTCCATTCAATAATAGCTTCTCCAATAAATGCATTGTCAACCATTTGAGTTTTTTTCTTCATATTGAACATCAACTAAAGAAGGCCTAGGGTAATATGTTCTAGTCTGCACATATTTTATTTTATTAATAGCTATGTCTTGATCATTCTCCTGTTCTAAGGTATTTATTGATAAAGGGGCTTTATCCTTTTCTTTTGATTTATCATCTATTGTTAAATCTTCTAATTTCTTCATGACATTGATTACTAATACTTTGTTTGAGCATTTTAATTTTGCTGATTTTAATTCTTTTTCTGGAACAGCTAATAATTTATATATTGGTCTTTGAGGATCTAAGGGGAAATCTTTATAAGTTTTCATAAAGGTTGATGAGGATGTTGACAATGTTGATGCTTTTGATGATGTTGATGCATCTTTTGTTTCTATTCTATCTAATTGGCAAGCCATAGTATGTGATATTTGATTTGTAAAGTTCAATTGTTCACGAGCTTTATGAAAGTCTTTATTTTCTTTATTTATTTTAAAAGGGGTGGCATCCACTTCTAAGTTACTTTAATTTTTATTTCTTGTAGGGGCGGATGAACAGAAGAAGTACTTATTCCTTCGGCAGTCTTCCATTCTCTACTTGCCTTACTATTCATTTGTATTTGTTTTTTTTTTACTAAGAGGTTTTGTATATTTTGATCTTTACAAAATCATTCTTCAAACTATAAAAAAAAAGGGAGATTAATCTTGTAACCTCTAGACATTTATAAAATTCTTATAAATATTTAGATGTCAGTTGCTCTGTAAAAATCTGGAAATACTAATTTCTTTTTTCTTGATTATTCGTTGCTAAGAAGTCTTTTCTTATCCATTATTTATTTAATTTATTTCAAAAGGTTCTTCTTCCCGAAATATCATATGTATGACTTGGGATTTAGTTAGTGAACATTTTGGGACTCACTGTTTTGGGATTCTTGATAAATAGGTTATGGAATGCTAGGTGCAAATCAATTCCTTTAAGGTCTAGACTACAAAGTCTAATAGTTATAGAGTTTTGGGATTGGTTATACATATAATGATTTCTTGAAGGTTTTTTCACGGAGTTTGTTCTTCTCATTCTAATATTTATATTTCCTTCAATGTTTTGCTTTATAGTCTCTATTTTTGTATTTTCTATTTTTTATGGGGCATTAGTTACTTTAGATTCCAATCAGTAGGCATTCTTTCTATTATCTCTGAATGTTTTAATCTTTTTGGAGTATGGGTTGTTGATTTTGAAAGATTTGTTTCTATAATTAAAGTTTTATTCCTTGGAGATGATTTTAATGCCTTAAAATTATAATCTACTTTTGAAATTTTATAATAGATTCTATATATTACATCCAAATGAGTGACCCGACAAGTGTTTCCTGGAGTTTTGATATTTAATTTTAAAACAGTTTTGGTGGGTGGATTCCAAAGATTTATTGAATAGTTTGGATAATAATTGAAAAAAGTGGGACCATCATGAGCATTGAACTCTAATATAGCTAAAATTTGATCATCAAATTCTCTAAGTCTTATATCTCGTAATATTACAATTATAGAAGTATTGATTCCTAACCTTACAAAAGGTCTTATTACAACTTGTATTAATCGTATATGAATATAATGATATCCATTATGAATGTGCTTATTGATCAAATTTTCATCTAAGAGTTTTATGATGGTATGGGTGTCTTCTATGGACTTGGTTTTTTCAATACAATATACATCATGTTTTGAACTAAGATTTATTGTACTAGTTCTATAAATTTTTTTATGCTTTACTTTGGGTGTAGCCAGTTTTGAAGCATGTTTTTCATAGTCGCTATTACTAGTTCTTTACTTTGATATTCATCTTGATCTACAGTAGGAGCAGAAGTAGAGGTAGATAGAGGGTCATTTGCTATTACTATTATTTTTCCTTTGGCTAAGTTACTCATTGTCTTTAAAAGACTAGCCATTTAATTGATTCAGACTTAAGAAGTTTTATGAAAATTTAAGTGGAAAATCCTGAGTTTATTTTGTGTTGGTAAGCCTTTAGTAGTCACTTGGTAAACTTAAGAGTGGTGTTCTTGGCAAGTGTTCCCACAAAATTAAAGTAACATTTGATAACTGTCTCTAGATAGTAGAGATAGAAACAGTAGAGATAATGGAAAATGAGACAAAAAATATTGTTACTTAAGGGGTATTATTAGAAAAAAAAATTAAAATTTTTGTTTTCGTATCATATCTCTATTGCCCCTACTTTTTGAAGGGATAAAAATATAGAAAATTTTTATTTTAGGGATAGAAAACTTTTCTATTTTTATATCCTGTCTCCATCATTAAACATCTTTCTGTCCTTGTATTTTCTTTTTAAGATAATAAACAAATGTAACCTAAGAAAAATCCTAAGAAGGAAATTACATTAAAGTTATATATATATATATATATATATATATATATATATATATATATATATATATATATATTTAGAGTAATTTGATCATGTAAAAATCTTATCCAAAAAAAATGACCCTATGCAAGAATTTAAATCTTAACAAAATTGAATCAAAGGCGTCTCAGTTTGGACTCGACTGTCTGTCCAATTCGACCCCATCCTTGCCTTCCACTCTTTGCCGCCAGCCAAGCTACCATCTCCGCCTCTTTCGGTCTTCGTCCACTGCCGCGAGAGAAGGCCGCCCTGCTGCTCATTCTCCTTGTTAGCCTATTCCAGCCACGACTGTTCTGTTGCGCTGCTTCAAGTTGTTGCGCTCATGGAGCTTGATTTCATATAGTTTTATTATTCTGACAGAGAGAAAGAGGGTTATGGCGCGAGGGCTAATCTTATCTTCACCAACTGTCACAGTCACTGCAACTTCTCTTGTAGCAAGAAGTTTCTTCAAGCTTTCACTCTGTTCCAACCTTGTGCACCATAACCGACCTCTGTCTTGCTGCTGCTGCGTTTCTTCTTCTTCCTCTCCTTCTCCTTCCCAATGCTCCTCAATTGACATCTCCAATTACAGAGAAGCATTTTCCAGGCGCATGGCCATCGCTGGACTCAAACCCCACCACCGTATTGGTCCGTTTTTATTTGCTTCTTACTTCCTATATATTCGATACATCCCTCTTGGTTCATTGTAACTAGCAGAAAAATTATACCTTTATTTTTTTAAATAATTTCAGGGGACTTTTATTTTAGGGCTATTTGGAGGGTGCCCTTTTTGTTATATATATAATAATTATATTTGTGGCTAGTTTCAGAATTAAAGCTTATTAGTAACATGCTGATTTGTAGTATGTTTGGATTTTAGTTTTCACACCTCAAACTATGGTTTGAAGGGTTCAAATTGAGTTTCGGTTTATTTCAATTTTTCGAGATGTTTGTCAAAATCAGGTGGGGCTACGTTTTAACATGATTTTAGTTTCAAACTATAGATTGAGCAGAAGCGGAAAAAAAAAAATGAGGTACTTTTCCGATAGACCAAACTCGCGTAGTTAGCAAATTATAAGCAAAGTACACATTAACTGTTTTGTAAAGTTATTCTACCAGAATAAACAAAGAAACTTTCTTCATGTTTTACTTTTGCAAGTGATGCAATGAATGAAGCTACTGGTTTCCTGCGTAGTTTATTGATTGATTGCTGTTATCATTTCTCTTTTCCTATCAGCTTTGGGGGTCTCTGGTGGCCCTGATAGTATGGCACTCTGTGTGTTAACTGCTGGATGGAAGACTGCCAGTGCTAATGTTGTCGGCAATGATGGTAGTGGTTTCATAGATGGTCTATTAGCAATAATTGTTGATCATGGACTGCGCGCTGAGAGCAAAGAGGAGGCCAACATTGTTTGTCGCCGTGTTTCTAAAATGGGTACCTCCAAATTTGGCTGCTTTGTGTGGGATTGTTAAGTTTGGTAATGTGAGTAGAGTGCTTAAACTTATCCAACTACGAATTTGTCTGACATAGGCTTTTCATACAGGAATCAGATGTGAGGTTACTCACTGTGATTGGCAAAGTGGCAGGCCGAAACAGGGCCAGTTGCAAGAAGCTGCTCGTGAAATGAGGTTAGTAGACAGCAGTGTATCTAAACGTTTAGGTGAGAGGACTACGAGCTTTATTAAGTATACTGATTGTCGGTTTTGATTTTTGGACTTTAGATATCAAATCTTTCAAAAGGTTTGTGCTCGACATCAGATAGGTGTACTGCTTATCGCACATCATGCTGATGATCAGGTCTCCTTTGCTGTACTTTGTGTACCTATATCTCCATTCTCCAAGATTGCTAGGGTTAATTTCATCTATTACATGACAGGCTAGTGACTCTTCATAGAAGCTTTAGAAATAGGTCTCACTCATGTGGTCAGTGGTTAGAAGCAGTTTAGTAACATCTGGGCACTGATTTATGCATATATTAGGTCAATCTTGTGAAGAAATAACAGGATTTTCCACTGGAAAATGGCTAAATGCGGTGTTTTATTATCGTGCAAGTTGATTGCAACATTAAAGGCTTGTTCAAAATGTTAGATTTGTAGTGATTGCTGAGACAACATGATGCAGGCTGAGTTATTTATTTTAAGGCTTTCTCGAAATAGTGGTGTCCTTGGACTTGCAGGCATGCCTTTCTCCACCCAGATTTTCCGTACACATAAACATTCCAACAATAAAGTTCCAGAAAACCGTGGCATCCTTCTTGTGCGGCCACTTCTGGAATTTTCAAAGGAAGATATGTACCAGGTTGGTGTTGTGTTTATTTCTGCATTAGTCATTTTATTCCTTCTCCTCCCATTTGACTGTATACTTAATAATTTGAATTATTTACAGATATGCCAAGGGGTAAGTGAGGATTGGGTAGAAGACCCAACAAATCAAAGCTTATTATTCACTCGTAATAGGATACGGATGGCACTCAAAGATTTGTCATCAAGTAAGTTTTGATGAACACAATAATTTCTTTAACAGTAATTTTGGAATTTATTTAGCTGATTAGTTCTTCTAGCCAACATTTCTTTTTGGTTAAATGCACTCTTGTCCACCCAGAACTCATAAGGTAGATTCATGACTTATATGGGCAAGCAAAATCTGAGTTGTTTAAATGAATGGTTTCTTACATTTCCAGTTGCATTCAAGTCTGAGCTCCAAGGAATGATTTCTGCATGTCGAATAACACGTGCATATATTTATCAAGTTTGCTTTAGCTTGATAAGTCGTGCTGTGGTTATCATGGATGTGAGTATTCTTTGTCTATTATTATTATTTTTTTCATTCATTGCAGAGTTGATGAATATTTGAAGTTAAGTATGGCATAGCTATCTGTTGGTATACGAGAAATAATGCATATGTTTAGAAATGCCATTTGTTGCATAAATTATATTTTTCTTTTTTGTAGAAGTTATTTTTATCTTGGCTGTTGAAATTGTGGTTGATCTTTATTTGCAGCATGGATATGCAGTTATTGATGTACAAAATCTTTGTCCTTTAAAAATTGTGGATATGTGCCTGGCTAAGTTTCTTTCCATGGTCTTGCAGGTACTTCTGATCTTTTACGTGATTATTTTTCTTTCAAACTTTATCCTATATGTGAATACCCTGGTAATAATGGTCATATTGGTCATATTTCTTGTTTCAGTTCATCTCTCAGAGGCAGAAGCAAATCAGAGGTAGTGCTTTGAAATTGCTAATGGACTACATTCGTACTTTTCCATGCAAGGTAACACTGTTTCTGGCACATTGCTTTGCTCCTTGTAGTTGTATACAACTTTATCACATATTTTCTTAACAGCTTACAAGTCTCAGATTGTCTCGAGTATTACTGATTTTTTTTTTTTTAGATTTCTTGCTAGCAAATGCATTAGCATTTTAGATTTAAATAGTTGATGGATTTCATCTTTATTTACTGTTTATTTTATTATCCTGTAGAATTCTCTTACTGCCGCAGGCTGTTACCTTTGCCCAGATCCTGGTTCTAGAGGGTCCAGAGTCGTGGTTTGCTGTTCTGTTGACTGTACAGCGCCATCAAAGATGGAATTTTTCGAGTCACCCTCTTATGGAGAACAGGAGTATGGTGTTGCCAATGAGTTGGGAAAAATTATAGACAGTGCAAAATCATATGCAAATCATGTGGTTTCAGATGCATCAGATGTCCACTTTTTGGATGTGAATCCTGAATTTGTTTTGACTGAAGCCAAAAGACTAAACATAATCAGTGAATCAACTTTCAGGAGCATTCTTGTCTTGCAGAAGGAAGAAACCAGTCGCTTCAGGTCTAAAGCTAAGGCCACTTCTGACTCTGCATCAAAGCATGTAATTGAAAGTGTTAGTACTTTTGGCAAATCACTTCAGCCAGGACAGTGCTGTTACTTCATGGATCGATTCATTCTCACATGGAAGTTGAACAATAAAATTGATGGAGATGCACTTTCTCGTATTGTTGATTATGACATAAATTTGGGTGGAGAAGTCTGTAGCTTTTCTTGCACTTCTTGTGTAGTTGGTTGTAATAAAGCACTTGAAGTGCGGCACATGATTGAATCTGATTGGCTGTATCTTTCTCAGTTATCAAAATATCCACTTTCGAATAACTTGGCACAATGTGAAGATGTATTAGTGAATGGAACCAGGCAGATTATGGAGAACAAGGCTCCATGTTTACACTATGCCAGTGTATCAGCCAAAAATGCTCTTCTATTGTTAAAATCTGTCCCAGTTGCTGCTAGGAGAAGCCTGCCTGTTCTAGTCAATCAACAAGGACAGTTAATTAGCATTCCAGTAAGTTGACCACTCTTTCTGTAATGCTGTCATGATGATAACAAATTTACTCTCTTGCTGAATTCATTTGCCGGAGGATAGGCTATATGTGAAAATTGATAATTATTAATTATTGTTCCTAAGTAATCGGAAGACATTCCCTCTCTAACATTTTAGCTTGTGGTCAGTGCCTGTTTTTGGAACCTAACTGTGCATTCTTCATAATTTCAGAGTGTCAATTTCAGTCATTGCCCCAGCTTGATGGTGCATATCGAATTTAAGCCGAAGTTACCACTTGGGGGAGGTCACAGTTCATTCAGATAGCAAAACAGTGACATCACATTAAAGATTGTGTTTATCTGAAATGAGAGTTGGTGTATCTTTCCCTCGTTAATGCAATTTTCAAGTGGACTTGTTAAATTGGAGAATTCAAGCTGTGGTCACCCAACAGCTTTGATCTGTTTCTTACCAAACAGATTTCAAGGCGCGGGTGCCTGATCTTGGGCTAATGGATAATGTAGGATCCAATGGGAACAAACTGAATGATAGAGTGTAGAATTTGCAGCTGAACGGCATATTCAAATTACCTTGGGTCAAATAGTTACAATCAAGCTTCCTACAGGCTTTGTAAGAATTGACTTAGAAGTTACATATTTGCATGTAACAGAGACCTGTGCAAGCTTATTGCTGAAGCCAGAGAGAGCTTCTGTAGGTTGGGCTTTTGTTGCAGAATGTGGCTTCTCATCTGTAACTAAGGTAAAAGTCATACAGAGATGGAAGTGGATGCTCAAATTGTTGGAAATCTGTTCAACCTGCAAGCAAGATAAGAACTTCTAATTCTGAGACGACAGGTGCTTATAGCATTGAGAATGATGAGGAGATATTTCTGTTGGAGGTTACCAAGTTACATATGTTAGTGGCCTAAAATGATAAAGATGATATCCGCCCACTATTAGTTTAGATTTCAGCTTAAGGAAACTGATAGAGATAATAACTACCAACTATTAGTTGTAAATTTTAAATTAAATTAAGAGTTTAATTTTGATATACTGACAGTGTAAAAGAGTCTTACACTATCATCCAATCAAATCTCTCCTTTTGTATGACTTTTCAAGTAATGGAGATGAAAAGTAATCATATTTGCTTATGTGTTATTACATAATTGGATCATTATGTAAGACACTTTTTATATTGAAGGTGTATTCTAATTAAATCCTTAGATTGACAGTGGTAACATACATAATTGGTCTTCTCTCTGCCTATATATATACATATTCAGTGTTCTATTTAGAATATAGAAGAGATTTATATCATTATGTGTGTATGAAAGTGAGGGAGAAAAGAGAGAAATCAATTTATCTCAACTCTATTCAAGGCTTTTGAAGATCACGACTTCTTTATTTAATATTGGTATGGAAAATCACGACTTTCGAGATCTTACATTGGTATTAGAGCAAGTGTTGTGATTTTGTAATTTTGCTCTCAATTTATATGAACCCTAAATTACGAAAACTTATTCACAATTTCGAAGTAAATGTCCATGATCACGGTTATATAAGTTGTCCACAATTTACTCTTGATTGTTTGACGATTTTGAAAACTTATTTGACGTATTTCACGGCTCATATTTAAATTGATTTTTTTTTTCGATGGAAACTATCAACTATTCTCATGTCAGAATTTATATTAGATGATGGGATAAAATGAATAGTCTATTGCAAGCAAGAATTCATTTCATGATATGGGTCGATAATTGATTTAGGCCAAAGAAAGAATTAAGTTATGATATGTCTGTATTTCACGATGTTTTAACATTTACAGTGTAAAAGTATTATGTTGTTATGTTTCAATTACTACCTCACGATTTGGATAACATTTTCATAATGTCATATTTTGAATTTTATTTTGTTTTATTCACTTTTGTATCGACAAGGAATTTGCATGTTCATTAATTAAACTTTCGTGATCTGTTTATATGTACTCATGTGACTAGTAGTTAGAATAGTCTATTATTTAAAACTTGTGTATAACAAAGTGACCAAGTTAAAATTATGTGAAATGCCGCTAAACATTGTGATTGTTAATTAACTACTATAACTTAGACTTATCCAAAGCAAAATCTTATTCTTTGATTAATAAACATGAATGGGAGAAATTAAAATCCTTGAATCAAATATACCCATTGTCTAGCAGTGAAAAATTATGCATATTCTCCAAAGATAATGTGTTCGGTTGAGAATATTTAATTTTTCAATGATGATAAGAGTGGGCATTTATTTGTGTTAGTGTATTGTAATTTTTACCCAAAGGTGAACTATAATATGTTTTGATGTGTTCTATAATCTGAATGTATGATAGAATTAATATGAGCATCGTATGATTTATTTTACAGCAATTTCTCTTCATTTGCTAGCTTCATCTGTTACCATTTTCAATGGCTTTAGCTTCTCTGAATGGAGTAAACAATTTAAGTTCCACTTAGGTGTTTTGGATCTTGAATTGTTACTTTTGGAAGAAAAACCCACTATTACTGATGACAGTGATGAGGAAGAGAAGTACTCCCTTAAGGCATGAGAAGGTTCTAATAGATTGAGCATCACGTTCATGTGAATGACTATTGGAAATAACATTGACTACCATTCCACAAAAAGAAAGTGCTAGAAAATACCTGAAGTTTGTGGAAGATCGTTTTCATTTTGCTGATAAATCACTTGCTAGTACATGAATGACTCTACTCACATCCATGAAGTTTGATAGGTTGAAGAGCATGCAAGAACACACTATTGAGATGACTAATATTGTAGCAACGTTAAAGTAGTATGGCAGTGGATGAAGCCTTTATGATATAGTTCGTTCTAAACTCATTGCCTTTTAAGCATGGGGCTTTCCAAATTAACTATAACATTATGAGCAAAAGTGGGATGTTAATGAACTTATTGGAAAGCTCATTCTATCAACTTGGTTCAAGGAGTTGATAAAGGATTGAAGCCAAATGCAAAGAATTTTAAAAAGAAAGGACAAGCTAATGCAAAAGTGTGCCATTTCTGTAAGAAAGAAGAACATTTTCAGAAAGATTGTCTGATAAGTATGCATTTCTATATATATTTTGTATCCTATTCTTAGTGTCTTAACTCTCTTTTATGCTTAATTGTATGCATTTGGATCATGTTTGAGTTAGGATATTGATTTGAGCATCAATGAGAATTTTTTGCATAACTGCGCTTTTGGTGCTATTTTGTATTTTGCACTTATCTAGAGTGTAGACCTCTAAAATTTATGCTCTTTGGCTTGTATAAAATCTAAGAGAATTATCTACAACTTTCATGTAGAGGTCAAAATCTGAATCGAAAGTTTAGCTGGTCAAAATAAGTCCAGAAGTAAGAACTGAGGTGCTGAATTTCTTTGGGCATGCTTCAATAATTGAGGGATATCTCTCTCATCTAAAGTCCAAATGAGGCAAATAAGGTGTCCACTCTGAAGAAAAGAAAAAGACTAAAATTTTTATAAGGACATAGAGCTAATTCAGTTGTTTCGGGGGTCAAAACTTGATCAAACTCGCTGCAGGAAGCCTAGGTTGTTGCAATAAGCCTAGATCGTTGCAACAACCCCTGGTGTTGTCGTTCTAAATTTTTGGTTCAGACAGGATCACTACAGTGAGCCAAAGTCACTGCAATGAACGCTCGAGGATCTGTGATACTATTGTATGCGTTTTAATGAGTTTTTGGGTTTTTAAATGATCTCTAAACCCTAAGAACAAAAGGATACAACCTTTTAGCTCAAATTGGTTTAGGTTAAAGTAGTTTTAGGCTCTTTTTCTCTTCTCCCTCTCTTCCCATCTCCTCCTCCTTCTTCCACTGTCCTCATTCCTCTTCTTTATCCATCTTCTTCTTCATCTACTCTCTTATTCTCTTAGGTTAGGTTTTACTTTCTATTTTTATTGTATTTCTTTATGGAGGAGTGAGTTTATAACTAGCATTAAGGATTCTCCAAGCCAAGAGTTTGTCTTGAGGCTTGTATATTCAATGAATACATGGTTTGGTTTCTTTATTTTTCTTCTATTACATTCTTTCCATTCCTAGTGTGTTTATATTGATTAATTGATTATTTATGATATGTGAATGTGTGAGTATGTGGTTAAAATGAATCTTGATTTTGTGTGCTAATTCATGATTGTGGATTGGATGCATAATTAGGATTATTGACTAGGCGTGAGTTGATTAATTGATTAATGAATGCTTCGTTAGATTAGGAAAGTAGGATTAATTCTTGATTGATGTTATACTGATGTAATTGTTGCTCAAGTAATTGTATGCATTTAAGGATTGAGATCTCAATTACTTAGGTGTTCTATGCTAACCAAATGCTTGGTGATTGATTGATTGTACGTGCATTATGGTGCCAAGATTGTGTGATTGCATGATTCTAGCCACAAGTTAGTCACCTACCATGTGTTTGAGGAAATGTGTGTGTTAAAGATAAATGGATTCTAGGCCTAGGAAATCCTTGTGCTATTGTTTTAGTTAATTATTAGTGATTTCCTTGTTTAGTTTATATTCTATTTTTGTTCGATGCACTTAGTGAAAACCCCCCTTGTTGCATAGTCTATTAGTTCACTAATATCATTGGGAAACAACTTGAGTTGCACACCATTATACTACATTTTATTGTAATTCAATTTTAAATAAATTTGTTAATTTGTTAAAGCTAGAGTTGTGACACTCTAGTCCCTACCATTGTCTTATTGGTTCAAAAGGAAATGTATGTTTGAAACATATGTATGTATTTTTGAATCGAATTTGGTTGATGCTCCTCATAATTCTTAATGTGGCTTGGTTCTGGTGCTACAACTTATGTATCAAATGTAATGTATGGATTCCTTATGATCCAAACCACAAGCTAAAGTAAGATGTTCCTCTATATGGGAAACCGTGTGAAAGCTCCAATTGAAGAAATTGGGACTTATTGTTTGATCTTGGAGACTGGCTTTAATTACTATAAGAAATTAGCTTAAAGGCAACATTTTTAAAGCATTGCCTAAACAAAAAAAAATGTTGTCTTTTTACAAAGGCAACACTTTTCGAGTAAAGGCAACGTTTTCCAAGGGTTGCTTATGCTAGTTTTACCCTTTTTCTAAGACAATGGTTTACATAGAAAAGACAACGATATGTGAAAAAAGTGTTGCCTATATTGCATCAAAGGGAACACTTTTGGGCCAATCAAAGGCAACTGTTTTTGCACCCTTTATGCATTGCATTTTATTTTGATTTAAGGTAATGCCCTATAAATGTCGCTTTTTCTTTGGTTAAAGGCAACGGTTTATATCGCTACTTTTTCTTATATTTTAGGCAACTTATGGAAAGTGTTGCCTTTTCTAATATTTTAGGCATTAATTGAAAACCATTGCTTCTTCTCAATTTTGATTGCTTCTCAAAACAATGCTTTTTGTTTTGTTTTGTTTTGAGTCTCGAGATATTCTTAAAACCAATCCTTTTTATAATATCAAATTAAACTATATATATTACCTTTTCTATATAAATTAGAAACCACCTTAATTTTGAACAAAAGTTAATTAGTCGATTGAAATTCACAAATAAAATAAACCAATACTAATTAATCAATTAAGTAAAGAACTAGGTAAACTAAATCATCTTAAGCATATATGGTAGTCCATAATATTGGTCGATACACACATGTCTAAACAAAAATTAGTCTAAAACACACAAGTCTAAATAGAAACAACTCTAAGTTCAAGCCAAAATAGACAAAGTGATTATATGTAGTTCACAAAATTAAAGGAAATTAGTCATAAGAACTTGACACAAAAGAAAATCTCGATAATATTGTCCATCATAATTACATCCATTGCATGTTTTATGTCCTTTGTATTAGTCCTCCTCTTGGCCTGCCTGAGTTGCACATGCATTAAGCTCAATCAGCAACATAAACCCAACAATTAAAAAACAAAATGTTATCAAGCTTAATTTATTGAATAAGTATATTTACATAAAATCGTAATATGTCAAATACCAATACACCAACTCCTAAAGTTCCTACACCTATTACAACCAAAATAATGGAAACTGACACACAACAACCTGGACAAAATAACAAATTGTAATGATCACCTAGATCTTGACTTTTGAAAAGCAATATATATAGAATTATCAATTTGATTCTATAATCCAGCACTAGCAAATGCTCAACCATTTGAAGGAGGAAGGAAGCAAAACAAAGGATTACAAGCTATCAACAAGTTTACCAAGAGTTCACAAAATAACCGGCAAACAAATACAACCACAAGTCCAAGTATCAATGCAAAACCACATAAATGCAATAGGTGCAGGAAAAAAGCACAAATTAAATAAGAAAGTAATAAAATCAGGGATGTTTGTCTGCAAACTTAACCATATCGTGTAGCAATAGGAATCTACAAGCTTAAATCCACAACTGTCTAGGGTCTGTTTGGATAGCACAATTTATGACTTTTTTTTAACTTTTTGGAAGTCAAAAACCATGTTTTACTTTTAGTCCCGTTTGGCTAAACAACTTATCACTTCTCTAAAAGTTATTTTTAGTGCTTTTTGAGAAGTTAAAATATCTAACTTCTTAATAAACACTTTCTACAACACTAAAAATAACGACTTTTATTATCATGTATTTAAATATAAAATAACTTATTTATAAGTTACTTTTCAAAAGTTATTTTTTGTAAGTGCTTAAATAAGTTGTTTACCCAAATAGGATCCTAATCCT
Source organism: Dalbergia cochinchinensis (assembly GCA_031216125.1). Classification (NCBI taxonomy): domain Eukaryota; kingdom Viridiplantae; phylum Streptophyta; class Magnoliopsida; order Fabales; family Fabaceae; genus Dalbergia; species Dalbergia cochinchinensis. The sequence continues at coordinate 24,365,349 of CM062377.1, read as the reverse complement.
CCACTTGCGACAGAGAACCAACAAACTTAAATTATGAAGCCATAACCTAACTTTGCAAAATGCTCAACCGCTTGAAGGAGGAAATGAGCAAAGCAAAGAATTATAGGCCATCAACAAGCTTACCAGGAGTTTACAAAACAACCAACAAACAAATACAACCAGGAGTCCAAGTCTCAATGCAAAATCACAGAAGTGCAATAAGTATAGAAAAAAGAAAGATTATAACTAAGGCAAATAAAGCAAAGGTTGTAACATTCTTCTCTTCTTTTTTTGTATTTTTAAGAAATATAAAGAGATTTCATTTTACACGAGAGTAAGAGAAAGAGAGAGGACTTGCCCCATGGTAGTAGCCATAATAGGAAGCATGTGATAGTCCCCCAACCCATTCTTTGATGCTTGAAGGGCCACTCTATATGTTAATAGTTTTTGTGGCTATCAATCAAGCTCCTAATAGATATAGATATATAATTGGTTGACTTTTGTTGCCTTTTCTTTCATCGTAATTCGAGTTTTTTGTTTGGTAAGGATGAAATCACTCCCAGTTATTGCCTCTTATTCACTTTTCGCTACAGTGTAGTAGTATGTATAATAATTCCAGCAAAGAAAATAAAACACATTAGCTTCAACCCTCAAAGCTTGGTGACTGACTCCACTTTTATAATATTCTGTTAATGTCCAATAAACTCCAACTTGCATTGACAATAACTATGGTTTGTTAATAATTTGATTAAAATTAACAACAAAAATGTAAAATTTACAATTCAAGACTAATTCCAGTTTATGATCACTAGTGGTTTCATTAAAAATGGCAACTAAAAGGAATAAAATTCAAGGAAAAGGATAGACTAGTAAGATTAGTAATCTTAAGTATTGGTCCCATTTAAAATTGCATTTTGTTGCATTTATCAAGCCTAAAAAGCTAAGCATTTCTCCTTTTCTCCAAATGTAATAAAGCGTAATTTGAACTTTGTTAAACTACCTTTTATGTTTCAATGTAATAAAAACTCAAAATATGGTATTATTAATCATAACAATCCAAAGTGCCACTGGTGTGTACCATTACATCAAAATAAGAGTATCTTCTTTAAGCATTCTCATTTCCAAATCCCTTCATATGCAAAAAAAAATACTATTGAGGATTTACCAAGATAGTAAGGGGAGAATCCCCTTTCTATAACAATAACCACCAACCTAAGGGAGAATCCCCTTTTTATGACCTTTATACTTCACATTTTATGCTCAACAAATCCCAATAGTAAAATACTGCCACATTTAATTTAACCAAACAAGGAAAAATTGAAAAAAGAAAAGTAAGAGGAGAGATGGTACTACTCTGCTATCAGTAGCATCCTCGCAAATGACAAACATTAGGGAGAAAGTGATTATGAATTCAATGGAAAAAGCTTGCTATCATGACCTAACTTAGGCCATGCCGGCGCATATGAAACACCTTTCCTAACAAGTCTTAACACACACAATTTCCCCAAACAAAATTCAACTTGCAATATCCCCCAAATAAAACCAGCACTTAGGTATTAAGCATTCTCAGAATGTGCCCTTCCAAAATATAGCAATATCTCAGTATAAACCAATATGTAGTAACCATAATCTAGATTAACAATCCAATCGTAATACCAAATTAAGTTTATAAATCTTTTCTATAATACAATATATATAGTTAAGTCATAAAATCTCAAACATAAGCATAACCTAAGTCCAAGGACCTTGCCCGTGGCATATAGAGCAATTGACACACTAGAAGATACTATCTTAAAAAGGATCTCGACGATAAAAGAATGCCTTCTCAAGAAGGCTCACCATATTAGCATCAATTAACAGTTAAGCCAGAAGAACAAAACTGGTACTAGTACTTGTATCTGGAAGAAAAAAAAACATGAAGGACAACGGAGTGAGTTTTGCAACTCAATAAGAGATAGGATACTAGATATATGTATAAAATAATATAAACATGATAACATATGTGTACTCATAAGAATATGGTTTTGATCATAGCATGAGATTTCAAAGTATAATATCAAAGATAGTTACTAAATACACTTTATCACTATATTCACCAATTCCTCATTTTCATGTAAAATTAACTTTAGCATCAAATACTCAATTATTCATGAGGGTTATATAAGAAGTAAGAGTAATCTCAACCCATTAATCACAAGATTTGTGATATCTCAAATAAGATTCTTTCAAATTTTATCTTACTGAGAGAAACTATGTGCACATAGACTGTTAGATTTCTTCGCTATGGAAAGTGGTAATGCCATTATATCTTTTCACTATAGTGAGCGATATGCTATGGTGAGCGGTAATACTGTTATATCTCTTCGCTATGGCTAGCGATATTGCCATTACTTCTTTTCGCTATGGCAAACGGTAATTCCATCTTAGAACCCATCATGGTCTTCTTAAATAAATTTTTATCAAACACAATTTACAAATGTAAAATTCAATCTTCATATTAATCTAACATTTCAAGTACCAAATATCATAAACTTTTCCAATGCACATTGAAATAGCATATATCAAAGTCATGGAATTATAAAAAAAATGAAGAAAGCTAGCAATAATATCAATCAAATCATCAAGACATATTTAATAATAATCATATTTAAGAAAATCAACTAATCAAACGAACTAAATAATCTAAGTAGCTCATAATGAAATTTTCATTAAACCTAATAAATTAGTTTCTTCCATAAAAATAATTTAAAATGCCGCCACTATGTAAATTCTAAATCTTTTTCAAATCATGAAAGAATATGTTGTTCATCATTTCAAACCAAGAACTCTTTTCTTTTCTTTTCTTCGTTTATTTTGTTTTCCAAATCCTAGTCTAATAATGACTCCAAAACTTGACATAATTCAAATACATATATAATATCTTATAATCAAGCATGAGAACTTCTAAACCTTCACACTTCATTTCAAAAATAATTTTCAATTCATATCCATAATTTCTCAACTAACTCCATGACTATTTATGAACAAAATCCACTAAGTAAATATAAAACACTTTAATAGCATATTTATAATTAAAATTTAATATGTAAAAAGTAAAGTACAGATATACTATCTACTCATAAATGATTCCCAAGGAACTATAGAATACTCCTCGAGCTATCAAAAATCTCCAGTTGACATTTGTTTACTCTATAACTCTAGGAACAAAGTAAACAAAATTTTAGAGAGTTAACAATACCATCTATTTGCACCAATTAGCTTCAATTGATAGAAAATCCAAAATCTAAACAACTAGGGTTCCTAAAACCCCTAATTCTACAATTAATAACCATAGGAACTCAATGAGATCAACTAAAAGCTATGGAGACTTACTCACTATCAAAATGAAAAAAAGATAGAAGAACTACCTTTATCCTTGAGTTTGAAGTGGTTTGTTCTCTCTAGAGAGAGAAAGAGAGATTCGAGATAGGAAGAAAAGGACCAAACAATGGTTGCTGGTAGCGTCCTCGCGATGGTGGTAGCGATGGTAACTAGACAAAAAGAGGCGTGAGAGAGAGCATGTGGGAAGAGAGAAGGGAAAAAAAAGAAAGAAAGAAGAAAAGGAAAGAAATGCTTTTTTTTTTTGGGGTTGCTATCCCCCCCCAAAAAAAAAGAAAATGGACAATAAATTAAGATGATAAGTGCACCCCCTTATGGGTACACCAGTGGTACCTATTATTATTATTATTCTTTTTGGTGGGTATTACACTTGGCCGTTAGACCCTGCTGGGAATGTTCCTATAAATTGATTATGCATGCTAGTAGTAAATAGTAGTCTCAGAGTTCCACTTGCAAGGATGGCTCCTAGAAACTACTAGAATCTCATGATACACAAATGGATTTTGTAGATGGATTTACAGACGGGAAAATAGAAAATTGGAATTTTTTTTTGGGCAAAATATAGCATATCCATCTATAAATATTGGCGTAAATACTCGCAACATGGCAGGTAACATATACAAATGGAAAATAAGGAAAATTTTTTGTTTGTATAATAAAAAACACAGACAGATTTACAGTTGGATGTTTAACAGTAAAAAAATAAAAAAATAATTATAGACGGTAAAATTCATCTATAATTTGAAATAAAAAACCCATTTTTCACTCGTGAATTACAGACGGTAAAATCCATCTGTGATTCAATTAATGAAACAATGCATTTCACTAATTTAGTTATAGACGAATTTTCCCGTCTGTAACACGTGGAATATTGAACAAAAGTGCACAGCCTCCTTCTTCTTCGTCACTTCACCGTTTCCACTCTGTCATCTCCCCTTCTTTCTAGCATCGTTGCCATCTTTTGGCCATCGCCGGTTATTGGAGCCTTCATTTTGAAAATGATTTGCATCATTGTGTTCCTGGTATTGTGTTCTACCTTTTAATCGGTTTAGTTTTTTTTTTTAATTTTTAGTGTTTTATTTTTCTGCTTTGAATTGGTGATTGTTTGTAGTTGTTATTGTTATTAATTGGTACAAACTTCATTTGTTTTGGATTTGGACCACATTTGGAGCAATTTGGAGCATTTTAGTTACCATTTTTATAGTGCATTGATATGTTTTATGTTTTGTTAATGTTTTAATTTTATTTTGGTATTTTGGAAGTAATGATGTTTAGAAAGTTGATTTTGGTTGGTTTTTATATCTGTTAACATTTAGGTTTATTTTGGTAAGTTGTAAATATTATCTGTATAATGTAATTTGTTTGCTAATTTTTCTATTTTCAGGGTTCGGATTAGGCACGTGCTTGGAGCCATTATTGCTGTGTTTATTTACACTTGCTAGAGTATATAGGTTAGTAATAAAATGTTTATTGTTGATATGTTATACTATATGTAGAATAAAGACTTATGATTTCTAGGATAGAATTGTAGGACTGGAGATTCATGACTGGGAGGAAGGGCATAAAGGTCCTTCCCCGACTTGTTTGTATTGTTTGCTATGGGATTGTTTGTATTTGCGGAGATTGCATAATATGCTTGTGAAGTTATAAGGGGATACGCTCTAGAACGGTTTTAGGATTGTGATGTGTAGTGTATGTGGTGTTATTTGTTTGAAGTTTAATGTAATTATTTGCATATAATTATTTTATTATGTAGTTAATTGTTTTTGTAATTGCCCTAAAATTGTGGCTTACCAATTGATTGTTGAAGACATATCATGTTAACGGGAAAGTTTTAAATTAGGAAAAATTCTGTCAAATTTTTTTCAAAATATAATTTGTATTGTTTGAATTAAACCATAATATATGTAAGGGAATGTTCATAAATTAGGGGAGACCTTGTCGAAATTTACATTAGAAAGAGTTGTAATGTAAAATAAAAGATTTCATAAAGTGTTATTTGTAATTTTTAGGTTTATTGAGTTCTTGATCGAGATGTTCATTGGAAACCATTCATCGATGTATGATAGATTGCACTCAGGCCAAGGGGCAATAAAACTCGAATTCTATAAGAGTGTTGAGGAATTCATACATATTGCTTGTAATTCACAGCAATTCATTACTGACCAGAAAGTTAGGTGTCCATGTTTTAAGTGCAAGTATAGGAAGTTCTTAGATACTGATTCAATTAGGTATGATCTATTCGAATTTGGGTTTAAACCTGATTATTGGATATGGACTGAGCATGGAGAATTAGTTAATGTGGAAAATCAGTTTGGAGTGGGTTATGTTGGAGGCAGTTCATGTGCGGTGCAATTAGGAGATGAATATATGGATAATGTGAGTTGGGAGGAAAATAGTGGTCGATATCAAGAAATGGTTTATGGTATTGTTGGTCCCAAATTTAGAACCTTTTGTGATTCTGAAGCTAAACAAGAACCTAATGTAGAGGCTACAAGGTTTTATAGTTTATTAGAGGTAGCAAACAAACCTTTATGGGATGGGTGTGTGCACTCAGAGTTATCCTTAGCAATAAAAATGTTGAGTATTAAGTCTGAAAGTAATAAAAGTTAGAACTCACTTAGTTTAAAAGAAGCGTAAATTGATTATTGTTTGAAAGGATGCATGCTTTATTACAAAGATGATGTTGTATTGACACATTGCAAATTCTGTGGAGAGCCTAGGTTTAAGCCAAGAAGAGGTGGCAGAAATGGTAAGCATAAAAATGTGCCACAAAATAGGATGCATTTTTTGCCCTTAATCCCTAAGCTAAAGAGGTTGTATGTGTCTATAAGCTCTGCTCCCCACATGACTTGGCATAGTGAGAATAAGAGGAGCGATGGTGTAAGGACTCATCCATCTCATAGTGAGGCTTGGCAACTTTTGGATCAGGTGTATCCCAAGTTTGCGTTTGATCCTAAGAATGTAAGGTTAGGGTTGTATGCTGATGGGTTTATTCCAAACAACTAGTTCAATAAACCATATTCTTGCTAGCCTATAATGGTTACACCTTTCAATCTTCCTCCTAAAATATGCATGAAAAATCCATATTTATTTGACTTGCATAATTCCTGGTCTAGAAAATCCAAAAGCTAAAATTGATGTATACCTTCAACCTTTGATTGTTAAGTTGAAAGAGTTATGGTGTGATGGTGTAATAACTTATGACATATCAAGAAAACAAAATTTTAATATGAAGGCAGCACTTATATGGACAATTAATGATTTTCTTGATTATGATATGTTGTCTGGATAGATGACCCAAGGAAAATTAGTATGTCCAATTTGTATGGAGGATACACAAAGGCCTTTACCTTGAAGTATGGAAGAAAAAATTCATGGTTTTATTGTCATAGGAGATTTTTAGATATGGAACATCCGTATAGGCGTCTTTTAAACAAATTTAGGAAAGCAACTATTGAGAATAAGGAGCCTCCTATTCAGTTATATGGTCACCAAGTATAGGACAGAGTTAGACAATTCCCAAAAATAATAGAATTATGAAAATCCATCAGGTTTCCTGATAACACATAATTGGACTAAACAAAGTATATTTTGGGAGCTGTCGTATTGGAAAGAAAACTTAGTTCGGCATTGTCTAGATGTCATGCATATGAAAAAAAATATGTTCGACAATATCATCAATACCGTGATGGACACTGATAGAACTAAAGATAATATCAAGGCAAGGCAAGATTTGGAAGAGTATTGTAGGCGTTCTGAATTGAAGTTACAATAACTTGCAGATGGTCAATGGTCAAAGCCAAAGGTAAGTTACATCTTGAGCTTATCACAAAGACAAGATGTATGTAAATAGGTGTAGGATTTTAAAACGCCTGACGGTTATGCTTTAAACTTGGGTTGTTGTGTGAATGTTCAATAAGGAAGGCTTTTTGGGATGAAAAGTCATGATTGTCATGTATTCATAGAGTGTCTTTTGCCTATTGCATTTAGGGAACTACTTGACCATGTTTGGAAGCCGTTGACAGAGCTAAATGAGTACTTTAAAGACCAATGTTCACCTACTCCTAAAGTTGATGATTTGTTTGTGATGGAGAAAAACATCCATGTGATTTTTTACAAATTAGAGAGAATATTTCCCCCTGGCTTCTTTGACTCCATAAAGCACTTGCCATACACTTAGTGTATGAAGCACGTGTTTGTGGACTAGTATAATACAGGTAGATGTATCCATTTGAGCGGGAAATAGGAGGACTCAAAAGAACTGTGAAAAATAGAGCTCAAGTTGAGGGATCCATATATCTGGCATACCTCGTAAAGGAGACATCAAATTTTTGCTCCTACTATTTCGAACCTCATGTTCAATCAAGGAGGACTCAGGTTGGTCAGAATGATGATTGAAGGGAAAGCTCAATTGAGCAAACACTGCCCATATTCAACCAACTTGGTAGTGCTGTTGGCAAATGCAAAGAACAATGGATCTTACGAAATGAATCAAATGCTGCACATTTGCACATCTTGATAAATTTTGATAAGGTGCAACCTTTAAGAATGTAAGTTACTCATGATTGCTTTAATTTCTTTTTCCTCACAAGTGACTTATTTCTCACCTATTGTTTCGATGTTTATAGATATTCCGAACAATTATATGGTGATGATAGCCTTAATTAATTTCCATCATGGTTCAAATCTTATGTACATAATGTAATTAGCTTACAAGCATGTGTTAATTAGTTGATATGAGCCTTATTCTTCAATTTGATATCTTTAATGGTATATGTAGGTGCGTGAGCCTAGTAATGGTATAATTGATGTTCACCTATATAACCTGTCTTGAGACCTAAAAAATAAAGCTTATTGTTGGTTAATTTACTATGTTAATGGGTATACATTCCAAACCATGGAATCATGTAAGGGGAGAAAAATAGACAATAGTGGGATTAGTGTTAGAGAAAATTCAAGTACTGGTGAATGTGATTGATATGGGAAACTTAATGTAATAGTTGAGCTAGAGTATGCCGATGAACCTATAAAAAGGATTGTCTTGTTCAAGTGTGAATGGTTTGATCTAACAAGCCCAACAGGAACATGTAAACATAACCAGTATAATATCATTGAAATTAACCATACTAAAAGATATAGAGGCTTTGACCTGTTCATCATTGCACAAAATGTAAGACAAATATATTTTCTATCTTACACTAGAAAATGTAATAAGAGTTGGAGAGTCATAATAAAAACTAAACCAAGGGGTCAGATTAAAACCGATGAAGTAGGTGATGAGGAAGCTTATCAAATTAATGACTCAATCCCTTCACGTGTAGTAATAGACATTACCATCCCCTAGCCTTAGTCCCCTTTGAATGAACGTGAAATAATTGACCCTTCTACCTAAGCTTTAAAAACAGATGAAAGGGATGACATGACTGAAGATGAGGAGTAAGAATTTGTGGATGACATTTCATTTGAGAATGATGATGGTAGTCTTGAACTGTCAAAGTAAATGAGGTAAATTAATAAGGTGAACAAAACATCAATGCTATTAGCCATTATGTATTATGCTGTGTTGTTGATCCTGTTTTATTTTAATTATGATATTATGGACTAAACATATGTTATGTTTCATTCAGATACGACAAGTAGAGGTAAAGGTAAGAAAGGTGCTGCCCAGCATCCTGCTCATGGTGGTAGTGGCAGTACTCCCTCATCCACAGCTCCCACTTCCACCTCCACACCAGCTGGAGTGCAGACATGCCAAGCTATGGGGCATTCTTAGTACATCATGGTGCCTAACCTTGGGTATGTACCTTCTCCCCCTCCAGTACAACGAGTTTCACAACTTGCACCACCGACTACATCTAACACGCCATCCCTTACACAGCACACAGGCATTGGATCCACTGCTGCTACATCATTCGGGAAGCAGTCATAAACCCAGGCTCCTTTGAGATCGCTTCCAAATTTGAGATGGGATAGATCCACTTGGTAAAATATTTACTAGTCGCAAAAATTTATTTCATGTGAATATTAACATAATTTTCTTATTTTATGTTGTCACTATCCACTATGTAATATGTCTTTATGTATTCAGTTGGTATCCACCCGAGAAGGGTATCCACCAGGAAATGGATACCATTAAAAAATGTATGATGCGCCTTATATCAATTTTGGTAAGGTGCCTAAGAAAACAAAGGTAGAGTGGTTCAATGATTGGAAGGTAATAAAAGTCAATTGATTTATATACAGTCTTATTGGATCTCTAATTTTTTACATGTATTAACTAATTTCTATTCACGTAGGGCCACTTCAGTATTCCCTCCGGGATGAGAAGATGATTTTCAAGGCCTGAAAGAGTCGCACTGGAAAGTGACTAAGGTAGATGTACACTAAGGCCCACCAGGACCTATCATCTGCAGACTGGATAGCACCCTACTTCCTTTAAGCCTTGTAGGAGTATCGGTGTACGTCAAAGCTTCAAAATATCTCCTTAAAGAACAAGACGAACAGGGCATCCACTAAATGTGGCTCACTGCATACCGGCAGCTCCACGACTTTGGCCGGCACTAATGCCAACTTGGTTAGTGATTTCCAATTTTTGTTTTGTAAGTTTTCTATTATTCAATTTATCAATTGATGAATTCATTGAGACGTTTATTAATTGGAATTATAGGAGAAGATGCTAAAGAGACCACTAACACAGAGAGAGGTGTTTAAGGAGACACACACTCACAAGGAAGACAAAACAGTATGGGTTGATCCACGATCTGAGTCACTATATGTGAGTATAATTATTCACATTAAATTTTCTGATTAAGAATTTAAAAATAATTTTTGAGCCTAATATATAATTGTCTGTACTAAATTGTAGGGTGATTATGTTCAGAGGCTAGAGGTTGCATTTACTCAAGACCTAGAGTTCGTTGATGAGGACGCTTTGTGTTCAGATATGGTGGGTGGCCTTTATAAAAGTCGCATTTATGACATGGGGCTACTTTGCAGATTTGATGTCCCTTGCATTTGTCACTGGGGATGCCCATTTTCTTGCTCCTAAAATGGTAGAGGACATGGCCTGCACTCAAGTCTATGCCTTGAATGAAGAGCTCCAGAAGCAAAATGAAGAGATATGGAAGAACAAGGGGGCTGTATGGAAGAAGAAATGGACCAAGAGAATAGAGAAGAAGGTTGAGAAAAAGGTTGCAACAAGGATGTAGAGGGAAGTACAACAATAAATGTAGCAGCAGTATATGCAGATACATGCATACTTCAAGTACATGAGAGCGAGCAGCTCCATGCCTTTTCCTCTTCCTTTACTAGCTCCAGCACCTCTAGTTTTTGGGGCAATGTGGCAGTTTTTCTCTTCCTCTGATGATGATGATGATGATGACAATGGTACTGACACCGATGGCGAGGTAGATATTGATGACACCAAGTACTCGTGATTACTTTTGTACTACTCCAGACTTTGTTATATAAATTTTTCATGTTATTATTTTGGATATTTTCTTTTATTATTGTAGTGAAATTTTAATTTGTAATAATTTTTTAAAAATTTAAAATTTTATTCTATCAATTTCCATATGTTTACTGATTATTATGATAATTAGTGGCGGTGAGTTATAATTATAAAAGTAAACACCATGTAAAAAATAACACCAAAAGAACAAAACTTTATAGATAGAATTACAGGTGGTAAATTTTCCATTTTTTAAAAAAATTTACTAATTACAAACCGATTATACCATCTCTAAATTTATAGATAATAAAATTCATCTGTAATGAATAAAGTTTATATTTTTTTTAAAAATTTACAAATAGATTTTGCCGTCTATAAGGTTAGAGATAGTAAAATCCGTCTTCTCAACCTTTTACAATCGGATTTATCCATCTGTAAAATATACAGATTGACAAATTCGTCTATAAACCCATCTATCATTTATAGATAGGAATAAAAATTCGTCTGTATTGGTTATAGATGAGGAAAAAATAAATGAGTATTTCCTATTTATAAATCCATCTGTAATGATAAAATATGTCTGTAACATGTTACAATTTCATCAGTAAATCTATTTGTGTTCCACGAAAATGTTGTAGTAGCTAAGCTGCTATATAAGCTAGTACCTACATTACATTACACTACATGGTCTTGCCAATGACCCTTTTAATTAAGAAAAATTGAGGCAATTGCATTAAGGAATAGGTACATGTAAGTATCAACATTTAAATAAAATGACTTAACACTAAAAAGAAGTGAATACTTCTTGATCCCTCACAAGCATATGACATAGAAGAAAAAGAAAGGGATTTTAAAAATTGTGTAAGTTGGTGAGAAGAGTCATTTTATCAACTCGTTTGAGTGAATTATAAATGGACGACATTAATAATTCAAAGACAAAGGAAACATAGAAAGTACACGAATGTGAAGCAGAAATGGGAAAAGGCATAGCAAATACAATAGAAGCACATAAAAAGGAAAAATATAGAAATTTCTTATGAAGTCATGGTGCTATTTGTGATCTGCAACTCCACTTAGTATTCACCAAAGACTCTTGAGTTCTTAATCAATCCCCTTTGAATATAGAATAAGGACAATGTTATTGTAACTTTATACTAAGCAACATATGAGTAGTTGCCTTCCAATACATCAAAACTACAAATTTAAACTCAGAAACAGACATATTGATAACAATACGCATCTCATTTAGAGGTGTAAGCCAATCTTAGCAAAGCATAGGCAAACATTCTTGTGCAAGGATGTGACCAAAATTGCAGTGTAGGTAAGGGGAGAGAGAGAGCTTAATTGAATCTCATCTCAAAACTAAAAACTCAAAAGCAAAGTACACATGCTTACGAAAGATAGATGCTTTAGTATTTCTTTTTCCATAATGAAATCAAAAGTTACCCAATACAAAGCAATCAATCGATCCTTAATTAGCAAGCAGTGCTAACTTAGTAACTCTGTATTTTAGAATTTTTTAAAAAAAAGATAACACAAGAGAATAAGAAGAACAAAAACAATCAGGCCCTTATTATAGGCCAAACTAAAAAAAAAAGGTTAACTCCCAAAAAAGATGGAATCAGCATATCAGAAATGCACACAAATGAAAAGGAGCTAAACTTAAAGAAAGGCAAATAGTTTTGACCAAAAAAAGAAAAGAAAAGGCAAATAGTAGATTAGGGATTCCATTTGAAAAGACAAGCATAGATCAGAGAGAAAAAAAGGCAGTGGCTAAGGGAAATTGGCAGTGCTACGGTAAGTCAGAAACGATGGCCCAGCAGGTAGTTTGCGGCTGAGTAGCAGTTGTGATGGTGCTTTGCACGAACATTTACATGGCGGCTCTCATAGTTGCTGCGTGCAACGATGATGGCAACCAGTGACGAAAGAGGAGATGGTGGTTCGGCGGCTGAGCGACGACAATGGAGCGAACTCGAGGAAAGCAACTCCAACGCATGCTTAAAGGATAAGGTAATGTCCACAGGATGTTCGGAAGATGACGTGGTGGCTGAGGCGGACGATGTTGGACAGTGGCCAAGGGATGAAAGGGCTTGCATTGTCTTTATCCAAGGGATAAAAAAGATTACGTTGTTTTCATTTTCTTTGTGGGAGAGTTTTTATCTTTAGAAAGAGATTGATAAATTTTGAGTGGGAAAAGAAATTTTAGTAGGAAAACACAATCTGAATGGCGTCAACATCAATTTAATTATGGTGCCTATTAGAAATTAAATGGTGATGCTTTCAAAATGTTAGCAGTTGATTAAAAAATTGTTACCTGTTTATACAAGATACAACAATAGCTTGAACATGTACTCTTTGATTTTAATACAACGTTTTCTAAGCATTGCCTTAAAATCCATTGCTAAAGCTCTGTATCCGGAAAAGTGTTGCCTATACTGACCAAATGCAACGGTTTAGATGTGTTGGCTTTAAAAAATGTTGCCTTAGGCCTAAAATGTTATAGTGTTTTATCTAGATTTACGTAGGACTCTTTATGTGCCCTCAATGTCTAGGAACTTTGTTTCTCTTTTATTATTGGAAAATTGTTGTTTGGTTTTGAAGACATGGTTGTTTCAATTTATATAAGAATTCTAAATGTAATGGTTATTGTGTTCTTTTTGATGGTTTATATAAATTGAAATTTCATTATCAATTTTCTGAATCCCTACTTACTGAACATCAGAGTATTGGAATTAAACAAAATGTGCTTAAAGAAAGTTCTGCATACTTGCGACATAAACATTTGGGTCATATTTCTAAGGAAAGGCTAGAAAGATTAGTGAAGAATGAGATTTTATAGAATCTAGATTTCACTGATCAGGGTTTGTGTATGGGGAAGACAAACTAGACACAAAAAGAATGGTGCCATAAAAAGCAACCAGCTTCTTGAAGTTATACACACCAATGTATGTAGAGACCATTGGATACTCCATTTCTTGATGGAGAAAAATATTTTATCACCTTTATGGATGACTTTTCATGTTATGGGTATGTCTATTTGCTTAAAAAAAGTCTCAAGCTGTTGATCCTCTTGATATATATATATATATATATATATATATATATATATATATATATATATATATATATATTAATGAAGTCAAAAGATAATTAGATAAAAGGGTGAAGTTGTAAAGTCTTACAGGGGTGGTGAATATTATGGAAAATATGGTGAAATAGGACAATATCTAGGTCCATTTGCAAAACTTTTTGAAAGACATGATATATATGCACAATACACAATGTTATACACACTACAACAAAATGGCATGACAGAAAGCTGTAATAAGACGTTCATGGATATGGTTAGACGTATGATGAGTAATTCCTCTTTACTCAAATTCTTGTGGATATATGCATTAAAGATTGCTATGTATTTGCTAAATAGGATTCCTAGTATAGCAATTCCTAAAACTCCTTTTGAGTTTTGCAGTAATAGGAAACCTAGTTTAAGGCATCTACATGTTTGGAGTTGCCAGCAGAAGTAAGAATACGTAATCCACAAGAAAAGAAATCAGATTTTTGGACAGTAAGTGACTATTTAGTTAGCTATCCAAAGAAGTTTAAAGGGTATATCTTTTATTATCCTAATTGTAGAAACTGGTAATGAAAAATTCCTTGAAAATGGTGAAATTAGTGGCAGTGGAGTATATCAAAATATGGACATAAAGAAAATTAAAGTAAATATCCCTATACATATAATTGTTCTTTTGTCCACAGTTGCTCAAAGTGTTGTTCCAATTATTATTGAATGCTCTGGCAATAATGAATGAAATTTGGATGATAACACACCCAATTGAGAAACTAACCTACAAAGGTTTGAAAAAAGTAAGTCTCAAGAAATATCCTTGAGGAGATCTCAACGAGTAAGAAAATCAGTTATTCCAAGCTATTATCAGACTTACTTGCAAAAAACGGATATTGGAATCAATGAGGATCCGATTTCATTTTCACAAGCCATCAATAGTATTGAGTCAAAAAAATGGATTGATGCCATAAAAGAATAGTTAAAATCCATGGAAGGAAACAAAATTTGGGACATCATGGAATTCCTAGTAAGTGCTAAATGAGTTGGCTGTAAATGGGTCTTTACGATCAAGTAAGACTCAAATAGCAATATTAAATGATATAAAGCCCGACTTGTTGCTAAAGGATATACTCAAAAAGATGGTGTTGATTATAAAGAAACATTTTCACTTGTCCAAAAGAAAGACTTATTGCATATCATTATGGCACTAGTAGCTTATTATGACGCTATACCAAATGGATGTGAAAACAACATTTTTGAATGGTAATCTTGAAGAGGAAATTTATATAGATCAACCTAAAGGTTTTCAAATTGAAGAAAAAGGTCACATGACCTGTAAATTTAATAAATCAATATATGGACTAAAACAAGCATCACAACAATTGTACATTAATTCTCATGATACCATTACTTCTTTCAATTTTGAAGAAAATTTTGCCAACAGATGCATATACCAAAGGTTAGTGAGAGTAAGTTCATGTTTCTAATTCTATATGTTGATGACATGTTGCTTTCAACTAGTGATTTGGGTATGTTGCATGAGACAAAAGAGCATCTCTCTAAGAACTTTGAAATGAAAATATGGGAAAGACATCCGATGTGATAGGAGTTGAAATATTTCATTGTAGGTCACAATCAAGGATTTTAGGATTATCTCAAAAGGCCTATATTAATAAAATTCTAGAGAGATTTAATATAGCAAATTGTTTCGCAAGAATTGCACCAATTCAAAAATGGAACAAATTTAGGCTTATGCAATGCCCAAAGAATGGTATAGAGCAGAACAAATGGAATCAATTCCATATAGTTATATAGTGAGTAGTCTTATGTATGTGCAACCTGCACAAGATCATATATTAGTTTTGCGGATGAAATGCTAGGCATGTATCAAAATAATGCTGGACTTGATCATTGGAAGGCTGCAAAGAAATTTGTAAGGTACCTTCAAGGTACAAAGGAATATATGCTCATGAACAGAAGATCTAGCCAATTAGAAGTAAATGGATATTTAGATTTAGATTTTAGTGGATGTGCTAATACTAAGTCTATATTTGGCTACTTATTCTTTCTTGGAGAAGTGGCCATATCATGGAAAAGTTCTAAGGAAAGTATTACTGCTTCATCTACCATGGAGGTAGAATTTGTAGCATGTTTTGAAGCTACAATCCATGCATTATAGCTACAGAACTTTATTTCAGGGCTCAGGGTTGTCGACACCATTGCCAATCTGCTAAAAAGTTACTGTGAAAATTCTATAGCAGTATTTTTCTCCAAAAATGACAAATACTCAAGAGGTGCCAAGAATATGGAATTAAATTATTTTGCAATTAAGGAGGAAGTTCATAAACAAAGAGTATCTATAGAGCATAATAAAACAGGGCTTATGATTGCTAATCCATTTACTAAAGGATTGCAACCAAAGACACTTATGGAACATTTACATAGAATGGGTCTTAGTTCTTCTTTTGAATGATGTATGTAGTGATGTCAACACACTAAGCTCATTATGTTTATATGTTTTTGAACAATGATAGTTTTTTTGTTTCTAGTTAATGTGCACATGATAGTATTTTATGAGTTATAACATGAATGATCTAGAAACATTTATGGGGCTGATATGAAATTTTGTGTGCTATTTATGTATCTTGTGTAGTGAAACTCTAGTGTTTGTGTTATATGGAACGGTGTTAGTAAATTAATACATCACCAACATAACTCGCATGTGGTATTTTATTATATTGAGGTAATTGTTATGTATTTACGAGAATGACATTTATTTTAGGCCAAGTGGGAGAATGTTGGAAGTTGCCAAGTTGTAACTTCTACTAGTGACCTAAAATGATAAAGATAATAACTATCCATAATCAGTTTTAAATTTTTCAATTTAGTTAATCTCTTCTATTAAAACTAATGCTTGATGGATGCATTAAATTGAAAGTGGTTACACATAATTGGTATTTTTGCTGCCCTATATATATATATATATATATATATATATATATATATATATATATATGTATATGTTCAGTGTTCTATTTAGAATATAGAGTTCTATGATTATGTGTGTACAAGGGAGAAGAAAGATAAAACAATTTATCTCAACTCTATTCAAGGCTCTTAAAAATCATGGTTTTTTCTTTATTTTATCCGTATATGGAAAATCACAACTTTCAAGATCCTATATGTTTGTATGTGCTTAATTCTTACAATTTCATGATTCACATGTCAATGATAACCCTGACTAGCTTACCCCGTAGTGTCTTTTTTGTCAATTTAATTTCTCATTTGAAGAAGATTGTTTTATTTGGCTTAGCCCATTACTTTACTAATATGAGGAGAAGTCTTTCTCATAGCCATATATATATAGTGCTTGATTGTCCTAATAATACCATGACACGAGAATACCTATTATAGAATAGGAAGAGTAAATCTCTAAAAACATTTTTATTGAATTCCTTTTTCATTTCTTTTGTTTGTGTTTTATTTGTCAAGTCAGTAGATGACTATGAATCGATTATCCTTGTTGTAATTTACTAGTATCAAAGCCAATTTAATTTCTAATATGGCTATGATTGTTTTTTGTTAAAAGTTTGAGTGTATGTAATGATAAAATTCATGCATACAAGAACTCTTAAGTGTCAATATTAGATTTTGAATTTCTTGAATGATTGAATATGAAATTTGAACTATCTGAAATCCCTTCAAAACTAATGGAGTCAATATGAAAAAACAATAACATTATGTGCACATCACATAGCCATACACTTACAGTTCCACCTGTAACTGGTGGAGGAAGTGGACAAAATAGCTATATACATGTGAATAATTATACACAACAATTCTAAAAAAAAAAAATCAACATTTCTTTCTGTCCTTTTCTCAACTCCCGCTTTCTTTCTCAGCTCCTATGCAACCCTCTTCTTTTGTACGCAAGAGAACAACAATGTTGTCCCTGCCACCACTACATTTGCCATCATCAACTGCTGCTAGATGATTATCTCATAACAAGAATAACAAGTCTTGAGGATAATTGTAGCTTTATCACCCATAGAAGAATAGTAACAACAACAAACATATTTCTTTCAGTTTTATGCAATATTCTTCACTGTAAGATATGTAGGTTCCTCATTTTCCCATTTTGCTTCTCTTTTGGTCTGTGATATTTCTTTTCATGGGTTTTTTAATTGCATGGTTTGAGCTTAATATGATTATTGAACTAAAAATGAATAGTTTAATAAACTTGTAAAATGACTTTAAAACTCGTGAAGTAATGCTTAAAACTGGTTTACAAATTTGTTGATATTGGTTTATAAGTTTTTTGCAGTATGTTTATAAGTTTTAAGCATGGATTTACAAGTATTGTAAACCAAGTGCAAATAATTTCTAAAACTAAGCATTGTTTAAAACTTTCAAATCAAGGACCAAAAGCTTATAAATTCATGCTTAAGACTTGCAAACCAAATGCAATAGGCTTTGTAAACCAAATTTATTGCACAATGTGGTGTTATAAAGTTTTGAAGTGGTTGTAATAAATACTTAAGATCCAATTCTAAATACTAAGAACACGTTTACAGTACAATGTATTTTGTAAAGTTTTTAGCCATTGGTTTACAATTTTTTAACTAT
Organism: Dalbergia cochinchinensis; assembly: GCA_031216125.1. Lineage (NCBI taxonomy): Eukaryota > Viridiplantae > Streptophyta > Magnoliopsida > Fabales > Fabaceae > Dalbergia > Dalbergia cochinchinensis. Next base: position 24,346,846 of record CM062377.1, on the reverse strand, counting down.
ATTTACAAGTTTTAAGCATGGGTTTGTAAGTCTTATAAACCAAGTGCAAATAACTTGTAAACCTAATGTTTGATGTCTCCCCTTAGTTACATAATCAAGATGACTAAAATGAAGCCAAGAGCACTGACTCTTTTCTCTATGGTTCCTATGGACAAACCACCAAAACTCCTATTTCATTTCAATCAACTTATCTTAAGCTTCACCTCTAGATGATGTAACAAAATAGTTTCAAGTACGTCATCACTCATAGAGCAATCAATAGAGACCACTGATGTAGGACATTTGCAGATACAATGGATGGAATAGAGGACACACTATAAATGAAAGAGGCATGAAATGACATGATCATGATGGAGGCATCTAGCCAAGGGCTTATTCTTAGAATATGTGAAATATTATTTGAGACCTTAACTTTCTAGGAATGACTATTGTCACTCCTAAACATCTATTGCCACTCCCATGACCTATAGTTATAGTTGCTTTGTCTAAAATGGCCTCCCCATATTTTAATCAAAACAATGATTAACATTGATTATTGTTATTACTTCAATGAAAATAATCTAATAAAATAGTAAAATTGTTGTCAAAATTAAACATATTAAGATTAAATTGATGTAAAAAATTTTGTTAAGAATAAATTGATTTTAAATTGAAAATGTTAGGACCAAAGGGGTTCTTTACTCTTAAAAATAAGGTAACTCAATATGTTGAATTAGTTACATTAAATTTATTTTTAGTACTCTTTTTCTTGTACATATGGCACATTCATAATTTAGTAATTATCTTTATTGTTATCTATTATTAGTTATTGTGATTTTTTAAATTCACTACTGTATTTTTTGTATTATTGTATAAAAAATTGTAAAAAATAATTTGATTTATAAACATAAATAACTGGGGAATCCTAATAATATTACAATAATATTCCAATAATTTGATTTATAAATATTACACCTTACTTATCATCAGAGTCCGAAATTGAAGTACGTGTTTTATGACCAATTCATGTTATATTAGCACACAAAACCAACAATTATCTACAAAAGTATGTTGCCAAATTAAATTGTTTTGAAACGATCAAAGTGAATGATGTAAAATGCAACAACAAATCTTTATTCTTTATCAAGGGCATTTTAGAAATGTTATAAATAAAGCATTTAGTAAGGCATCATAATAGACAAATAGGAGTAACAATAACCACTCCAAAGCCTATTCTAAACTTATAAACAGGTCCCAAACATCCGCATATTTAGAAATTACTCTACTATTTTTTGAACATTGAGCAAATCTCCTATAGTTAGTCTATTTTTTATTTACCCATGTTTGTCCCATTTTGTTATACACTAAAAATAACACGAGACAAAGCAATCTTAATAGGCAAGTGACTTTATATGATAATAATAATGATGATATAGATATATAAATCCATTACCTTATTTCAAACAATAGTAATATTGATAGTATTTTTTACCATTCATACTACCGTTAAATGAATTATTAAAATCGTAAACACCCATATTTTCCACACGAGTGTTTGTTAAAAGTTGCATTTTATGCAACTTTGTTTATCTCTTTTGTCTTTTTATTAGCCATTTTGGGAACCATGAAAAAGCCTTTTTTTGCAATAAAACAAAAGATTCAAATTGAACAGAAAGAAATACAAAGCACACCATCAAAAACATTCTAAAATGAAGACAAACAGACACACATCTATCATGGAAAAATAAAAAGCATGCATCTATCATGTTGTACCATGCCACAAGAAGGTCATGATGGAGACCCAACCACATGAAGCACCAACCACCAAAAACATAAGAAATAAGGGGTTAAGAGGGTCATTCCCTCATTCTTAAATAGGAATTATTTTCATGCAACCTCTATATTATGTAAGTTGTTATTAAGAAATATTATACATCAAATATTTCTCATATATTATAGTAAAAAACTAATAATTTTAAGCTAAAAAAATAGTTTATAATCATAAGCAAATTTTTACAGCTTTTTACACTATATATTTGGGTTAAGGCAACACTTATTTTCAGCAACACCTAAAAAAGTGTTGTCTTATCTATCAATAGACATAAGAGTTGCATTTGATATAGTTTTGGCAACATTTTTCATGTTACACTTAAAAAATGTGCTCTTAAGTGGAATTAAATACCCTTATAAAATGTAACCATATTATATGCAAATAGACAATATTTATTTATATAATGGCTCATATTCTATAAATGTTACCTTTTAAAATGTATTAATTCACACACAAAAATGTAGTCTTTACTTTTAATAATGGCACCATACTAAGGGTGTATTTGGATAAGGATTTTTTTTTAATAAAATCACTTTTTTACAAAAGAGAAAATATGTTTGAATAATTTTTAAAATGTAATCAAAATATCAAAAATTCTATTTTCAATGTTTTTAGAAATTAAAAAGAATAGTTTCTAAAAATATTATTTTTATTTTTTAATTTTATAACCTCTTTTCGTAAAAGCTCAAACAAATGCACCATAACAAAATTTAGTTACACATCCCTTTAAGCATACTAACTTCTTCATAGCTACACATTCCTTCCAAACTTCTTCATAACTTCCTTGGACATTTTCCGCTATCAATTTACACCGCCACTGCCGCCTTCCGTAAACTCTCCAGCCACCTTTCGCCATCGTTCCCTAATTGCTTTCTCATCGCCCTTCCATTTTCGTCCTAAGGTTACTCTTTCATCTTCCATTTTCGTCTTCTTTGTTTTTTATTTCAAATGTTCAGGATTTGTTTATGTTGGATCTTTGTGTTCGATTTCATTTTTTTGGATCTGTTATTGTTAGTTGTGTCTTCCACCACATTTTGGCGCTGTCTCCATCACATTTTGCCACTACCTTTCGCCGCCAATTTCGCTACTACTCGATCCCTAACCACTCTCTCATTGCCTTTTGATCATCATCATCCTAAGGTTGCTCCTTCTTCGTCTGGTTTTTCTTTATTTTGATTTCAATTTTTGATCCATTTTCTAGATTTGTTCTAGGGATTGAAGTTTTAGGGATTGGATGCTTGGATCTATCATTGAGTTTTTCCTATTTTCCTATCTTCGGTCTATTGAAGTGTGTTTTTAAGTGCTGATTTAGATTTTTTTTTTTAATATTTGTTTGAATGATTTCAATCTCAGGTTCTCTTTCTTTGAGTATACAAATTACATTGCTGAATCAAAGAGCATGCGAAGGGAAAAAATCATCGGTGTGCAAATGAAGTATTGGAATACTTATGACTCTATCTTTGAGATTGGGATCAAGGTTGTTACTTTCATAATAACAATTACCATTATAGGGATTGAATAAGTCAAATCCTAATGCCAAGAAAGGATGCAAAGTATCCATAAAATGACCAAAAAAGAAAATATACATAACAAAATGAAGGGAGATATATCTGGGTAGCTAACTAACTAGAGCCACGGCTCATATCACGTAATGATGATTCTGAACTAAAGAATGTTAAAAGAAGGGATTTATGTGAAGATAAGGTACCTTTTTTCTTTATCATAATTTGTCATCTTAAGCTCCATTCATTTGCATACCGTTTTCCAATTTTCACTTTGTAGTAGTTTCTCATCATGAGTTTCAATGGTCTTAGGTCCAAAATTTGTTGCCTTAGAGAAAAGGTAAAACTTCTTTAGGCCACCCCCAAAAGAGTTGTCTTAACCTTGAAAGTGTTGTCATTGGTTAAAGGCTACACTTTTTAGATGTTTAGGCCATACTTTGGTAGTGTTACCATTGGCTAAAAATGTTGTAGTGTGATTATAAGTAAAAGCTTATTATTTTAGAATCATAGTACTTTTCAGAGTAACCCTACTTATCAAATATTATATAGTTTGAACAAATTCTTTCTTACCCATTTTAGTAATTTACCATGCAAAAACAATCTTTTTCATATTATACAAACAAAATAGATTATTTTAAAACTACTTTTAAGGTAAAGTATAAAAAAATAAATTGACTATTACATAATCATTTATATAAATGAAACCATTATAGAAATAGTTTTAATCTTATAGTTTTCTCGAAATATCTGGTCTGCATGCATTATATTGGATTCAAATAAAATAATTTGCAAACCTGTGGTATTAAATTTGAATAAAATAATTTGCAAACAAATATTATGTATATGCACTTTTGATTTTATTTTTTATTAAGATAACAAAAAAAATACAAGTGGAACAAAAAAAAATTTAACTAAATTTTCACTTAAATATTAATTATAGAAATATATTATATATTCAATTAATGTATAAAATTTTCTTCCATTTAATTTCAATATAATGAATTATTAGTAAGATATTGGATATAAAGGAGATGGAGAAAAAGAAAATGAATTTTGTTATTTGTATATATTACTTAAGTAAATAAAAAACAAAATAATTGACATAAGGTTACTGTTGGGGGCTTTTTTCAATCCCAAAACTAAACTATTGTAAACAAAATGTTGTAATCTATACAAATTGAGAAATATCAAAACCAATTTGTATTGTTTGAAAAGTAATAGGGCCAAAGTGCGGATAAAGCAAAGTTGAGGCGATTTTTAGACCACAATATAGATCGATCGAATTGTGCAGTTGCAGTAACATCTCTCCAGCATGTCTTTTATGGACCTCACTGAGTCATGATTGTTTTACCATCATTTCTTTACTAAAAAAACAAGGGATAGTCTTTTTTTTTTTTGTTAAGAGGAGCTAAATAAAGAAAAAGAAAAGCAAAGAAAATTATCTCAAATGAAGAACCTCAAATACATCCTCCAAAAGAATAAACTCCAAACCATTCGGAGGCCTATCCTTGTGATGATTTACAAGAGGAGAAGAGGCACCGTGCTTAGCAAGAAAATCAGTGGCTTGGTTACCTTCTTTATAAACGTGAGAGATTGAACAGATCCAATCCCGATCCTAAACAAGGGATAGTATGTGCCCTTTATGTTGTAGCTCTTAACTCTTATAGGAAATCTTTTTAGGGTTGCAGAATCTTTTGAGAATTATCTTACGGGTTTAAAAGCTTTGTCTCTTGCGGTGATGTATTCTCTTATTTGGACTAACTTTTTCCTAATATGTCGTTTTCTTTTTGTGGTCTTTGTTTGCTTCCCCATTGGGGTCAAGCCATCTTTATGAATTATAAAAGAAAATAATTACAATTTTTTCCTTTAATTTTTCTTGTAAATAAAAAATTATATATCTTAATTTTCTTTTATCTTTTTTATTCAAAAAAATTATAAAATGAAGAGTCTTTCTATTCATGAGAAGATAAAATGCACTTTTTGGTTGCATAATTTATTTTTATGTTTCATTTTGGTTCCTTAACTAATTTTTTATTCATTTTGGTCCCCTAACTTTTAGTTTTTCATATTGGTCCCTTAAATAATTTTTATTATTATTTTATTTTATTTTAGTTTTTATATTCTTGTAGTATAACACAATAAATTAAAACAAAAGAAACCAAAAATAATAAATTTACTAAGTGAGGTAAACTATATGGATCAAGTAATGCCACAAAACTATATCATAAACCATATTCAAGTTAAAGCTATTGATATTTAAATTTTTTTTTATTATTGCTCCCAGAGTTATTCTCGGCCTTCCTTTATCTTTTTTATTGGTGCTATTCTCCAATTGGTCCACCTTCCTTACTAGAGCCTCTACATGTCTCCTCCAAACATGTTCAAACCATCTAAGGTGACTATTTTCTCTATGCTAGGTGCCACCTCTATTTTTTCTCTAATGTATTCATTTCTTATTTTATTATGTCTTTCATTTTTTATTTTATTATGTCTTGCATGGTCACTCATCCATCATAACATCCTCATCTCTACTACATGTAACCTATTTTCATGTTGACCTTTCACTGTCCAATATTCAGTCCCATATAACAAAACTGGTCTTATTGCTGTGGGGTAAAATTTACTCTTAAGCTTTACTGGTACTTTTTTTTATCACAAATAAGACGCAAATCACCTTTTCTACTTTGACCATCTCGCTTGGATCGTATGGTTAATATACCCCTCTATCTCTCCATCACTCTAAATAATTTTGTGACTTGGGATATGATAGCATCCCTTAAATTTTCATTTCTAAGTTAGAATATGTGTCTCTTGGCAAACTTGCACTCCATATACTCAGTCTTATTTATGCTTATACAAAAGCAGCATACCTCCAAAGCTTTCTTCCATAACTCTTAGCTTCCTGTTTATTTCTTCTCTCAATTATGCTATTAGGACTATATTGTCTACAAGCAACATAAACCAAAGCACTGGATCTTGAATATGTTTCGTAAGCACATCCAAGACTAGGATGAGAATATATGGACTCAAGGTTGACCCTTGGTCTAGTTCAATATGTGTAGGAAAATCCTCTATTACTCTGTCTTGAGTTCTCATGCTAGTTGTGACCCCATCATACATATCTTGGATTGTTTGGATATATCCTATCTGAACTCTCTTTCTCTCTAAGGCATTCCATAGAACTTCCTTTAACACCCTATCATATGCTTTTTCCTAATCAATGAAGGCCATATGTAAATCCTTATGATCTCACTAATGTTTCTCCATCAATCTTCGCAACAAGTTTATTGCTTCCATGATAGAACTGTTAGCTCCAGAAGCCTTAATACAAAATGTCTTGAGTGACAATACAACCAATTTAGAGAAAATATTTTGAAGAAGGACTAACGTTTCCTTTGAGTTTCTTGAAGCTACCAACAGGTTCTATCATGTTAGCATATGCGTTCTTGAAACGAAAATATTTTCACATGACATGTACAAATATGTTTTATCTCGTTTAAAGAGATAGAAACTTAATGAAAGTGAAAAATATATCTTGGAATGAACAACTGCATGCTCAACGTATTGAAGAAAAATTTCAAGAATAAGAAACCAAGATTCAAATCTTTAGAAAGTAACACTCAACTTCAAAAAGTGCATCTCAAGTAAAGATTTCTATCTAACTTTGAAGCCAATGTGTTCTATAACATTCAATCATCTTAATCACAATCACAACATCATTTAAAAGCTCTGATTGAAGACTGAACAATCAAAGAAAATTCAAGAAACTAATACCAAACTTCATGAAGCACGTTTTACGTGAAACAATGCACTATACAGGAAAATGGGGGAAATTTGAATTTCAAATTTAAAGTCAAACCCAGTGATAGACTGACGTGACATCTCTTCTACCAACTTGGTTAACTACTCCAGCTTCTAGAAAGAAAAGTTTAGAAATCTCATTCAACAAGTAAAAAGTAGTTTCTGAAGATGACCTCAGAAACTTTTATTTCATAACGACTTCTGCAACAGCTTGAGCCACTCCTCTAGACTGTATTTCCAAGACACAAATAGCTGATCAACACATGTCACTTAGATAGCAAATCAAGGGCAACGGTCATAAATGCAGACCATATATAAATAGAGATACTATGCTTATAATGAACAAGACTTTTGAGAAGAAATGTTGAAACGCTGAGAAAATTTCCCCTCATTTGTTGTAAACTTCATTACATCTTGTAATCAGTTTCTTGTTTGTAAAAAATCTTCTTTGTATGTTCTTAGTTGATCATACGTTCTTCTTAGGAAGAATCATAGCAAGAAGTCATTCAAGTTTTCCAAGTCTGTCATTGTATATTTTATGAAAACTTGAGTGTTGATTAGTTTGAGTGACAAATCCAAACACAAACCTTTGTAATCTCGATTCAGTAATCTGTTGTGATCTAACTTAGAAAGGCTAAGCAAAGACTACTTACAATGTGATAGTAGGAGAAACTATGATCACAGTTTAGCTTAGAGAAGCTAGTTAAAGACTACTTAGTTGTAATAGTATGAATAAAATACTGGTCACGGTTTAACTTAGAGAGGCTGCTCAAAGACTACTCGATTGTGATAGTAGAGCGAGCTACTGATCACTGGTAAGAGCTTGGGAAGACTACTGTAAAGACTATCTAACTTTCTCGGTTGAGAAAGATTTTTAGTGAAACTCAACATAGTTAAGAACTAAATGTTGGCAGGTTGGCCAAACTAGTATAAAAACATCTGTGCAATATCTTCTTCTCCATTAACTTTTTGTATTTACTGCTCTGTGACTATTATATTTTATTTTCTGAAAAACCAACTTATAGGCATTTTTATCATATCTGATATAGTTCAGAAAGTTGCTTTCTGAAGTATCTAACGTTGTTTTTGCTGCACTTCAAGTTAAACATTTGATAGTATATTGTCTAAGTTTTTCAGAAGCCAAAAAGAAAAGAAAAAGCGAAGCACGATTCAACCCCTCTTCTCGTGCATTTTTCTACCTACAAGACCTTCTAAGCATAATATCAAACCGATTCTCCATGATACCAGTCTCTCGTCTCAATCTCAACTCTATTATCTTCTCCCACAATTTTATAGTATGACTCATAAGTTTTATCCCTCTGAAATTTGCAATTTTGTATATTTCCCTTGTTTTTGTAAATAGGAACTAAGATGATCCTTCTCCATTCATTAAGCATTTTTTTTTTATCTTAGAATCTCATTAAATAGCTTTGTGAGCCATATTATGCCTTTCCCTCCTTGGCACTTCCATAAATCAACAGGTATGTTATCTAGACCTATTGTTTTCCTATTGTTTTTCTCTTCAAAGCCTTTTTTATTTCAAACTCTTGAATTCTACAGTAGAAAGTATGATTTTTGTCCTCCTGCTTTGTCAACGATCTGTCCATGTGCAAAGGAGTACCATGTCATTTATTAAACAACTTGTTGGAATAGCTCCTTTACTTTTCCTTAATATGTTGTTTAGTGACTAACACATTATAATTTTCATCATTTATGCATCTCACTTGATCTAGATCTCTTGTCCTTCTTTTCCTTAATTTTGCCAATCTCTATATACATTTTTCCACTTCTTTGGTGCTCAAGGATTTGTATAGCCCCTCAAATGATTTAGTTTTTGCCTCTTAACGCCTTCTTTGTTTCTCTCCTAACTAAAGTTTCAGCATTTTTATCCAAAGACCACGCTTTAAAACTCTATTACTTTTAACATTTTCTTCTAAGTCTTTAAACTTCTAGGTTCTCTGAGGATTTCTTTTGCTATCTTCCTAATCCCTCTTGCCATCTTGTCCCATATTTCATTTGCAATTCCTTGTGTCTCACAACCTAATTCTTTTTCAATCCTCTTTTGAAAAGTTTTTTGTTTTTCATCTTTTAGATGCCACCATCTAATCCTTGGAGCCTTCTTTTGGTCTTTTCTGTAACATCCTCCCAAATATAACATCATCCTTAAACCGTGACATTAGACTTAAGAGTTGTTACTTATAAATTAGCAAATCTTTCTTAATTATCTATAGCACATTTGATTGGATAGTGCAATAACTAATTTAGAAATTCTATTAAAATGTATAACAAAGAAACCATCATTTATTCAATATAAATCAAACACAAGAGGAGACTCTTCTCTGAGCCTTACAGTACATCTATCTTCTCATATTTACACATAGCGAAATCGAATTAATCAGGGACTTCATGTATTGCACTTCCATAGCAGCTGCCTTGTCGTTCTCTTAAGAAATCTAGAGACAACATGGGAATACAAATAGTATAGGGATGAGAATCCTAAAATTCTCTGTAGGGTATCTCCAAAATACATAATGAAAATTCATGTCATCTTCATCATCCCAGCCACTTTGGTTTATTAAGAAAAACGTGATCATGCAACATATATCAAAGATTTCTTTTAGTGTTCAAAAATCATCCTTCCAAAATGGGTTTCTTTTATCATTCAATCCTTTAATATACATACATCATCATATAAAGCATATACTATCAATTTTCAATTTAAATATATTGTCTCAATATCGATACTAAAATCATTCACTTGGCATATAATATAAAGGACTACTTAGGATAATTGTTACTTTGACTTGTCATGACCCCTGACATATGGTGGATTGTTCCACTCTTGAATAATAGACTACTTTTCAGGACTGAGCCCATTCATATACATGATCCTTGGATTTTTCCTCCAATTCACATACAAATCTTCTAAGCCCATTCCTTTATGTGATCCTTGAATTTTTTCTTCAATTCATACATGGATCTTCTGAGCCCATTCCTTTGCATGATCATTGGACAACTTTCTCCAATTCTCACACAAATCTATTTTTAGTCAAGTTACTTTTTCTGGCTTAATTTAAGAGTTGTCAGGTTTACTTTCCCCAACTGATTGGATGACCTTCCCTGGCCTAATAAGACATATTTATTTGTGTAAGCGATTATCAAAAGCATTCAGTTTTATATGTGCCTAACATTATCAATAGATTCACAAATACAAGCATCATAATCATATATGCATGTTAATTGAATATGTATCTTGATTATATATGCCCATATAGTACTCATGATCTCAAGCCTTAATCTCAATCTCCTTCTTATATAGGAGTAATTGTAATGAGCAATCATATTTACATATGCATAATATCATCATCAGGTTCACATAGCATAAATGAGAACAAGTCATAATCATTTTATCATCATTTTAGCAAGCTTAACATGCTGTCCAGAATTTTGATTATAAAGAAAATTATGGATCAACTACTAAACTTCATCAAAACAGAGCTAGACTATTTTTCAGAGTTATTTCAACATGTATATGAGACCCTATAAAAATTTCAAAGCAAAATAAGTTCTCTAGCTATATTAACAATATTCCACAAATTCGAAGGTCAGAAACTGCTCATTTTCAGTCAACAATTAGAAGTCTCAATTTTATTACCCTATCAAATGAATATATAAAATCTTACAAAAAATTTACGGCTGCACTTCAAGATTTCCTCAACACCTTACAAAATTTTCAGCTCAAAATTATATCATTTGGTATAGTAACAAAATTAGACAATTTCAATGCTCCAAAATTGACTGTTCCGGTAGAAACCCTGACCAACTTGGTTCTTGAATTTTTAAAAATAGAAAAAGTACTCAAAGTGGGTCAAGAAAATTCATGGAAACACTTCCATATGTTATCTTCATTAGATAAAAATTTAAACTCAAAATAACATCTCTAACTAGGTCAGAAAAATCATGAAATTTGACCTGCTTGCTTAAATCCGAGAATTTCAGCAACATAGTTCATAATATGTTTTGAGAAAAAGAATTTTCTAACATCATCTCATCACTCTACCAAATTAAACACATCAATACCTATGTATTATCAACCAATATAACCAAAGATTTCTAGCCAAATCAATTAGAAAAATTCAAGACAAATTTTGAAAGAAAATCAGCCAAAGAAAGCCCTACTTATTACTTATGTGCTCTTGCTCTTGTTCTTGGTTACACTCAACTTTTTATCTGAACCCATCAAACCCTCTTTTAAAATAGTAAGATTAGCATCTACAAGTCATGGTAAGGTGAGATGAGGATTCTCTATTGGGAGCTGATTTGAGGATTTCAAGAGCTAGGTTGGAGTTATGCTTTGGTTATGGAGTTTTTGGATGTAACTTTGGGACTTTCATGCTAGGATTTGGAGTTTGAAGAAGAAGAAAATGGAGATGGCTAAAGAATGGGGTGTTGGCCAAACTTTTGAATGAATAAAATGATAAGGTTTTGATTTTTATTCATTTAAAGATAATGTACACTTGAATTAATCATGAAAATGTTTTTCTTAAAGATAAATGATGGATTTCTGTAATGTTCCAATTGGCTCATAGAAAAGGGTAATGGAGTGGCATATTTCTGTAATGTTCTAAACCACTTGTCACATTAGGTGGCAAGTGGACACTACAAGTCTCATACGATGTATGAAATTACACCTCATAATTTAACCGAACGGGTAAAATATCATACCCGTAAAATAGATATTACTCGAAATTTTATTCCAAGTCTAACCTTTTCATTTCTAATCCTTGCCAACCTTAATCTCACATTTTCTCAATATCAGGCATCTCCAAGTCTCAACTCAAGGGTTTCGATGGTCTCGACGGGCATGTGGAGCCCGCATAGTCACTGTTCACTTTTTTTTCATCATCATCAAGCCGTTCTTATCTGGACTAACCATGTCAGAATTGTAAAATTCTAATTAATAAAGTGTAAATAAAATTTTTAAAATAAATTTTGGAGTGTTACACTTTCTCCTCCTTCGTCTTGTAAATCGTACTTCCATCATTAAGATCCTATGTTGAGTGAACAAACTCTTTCCTAGAATAACCTTGCAACTCGTGTAAAGTTGTCTATTTGATTTTCTTATCAAAAAGAAATCGATTCAAGACCATAAGGTGCTCTTCCCATTTTCGAAAACAAGTGTTAGCTATAGTAAAATCCAGAGCTATCGAGAAGTCCAAAATAGTCCCATCATCTTTGTTTGTTTCTCCAAAGCCATGTCCTCCATGCAACCCCTCATATCTGCTAACTTCTTTACCCGCATGTCCATTTGGATCTTTTTCTAAGAAAATCTTTTCTCCTAAAGGTATACCTTGGATTAAACCTTCTAGATTCTCCCAAAATTGTATTTTATGGTGCTCTTCTAATCCAAGTTGTGTATATAAACACTAATGACATTGAAAGTGTCTCTTCCAACTACCAATTTAAGTGCTATAATCATGTCTTCCAATCTTCTAACCTTCTTTTTATAGGAATTATCCAAAATTATACCCATACCATTTCTAAATTTTGCTTTACCAGTTTACCACAGCTTAAAACCCGAAGTATTTAACTCCTGTACCTTCTCTCTTAGCCATTTATTTTCTTGTAGGCACATAAAATTTATCCTTCTTCATCTCACAGTATCAACTATTTCCATTGATCTATCTGTACATGTGCATATGTTCTAAGTTATAAACCATAACTTACCATTGTGAACTAAGTTATTTACCCTCATCTATTCATGAAAATGGGAGAACTCTTGTTTATTTTGCACTGCATCCAACCATTGATACATTGTGTCCTGCTCATTTCACAATATACTCGAACAATACATTGCGTTGCTTTCAAGCTGTACAAATAGATTTTCAATAAAGCATGGCATACACAGAGAAATTAAACAAACGAAAAAATAATAAGATAAGAAAATATGTGTGGAATGAATGTTTTATTTTTTAAAAAATAAAATAGAAAATTAAAAATAAAATGGAAAGTAAATCGAATTAAATAAAAACAAAATATGAAATAACAAATAAGGATGAATATCTATTTTCTTATTATTTCCTTTTATTTGTTTAATTTTAGTTTATTTTTACTTCTATCTTATTTTTTTTATTTTACAATTAAAAAGAGTAAATATTTGTTTAGTTTCTTTTAATTTAATTTACTGCATTGTATTAGAAGAATATAAAACAAAATAAAGTGAATTCAGAAAAACAAAAAATTAGTTAGGAGACCAAAATAAAAATAAAATAAGTTAGGAGACTAAAAAGAATAAAAATTAGTTAGGGTACCCAAATAAAAGATAAAAAATAGTTAAATGGCAAAAAAGAACAGAAAAATTAGTTAGAGGACTAAAATAAAAAGCAAAAACAAATTATGGGATCAAAAAGTGTATTTTGCCAAAAATAAAAAAGGCTAACTCGGAAAATTTTGATACAAGAATTTTTCTTTAACTCGTTTATTCAAGCAAGATAATTTGGTAACAAAATGCCAAGAAATCCAATGTATTAGTGCCTTGTTTTCTTCAACAGAAATTATCCTTCAAAGATCTCACTAGGAAGAAGTCAATAAACTTCAGTTAATTAAATAGTTAATCTTGAAAAATATAGTAAGCCAACTGTATTTCTCATGGCTTGCTTTGGTAATGCTTTATTAGGGGAATACTCATGCAATTCAGGCTGTGAAAAGTATAAGTAAATTTTTGTTTGTTAAACAAAAGAAAAAAAGAGATATTTTAGCCCTTGGTTTTAAAAGACGGGTCTTTTTGTGAGGGATGAAACTCTTATATCCCCAAATGGTGGTTTATTCCTTGTTCCTGAAATAATTTATTATCACTTAGAAAGATAAGAATCAAAATATATTTAAAAAATTTAAAAAGTACCAAATATACAATACTTATCTTCTACATGTCAATAAATAACTGAGAGAATAGGAAATAAGGCATGATTCGAAAACAAATGATTTCCGTGCCTTTTTTAGAGTATTTTATGAGATGCCTTTCAAAGCTAATTTGTGCTCTCTAAAATATAAAAGATTAATATTATCTTACTCTATTTAAACACAATAACAGTAAAAATTACACTATTTACTATCTATATTCATTATGGTCATTTCGGGTTCTAAAATATTTATAATATATTCCCCAAACACTTCTGGGTTCTTTTTACTAGAAGCAACTTTTCAACTGTTTTACCGAACAATACTACTAAAACTTTCTAAGAGCAGGTTTTGGAGAACTCAAAACTCAGCAGCTCTCAAAGCACCATAGCAATACTTAACCTATCCTAAATTTATCACGTGCAGAACACTAATGGGTTGTTTGCAGCAAATATTCCCTTCCAAGCTGGCTAAACTTGTTGGCTATTCTACACATTCCCGTTTGTGAATTGGGGTAAACCTGAGTCCACATGGGCTAATTTGGACAATGATCAATGATGCATTAGTCCTTTACAAGGAGTTCATAAAGGTTTCCGTTGTAGTACAACATCGTCACAGAGAGTACTCTCATTTTGTCTAAAAGAAATATTAGTGCAACACCGATAGAGAGAGAGTACTCTCACTTTGTCTAAAAGAAATATTCTGAAAGAATAAAATCAGATTTCATGATGCAGTTCTGCAAAATTTCAGCTTTGCCCAAAACTAACCTACTGAGGAAGATGATTTTTTAACTAACAGTGATTTGAGTATGAGGTAAAGCAGCAGACCCAATCTCATGCCAAAAAAAAAAAAAATAATAGTCCATCCTATCTTAACATAAGCAAAGCGATGCTTGACTACAACGACAACTATGGAAAGAGAAAACGTAATAATGACCGAATTGTAGGTTTCCAGAGGGAAGAAAAACATTCTAATACGAATTGGAATTCTACTTAAATGCGAAAGGATCCAACCAATGAGGGTTCTTACATAATTTATTTTGGGGTCGGAATTAACTCCCTTGGCAATCGAAATTGGCCCCCATGTCAAACTATGATGTAAACAACAACAATTAAGCTGTCCCAATAGGCGGAGTCGGTTATACAGATCTATATGATGCCATAATATCCTATCGTAAATCATAATTACGTTCAAACTAATAAAATTTAAATCTCCTTTTATAGTTTCACCTACGATTTTTCTAAGTCACGCTCTGCCTCTAACTATTGAACTACCCACCATCTTATCTACTCCTTAAAACTACAATTTTAAGTTCAGGCAATTACACTAACTAAATGAGCTATATAAATTCTTGTTCTCCACTTCTTATTATCGAGGAATAAGCTAACCAGCAGTTTACCCAAAGAAAATGCTTCATATTCTAAGTTTCAGTAAAATATTATTAAGGCGAGTTCATCAAATGCTAGTAGAATTTCATGTTCTGCAGCTAATAAACTGAACAGAAATTCAACGGCCAAAAGCAGAAGTTGTGTATGTGTGTGTGTAACCTTGGACTCTTCAGCCACTCTAGTAGTCCAGAGAATTTCCAAAGTTGATTCTGAAACTTATGACGAACAAAATAAGTCTTTGTCCAACTTAAATATTTAATGATTTGGCAACAAAGATCAAAGGAGATTATAGTTCTCACATCAAGTTCCAAATATGAAACTCCTTTGACCCTAAGATCCACAGACCAAGGTAGCTAGGATCGCGTTTTTACTCGTGGGATCGCACGATCCTACGCTCCTACCCCATGCCAGCGATCCCGATCCCAGCTCCAGCTCGCCATTGACGTCGCGCGGTGAGATCGCCGGGCAAGATCGTGGAATCGCTGAAATCATGCGATCCCGGCGATCCGGTGATCCCAGGGAAGCTGGCCCAAATCCGCGACCCAACGGCCCAAAACGCGGCCCGTTCTCAGCCCCCAATTAGAACCCTAAGATCTGTCCCTTTCTCAATCGGTCCCCTTCACTCTCTTCGAACCACACCGCCGCACCACATCAAGCGCCTCAGTGTCGCCAAGGCCATCAAGGCTATTGGCGCCATCGCCAAGCGCCGCGCCACCGCCGGTCTCGCTTCGCTTCCCCTGCACACCACGCCCCTGCGCCCCTTGCACACCGCGCCCCTGCGCCGCGCCACCGCACCCCACCGTGCCGCCGCATCGCACCGCGCCGCCGCCTTCGGTCTCTGCTTCTGCTTCCCTTGCACACCGCGCCCCTACTTGGCTACTCCCGTTTCTCTCTTCTCTCTGTTTGCTTCTGCTTCCCCTGTTTTGCTTTGAGGCCAGCCGCTCTTCCTTGCTTCTCGGTTTGCTCAGGGCTCACAAGCAAGGTGAGCTCTTCATTTTTCTTGTCCTTGGCTTTTTTTAACCCCCCGAAAGTGTATGCTTTTTTCTCATTTTAATTTTTTGATTAGGAGTATTTTTGTGCTGGATTGTGTATTAGGTATTGTTTGAGTGAGGAAAAATGTCATCAGACAATGCTGGTGTAGGGGGCAATGGATGTTCTGGTGGAGGGGATAATAGAAGTTCTGGTTCTACTCCTCAGTCTGAAAGTGGGAGTGTTGCTGGGAATGCTTCAATTAGAGGAAAAAAAACTCCTAAGAATGCACCTGGAAATAGAAGTGATATAGGCTGGCTTCATGGAATTTCTATTGATGGAAATACTAGAAGAATCAAATGTAAACACTGTCATAAGGAGATTTATAGATTAAAACATCATTTGGCTGGAACTCAAAAAGATGTGGGAGCATGTACTTCTGTTAGTGATGAGGTAAGAAAACAAATGTGGGATATTGTGGCTGGTTTACAAAAAAATTTGATCATGAAAACAAGGAGTAATGAGGAAGCATTAGCAGAAAATAATGATGAACAAACTGATGATTCTTCAGTTGGTGAGAAAAGGAAGGGAAAAGAAATAGAGAATCCTGCAAGCCTATTCAAGAAAAGAGGAATTAGCACTCAAGCCACAATTAACACTATGTTTAAGAAGAACTTAAGGGAGGAAGCATGTGAAGAAATTGCTTCATTTTTTTACAATAATGCCATAGCCTTTAATGTGGCAAGGAGTGAAGAATATGGGAAGATGTTTGAAAAGGTTGCCCGGCATGGAATAGGATTCAAACCACCTTCTTACACTGAACTAAGACTCAAATATTTGAAGAAAAAGGTAGATTCAACCATGGAGATGTTAGAGGAACATAGAGCGCATTGGAAGAAAACAGGTTGCACAATTATGACAGATGGTTGGACAGATAAGAGGAGGAGAACTATATTAAATTTTCTAGTGAATAGTCCTAAGGGGACTGTTTTCTTAAAGTCTATTGATGCTTCACATATTTGCAAAACAGTTGATAAAATATTTAAGATGATAGATGATGTTGTTGAGGAGGTGGGTGAGGAGAATGTTGTGCATGTTGTGACAGATAATGCAGCTAACTACAAAGCTGCAGGACAAATGTTGATGGAAAAGAGGAAGAAGCTTTATTGGACACCTTGTGCAGCTCATTGCATTGATTTGATGTTGGAGGATTTTGAGAAAAAGTTGGAGCTTCATAAAGAGACAATTGCCAAGGGAAGAAAAATTACAACTTACATCTATTCAAGGACTTCTCTCATTTCCCTATTACAATACCATACCAAAGGAAAAGATTTGGTGAGACCAGGCATAACTCGTTTTGCTACATCTTACCTCACTTTGGGTAGCCTTAATGAGAAGAATAGTGCATTAATAAGAATGTTTACTTCGGATGAATGGAAATCAAGTAAATGTTCCAAGACAAGGGATGGGAAGTTTATTGAAGCTGTTGTTTTAGATAGACTATTTTGGAGGGACATTGTCATTTGCTTGAGGGGTGCTTATCCTCTTATTCATGTGCTGCGCTTAGTGGATTCAGATGAGAAGCCAGCAATGGGATACATTTACGAGGAAATGGATCGTGCTAAAGAAAAAATACAAAATGCTTTTCAAGGTGTTGAAAAGAGGTAAACTATTTAATTTGTCATTCCTACATAACGTAATTTAGTTTAAATACTTTAGTTAGTTTAGTGGTTAATTCAATTTTTCTATTCTATAGCTATATGCCTTTATGGGAGATCATTGATGCAAGATGGGATAGCCAACTCCATAGGCCATTGCATGCTGCAGGCTACTACCTTAACCCACAGTTACATTATAGTCCTACATTTAAGAGTGATTATGAAGTTAAGAGAGGACTATATGATTGTTTGGAGAGAATTGTGGGGGATCCAGCTGAAATTACCAAGATTGATGCTCAACTTGAAGATTTCAAGAGTCGAGTTAAGTTTTTTGGTAGGGAAGTAGCCAAGGCTGCCCTAAATACCAAAACTCCAGCACAATGGTGGGATTCTTATGGGGATGAGCATCCTGAGCTTCAAAGGTTTGCTATTCGTGTGTTGAGCTTGACATGCAGTTCATCGGGATGTGAGCGGAATTGGAGTGCCTTTGAAATGGTAAATATTTTAAGTTTTAACCCATAACTATAATTTTGTATTATATTTTACTTTTAGAATATTAGAGTTAGTTGCCAATTGCTATGGGTTGATTGCTATTACATTTGTTTAGGTTCACATAAAGAGGAGAAATCGTTTGAAGCAAAAAACTATGAATGATGTTGTTTTTGTGATGACCAATTCAAGATTGTCTAAGAAGAAGCAATCAAGAAATCCTATTGAGTATAATCTTGATGATTTGGACTCCGATGAAGAATGGATTGTGGAAAATGAGGATGTATTGGAAAGCATAGAGGATTTGGATATCCCAGATGATTTTAACTTGGATGTTGGGGAAGGTGGTGGTAGAGTTGGTGGCCCTTTGGATGATTTGGAGATTCCTCCTCTAGATGATGATGACTTTGATGAGCTTCTTCGAAGAGATGGCAATGAAGATGGTGGGGACCAGATAGCAGATGATGAATATGATGATCATAACCTTGATGATTTACTTTAGATGAGATTATATTAGTTTGGTTGTTTTCTTTAATGTTTTTAGTCTATATGATATCAAAAACTTGTAGACTTATTGCACTTTATGCTATGATTTATGGATTATGAGTGTATGACTCATGGTTCTTGAACTATTTGCATTTGAAATTGAAGTTAAGTATGTTAGTTGTAGCTATTTTTACTTATTTATGTCATGTTATATGAAATATATGTGTGCATGTTAGTTCTGGTAGGATCTGGTAGGATCTTACGATCCGTGTTACGATCCCACGTTTTACGATTTTGTATCTCCCGTCCGATCCCAGGTAAGATCTCGATCTTAGCTACCTTGCCACAGACGATGATGCGGGAGAATACACATACAGGCCATCTTAGCTGCACAAGGCAGATGTTCCTAACACGTTGAACTTTGAAACCCAACTAATCAAAAGTGAAAAGCTACAACTATTGCATATTTGCATACAATCTGCAGGCCAGAAACAGTTTAGCACTTGCTACTGAACAAATTATAAAACCTTAGCCTACCTTCTAGAGTTAATTTAAAAATATTAAGAGTCACTTCTATCATCTTATAGTGTGTGTGTGTGTGTGTGTGTGTGTGTGTGTGTGTTTTAATTAACCAGTAATTAGCATCAAAACCATGTAGCACTTGGCCAAACAACTCCTTTGAACCACATTTTTCAGTTGAATAAAGGGCAAACAGAAGAAAGGGTAAAAAATATTGAGGGAGAGACAGAGAGGAATACAGACAAAATGAAGAATTTACAAATTAGGAAAACACAAAAAGACTGCTGAAAGTAAGAAGAAATCTAGACAAAACATAAATTGAGCAATAAAAAAAAATCACCTTGAGAGAATGGTGGAATACATGAATTAAGAAATAAACAACCAATAAGCAGTACCTGAATTGTAAGCTCTCTGGGGATAAGATGCACGAGATAATAAAATTTGAAGATTTATGGGAACTGCAAAGGATTTTTTTTCTCAGTTGCTGAGAACGCTAGGAAAACAGTGAGCAGAGTAACATAAGGTAATGGCACATTAAATAAGGATATAAGCAAATGACATATCTTTGCTGTTAATGCAACATCTCTTTAATTATTGCCACGAGTCTTATAAACCTATCTGACAGTCAGGTCAAGACATAGTATGACATTAACGAATACTACAAATAAAACATCACAAATTATACAAGGTTTGCCTGCCACTTTGAAAGCCATATGAAATTAGAATGTTGCAATAATATGCATGCATTACTTATACAGATCTCTAGCGGAGAAATAACATATTTGTGGAATAGAAATAAGCAGGCACATTAAAGGAAGGTAAAATCTCTACAGACATAAGGACGTAGCAAAATCTTTCTTTCTACAACAGCATTTTTCCACTACCTTTACCGGATGGGCTACCTTACCTTCCACCTGGACTATATCTCAAAAATAGATACTACTCTAACTTTCTCTCCATTGTATAATATCTTTCATTATACAACACTGAAAAAATAAAGGCAACATAAAACAATTGAGAACCATGTTTTAACTGATAGAAGATTAAAATAAAAGTCAACTAAGGAATAATATTTCTATGAATTTTTCCTCTTCTATAGAAATGCAACTCCTTTGGAAACGGGTATAAGCATAAGCTAAACTACAGATGGTGAACATTATATACATCATGGTTCTGTGCAGAGAGATGCTTAAGTTTAATAACGATAACTTGTGTATAAATTTATTAAAAGAAGCACTAAGCCATCAAGATGATTCTTCTTGTGATACACTTTACTCTTTTTTTTTAATGTAACATGACTATTCACAGGCATTCATTTGTTGAGTATCCAGAACGTACAATATGGCATGAAACTTATTCAAAAACCACCACAACATTAAACCTAATTACAAAAGATTTGTTCTCATTATCAGTTGGATATGAGACAATGCAAACTGCTATTTACACAAACCCAGCAACATCCTGAATCACCGATTCAAAAATGCATGTGTGTTGCAAACTCCGACAGATCATGAGCAGCCCGCCTGCTCTTCCTCTGCTCATAATCAGGATCATCGGTTGGCAACTCGAACCGACAGACAGGGCAGGTGTTGCGAATACTCAACCAGGGCATAATGCAGTCTCCATGATAACAGTGTGAGCAAGGAAGCCTCCTGACCTTCTCCTCCAACAAGATCTCATCTTTACAAATCGCGCACGCCACATTCTTCCCCTGCAGCTCCTCCTTTGTCAACTCCACAACAGGAAGATTCTCCACAACACTCTTCGCCGCAGGAGGGCTACCCTTCAAGGCATTCTCATTCTCCAGAAACTGCCCAAAGAGAACATCATATTCAGCTGTGTACATATAACCATCCCCAACCGCCAGATACGAATCAACATTGGCACCATTTTCTAAGATAGAATTCCTCTCCAAATTGTTCACAGCCAACAGAATCTCCCACTCCAGGTAACTCAGCGCCTCCTCGGCAGGGTCCTCGCCGTTCGAGAACCCTGACGCCACCGATTGATCATCAACCTCAACCTCATCAATCACCAAGCTCAAATCTTCCCTATCATTCACCCTCTCCTCTATCTCCTCCCACTCAAAACCCTCATTCATTGTTCTCTGATCCTCCAAACAGAGGCTATCCCAACACAACCTGACATCAAAATCATCAAATCCACCATCAACCCTATTACGATCACCATCACCAAGCTCTCCATCCTCGCCACCTGAATCAGAATCCGACCCGAACCCAACAACCCTAAGCCCACCAGAACCATCACCACCCACGGAGAAATCGAAAACCCCATCATGATTGCGGTTTTGGGTCCCGATTTCAGCCCCGAACCCGAACCCTAACGCACCTTCCCCGTGAAGGTCGCAAACGACGCCGGAGAAGGGGTTTACGTCGACGTCTTCGCAGGAACAATGGCGAGTTCGCTCGGAGCGAGTCTCGAAGAGATCGGTGACGAAGCAACTCACTGAGTCGGAATCCGAGTCGGAATCGGAATGGGTTGTTGCGAAGGGATTGGAGTGCTGCTCATCGTGTGGATCCATGTATGTGTGTGTGTATTTGTTAAGATTCAGTGAATCTTCTTCTTTGTTTTTTTTTTTTGGTTTGTTTTGCTTTCCTTTGGGATGAGGTTTTCTCTGTTCGTGTGTGTTACCAACAACTACAACACGATTTTATGGTTTGCAAGTTTCCCTTTTCCTCGGATGAAAATGGACGAAGACGTTTTGTTTTCGGTCATCGTCATTATTTAACCCCGCTTTCACAATGTCTTTTTCGCGAGCAAGTCTTTTGCAGAGTCTCCTACAATTCAAGGCTTGAAGTTTCGGGGTAAAAGGGGTTGTAGGTAAGGCAAGGAAAAGTGATGATGTCACAGGATAAATTACCAGATCCATTTTTCTTTTTCTCTTTTTTTTTTTGGGTCGTGATAAATTACCAGGTTCTTTATGTAAAATTGTAAGTACTATTTTTTATCGTATTAATCGGAGTAAATAGTATTTTTACTCTTAACAAATTTTTTCACATGAATCTAGTTGTAATGTTTTTAATTTTGACATTAATTTAATCTTTTTGTTGGATCTCTTCTTTAAAAGAAACATTCAAATTGATACTACGACTGAATTAGTGTCAAATTCAAGGACATTAAGACTAAATTGATATTAAAAATTATGGTAGAATCAAATTAATATCAAAATTAGAAATGTTTAGATTAAATTGATGTAAAATTTTTATAAAAGTAGAATTGATGTTAAATTATAAATGTTAGGAAATAACCACGGGACTGAGGTCCTTTCATTAACCAATTCAAGAGTTCGATTCTCATTTAGAAATGAAACAGCATTAAAACTCGTGAGTTACATTTTTATATTTTTTTTATAACAAAATTTTGGGTATTTTATTTGTATAATTTATAATAATATACTTAAAACTCGTTTGTAATATCTCAGGTCTGTGTGTCACTATACAAGTCTAGTATAGCCTTAGTGTTATTCGAGACCCACCCCTGTTGTTGGGAAGGTCTCGGAGTCACGAAAGACCCTTCACATGCAGAACTGGTGTTACTGGTACCGCTATAATGGTAAAGTGCATGGGCTAGGGGAATTTGGAGTCTCTGTCAATCGCTATAGTCGTTGTGTATTCAGCAATAACCTTGGTAAGTTAATGGCTATGAGATATCATTAACCTTGGTACCAAGTTATCTACTAGAGGACAATCTCCCCTTATCAAAGAAATCAAAAATAAAACCTAGTTAGGTGTTCAAATTCGGGACCTTATGAGGTACCCATAGAGATAAGAGAATCCCAAAGATTAATATTGTTGTGTCATATATGTATGTGCATAACTAGAGATTTATGTTTCTCCATTAAACTACTAGTATTCAAGATTTATGGAGATTATTGGTTTCAAGATAAGTATATATGTAGATATGAAAATGGTTTTATGGACATTGGATTTTATTATATGATTATGTATTCTATTGGTTATCCCATGTGGGGATTACGAGTAAGAATCTACTCAATGAGTTTTAGATGAAACTCATTCGTCTTCTTTTTTCCCTTACAAATATAGCAGCTGCTACGAGTACTTTTCAATCTCCTCCCCAACAGTAATAGATATTCCAATTTGGTGAGTTTCACTTTGAAGTGAAGTATCTTTTACTTTTTGTACAGAGTGCTCCAGTGATTATGCTAACAGGGTCCCGAACAACACATGTTTTTGCATTTTGTTTACCATGATCCAAATTTATGATGTATTTAGAATGATATAGTTTTCATAGTTCTTTTGTATAGAGCAAATCATATATTTTATTTTAAGATTACAAATTCAAACTTAATTCATAAAATGAATTATTTATGGTTATTATGATTTCGAAATGCAAGCTAATTTATATTTAAAGATGGAATTTACATTTTAAATTATGCATATAGTACGACTTAGCGACCATGAGGCTTATGTGGAGATGAGATTGCTCGCGTGTTGGTTATGTTCCCAAATTGAGTCGTGACATTGTTACATTCATGAGATTTAATCCAGTGATAATGTATGAATATTTTATATTGTTAATTAAGATTAAACTTGTAACGTGTATTCTGTACGAAGGAAAAAAATAAAAGTAATAAGTATGGTAAATTATACTGACCTCCCATGAGGTTTGGTGAAATTTAGCCACCTCTCCTCTATTTATAAAATTTGTTCAGTAGATCTCTGAATTTATAAAATTATTACACTAGCCTTTAATTCCTTCACCACACAATAAACCGTTTATCGAGAGAAGGTCAATGCCACCCAAATAAATAGAAGGGAGCCAAAGTGGATTTCACCGAATCTCATAAGAGGTCAGTGTAATTTACCCTAAGATTTATGAATAACACTAGGAGAAATTATTGTTATTCCTTTTTGGCTATTATTACTTCCACTATTATTAATTTTTATTTAGGTTCACTAAAATTCTCTTATTCTATATTAATTTAACTACTTGACAACATTGGATATTTTATCTGATTTTTAAATTTTGATATAATTACTAGTTTGGGCTGATGCCTAAGTGATAATTTTCTGTGGTTATCTATTTCCATTTTGTCATAACATGGTTAAAAAAAGTGATATGCTATGCTATCATTTGCAGCTCGCCTTATCAGTAAAACTATTTAGTTTCAATATAAATCTCATCTTATATTATATATAAGTTGCCTTACCAATGTTGACTTCTACTCATGTAGGTTTTTTTCTTTTTATGTATTACTCATGTATTATAATCAATAAGTTCAATTTCTGACTTTTTTTTGATATAAATGTGTATGTTTTTTCACATAGATATCTATAAAATCATTATTAGATCAACTTAAAATCATGTTTTAATTATAAATTAGAGCAATTTTTAACGATGTGTTAACTATTTTATAAATATTCAATGAACCTATAAATATACCCTAAGCCTGAATTAGAATCAATTTTCTCTCTAACTAAATTTTGATAATAAGAAATAATATATGCATGCAAATTCTATATGTCATATTTTCGTAAACATTAGACGTGGAGCGCGCCATAACAAAGCTACGGAAGTTTAGTTATTTAATAAACAAGAATGCATAAAAAGTTATCAATAAATTAATAGGTTATATCTCTCGTATTACAAACAGTTTACCTTTTAAGACGTATGGCATGTATAAATGCTGAATTAATTTATTGCAGATAACTATTTAAATTCAAATATTAAATTATTTTAATTTTCTATATAAACTATCTGACTAATTAATATAACGTTGAGTATTTTTAATAAAACAAATAAGTAAAATGAATAACAACAAAGTTTCACTACTATTGGCCAAAACTAGTAACTATATAAAATAAAAAATAGATAAATATAAACTATTGCCAAGTAGTTAAATTAATAATAAAAAATATTCTAGTAGATCTAAATAAAAATTAATAATAATAAGAGTGACAATAGTAAAAAAGGAGTGGTTAATATATGAAATTATTAGAGTTTAATTTGAATTTTTTGTTACATATTTTGAATATATTTTAATGTAAAATAATTTTACATAAATATTTAATTATATATTATCATATTAATATAAATATTATCAAAAAATATTAATATAAATATTTGACTTAACTATCTATTAATTGAAAAATTACATGATTGATAACATATTAAAATTAAATTGAATTTATTATATATGAAGTTTATTAATAAATTTTTTAATAATTTTTTATCCTTGACAAACACTTTAATAAAGTAATACGAACTTTTGCAGGTGTAGATAAGAGTTATCTTATCTTATTGACATAAGAAACAGAAAGAATCTTTGCAATTGCATACTGCTTTCTTTTTATCTATTTATAATTTTCTCTCTCCCCCCCTCCCCTCTCTCTCTCTCTCTCACTTTTTCTGTCCCATTCACACGGGATTTTATGAACTTCTGTGTAGTTTCTTGCTCTATGCAACAAAATTCACCGATAAACAATGAGAGTTAAAGCCATATTATATTATATTCAAAGTAATTATACTAAAATATTAAATGTATGTTTAAAATCTAAAACAAAAGGTAGTGGTTATATTCCAACCAAATAATCACACACTCGCTCTTAGATGTAAATGAAATGAATTATCATATAAAATTTGTTATAGGATTATATATTTATATTAGTTTCAACTTTCAAGATGTCAATCCATTTGTAAATCGTTATTTTCTGTGTCAATTAGAATTTGTGAAACCTGTTACTCTTTTCTTTTATTATTTTTTTTCGGGATGCGCAAATCATTTCATTTAATATGCCAAATAACTATTAATTTTGTTCTTTCCAATGCTTTCTCTAATTTATTCTATATTTTCAAAATATTTCATCTAATATTAGCCTTGAATATTATACTATATTAATTAATATATAGAGATATATTAATCTATTCATTATATTTTACTCTGTTATTAATATTATTTATTATTTTTTTAATATTTATATTTAGTCAAAATTGATAAATATTTTGAAAGAAATAGAGTAAATAAGAAATTGCTTGTAACCTTTTTAACGAATTTGGGAGTATATGCCATCTTATCAATTTTTCTAGCACAATATTTAAATTAGTTTATCATAAATATATTATGAGATAAATTAGTCTTTTAAAATTTTAAAAATCTTAAATTAGTCCCCTCATATTCCAAAAATGAAATAATTTAGTCACAATTACTTACAATGAAAAATATGACAAATTGATCTCTCTATATACTATGTAAAACTATACGAAGGGATTAATTTATTTTCCTTTCTTAATATGTTCAAGACTTTCAAATTTTAAGGAGACTAATTTGTATCCCATACAATTTTGAGGGACCAATTTAAATATTTGGTCATTATCCATAATAAAAAAAAACAACCCCTTAAAAAATGTAAACCTAAGTTTTATTCGCTGGAAAACAAAAAGAATTCGCATAGAGTACAAGTTAAATAGCCTCTAATATAATACAATAAATTACTCCCTCTATCCTTAAATAATTATCAAATTTTAAATACTTATGATAATTAAAAGACGATTGATAAAATATCAATTATTAATAAAAGTCAAGAGTAGTTTATTAAATTATCCTTATTTCTTTTCAATACTCTAATTTTCTCTCTCTTCCTCTACTAACAAATTAATACTATTTAATAAAAATATTATTAAAAAAATAATTAACAATATTTAAATTTTTAAAATAGATAATTATTTGAAAGAGGGAGGGAGTACTGATTTCAGAACTACTAAATCACGACTCTGAAATTAAAACGTTTTATTCATCAGTTGAAAGGCATTAATTAAAGAATAAAGACGGATTCTGAAGAGGAAAGTAAGCTCACCCACTCATTGTCATCCTTTTTTCAGTTCCGCGTAATTGTTTTTACTCTTAACTGCCATTGATTTATGTCAGGCAATGAAGTCCGCTAAGTATAGATCTCTGCAATGTTCCTCAAAATTTCAGTCAAGTCTAATTTAGACCATGGGAGTATGCTTTCTTCAATTTGAATAGTTACAGTACATTTGGTTTCAATTTTCTCTTTCGGTTTTCATTTCCTGTATATTTTGTTTTTCAGAATTTTATGAATAAAATATAAAACAGAAAATAAATATTGAAAACACTGAATAGAGATAGAAAATAGAAACAGTAACCAAACATGGCCAAAAGTATCAAATCTTTATTTTCCAAGGAGAATCGGATAGCATCCAATCTATCTACAAAGGACCAAAACTTAGTGTAGGTCATCTGGATATGGAAGTTCAAGTAAAGGGATTAACTGATTAAGGATCCCTCTCCACCACTTTTTCAACAACAGCTATAGGACCTCATGCATTTTTCTCAGCTCTTTTCAACTTCATTCTATTTGAGGTTGGAGCTTTGAAAATTTGTGCTTCCACCTACACTTCAGCAGCGGGCACCTTTGAGCTTGTAAAATCTTCTTGAGAATTATTAAATAAGAAAATGAGGCAATTTCTTACGGCAGCATCTATGTCATTATCATGATGATATGATAGTGATGAGTATAAAATCAAACTTTACTCCTTCAAGTTTCCAACTGATAAAAGCTTTTGCGCATTTCATGATCAAATTTTTATTCGATTCCATTAATCTCAAGTATTCCTTTTGTTGGTATAATCCATGTTGGAATAGATAACCCAAATCAAGTCCAGTTAAAATGGATAAAAATTGATACAAAATTCTAACAAAAAATGAGCAAAACGAAATCCTTCATTGAGAAAAAAAAATAATGCAAGATCAACAGCATGCCTAATCTACAAGGCATTTTCTGTTAAAAGACTTTAATAGGTCGTAGGGTCAAGTATTTCATCCAGTGAATCATCTTAGTTCTAAGACTCCCTCCTTTGCTAACCTACACCTCTTGGTAATGTCATGAAGTCATCCCTTCAAAAATTTAAGCTTGTCGGCAGAGACACATGAATTATTTCAGTTTGATGTTTCGTTCATTCATAGTAGGCCACTTTGAAACTACACATAATTCTTGGAGTGCAACTAAAACAACAATTTACAACTTTGTAAAACACCCCATTGATGAAAACAAAAGAAACAGTGAAAAGAAAGTTCATAATTCAACCATCTGATGCTACAGTAGAACAAACCTAAGAAAAGTTTAATCTGACAAGACTTGTTACTTGGAGAAGAAGGGGATAATATCATATATCTACCAATAATAAAATGTGTCATAACTTCGGGCTTCCTTAGCCCCACAAATCTCTACACTTAACAAAAAAGACTTAATCAATTGCATGTAAGACCTATAAATAGAATACAAAATTTATTGTCAATGATTAATCCAAAAATAGATGACACATTTATCCCATTAAAATACAAATTTTATCACAGATGAAACCAGTAAGAAAAGCACTGACATGAATGAGTGCCGCAGATCATGAATACCTGCATATATTCTCCTCATGGTGCCAACACCGGGCATAGTTCTGCCAGCTTCACTTCATTAACATTTACAGATTTTTTTTTTCAAGTCCTGTCCACCTGGGGAAGGGAAAGTAGTGGTAATAATAAGAATTTCAATCAATGCACCTTTTTCTTCTCTTGTCTTTATTTAAATATTTAAATCCTCTTTTATCTTGATGTTATTGCTCCAAATCTGCAAAGAGTTATAAGACTTCAAAAAGTGGATTGGCATAAATGATAAAATGTTACATTTTCTTTCATAAGACTTATTATTTGTACACAACATATGGTAGAAGCCCAGGCACACCAGTTTAGTGGTGTGTTCACGTGCCCAACACAGGTAGAACATGGATGTGGGGTGGACACCCACATGACTGTGTCTAATATGCGTTTGTATGTGTCCTATTTAAAAAATAATTTTTCTGAACTTTGACACGCATTGGACGCGGCTCCAATTACTACGAAAGTGACTTAGACACACTTGGATATATTTTTTTAATTTTTTTAGGACTAGCATGAGCCCAAGACCAATTCTAGTTGGACCCAAAAGAAAATAGTCCATAAGTCAAGTCTCGTTGGACCCTAAATTAAATAGTTGAGATGATTACTCTGGTTAGTTTTTGGATGTACATGTACTCATACATGACTTAGAATTTAATTCTATCAAGATAATTTCATTTTGAAATTTTTGGACATGTCAATGAAATTAATGCCTCATGTTTTTTGGAAGGAGTGTACGTACAAATAGGAGCCACAAATGACATTTTGGGAGAGGTTTAGAAAGCGATAAAAAGAAGTAGTTTGATATCTATGAACATTTGAAATATTATAAATTTTGACTTAATACATATATATATATATATATGCTGTATCTATGTTCTGTAATTTTTTGAATTTAATATGTTTCTGTATCATGTTTTGTTTCCATGACAGTGTGTGTATATAATGTACACTAGTGGCTTGTTTTTCAAAGCCTAAGTTTGAAAATTAATATGAATACATTGAAAAGGTGTGCACCCAAGCTCTACAAATTGAGCTTCATTTGAGCTATGAAGCACACACCAATAATCCATCCTCTCCTCTTTTTAATTGTACAGTAGAATTATTTGTTCATTATGAGTTCTTCTCTTTTGTGAATTGAGAGTATACACAGGTGAGAAAAATACTGATAGGTATTTTGGATGCATTTGAAATTTGGGTATTGAGTGAAGTATGTAAACACTTTTGTATCTCAATCATCTTTCCATAGTAAAATATTTGGTTGTCACCTTTGCCCATGGATATAGGCTTTAAGCCGAACCACATTAATCCTTTTATGTCATCTTTCCCTTACACTTCCACATATTTATTTTGTGCTACTCTGTTTCTATCTTTTGGGTTCTCCATTTCATGACAAATTGGTATCAGAGCTAATTTATTCAAAGATGTCGTCTATGACATTTGATATTCAACAATTTGATGGTCGCATCAACTTTGGGATGTGGAAGGTGCGAATAATGGCTGTTCTTGTACAACAAGGCTTCAAAATAGCACTTTCTGATAAAGATCAGAAACTCGGCACAATGGAGGATTCATAGTGGGAAGATAGTGATCAAAAAGCTCTTTCCATCATTTACTTATGCATTATAGATGATGTATTGCAGGAGGTCCTTTTGGAGAAACCAACAGCTACACCGTGGACAAAATTGGACTCATTATTCATGACTAAAACAATGGGTAATTGTCTCGGCATTTTACAACGTCTATATGTGCTTTGTATAGCAGAAGGGACGTTTACGAGAACTCACATAGCTGAGTTCACATCACTTTTGTTGGAGTTGAAAAATATGGATGAGACATTCTCTAGTGAGCAACAAGCAATGATGTTGCTTTGCTCTTTACCTCATTCCTATAAGCATTTTTGTGAAACACTCATCTGTGGACATAAGCGTCTTGATATTGATGAGGTCAAGTCCTTACTTTTGTGTCGTGAAAAGATGGAGCATGATAGCAGTGATCTTAACGGTATCGTATCTTGCTCAGTAACTAGAGGTAATTGGAAGAATGTTGGTTTGAGTAGTGACAGAAGCAAAAGTAGATGTAGATATTATAAGAAAGAAGGGCATTGAAAGGTAGATTGTCCCAGGCTCAAAGACAAGAAAGAGAAAAGTTTTAGTAATGTAACAAGTGTTGCTAAAGATGCTAAAAATGTTCTCGCAGTATCAACCAGTTCAGTTGGTGATATTTAGATGCTTGATTCAAGCTACTCCTACCACATATATTGGAACTGAAATTGGTTTACAACTTACTAGTCAGTTAATAGTGGTATTGTTCTTATGGGAACTAATACATCCTGTAAGGTTGTTGGTGTTGGTACAATCTGAATCAAGTTACATGATGGAACCGTGAGAATTTTGTTTAATATTCAGCATATTCTTGACTTAAAGAAAAATCTTATTTCTTTGAGTACTCTTGATTATCAAGGGTATAAGTATTCTGCTGAAGGTGGAGTTATGAAAGTCTCCAAAGGTACTCTTGTAGTGATTAGAGGTAGATTGGTTAATGGTGTTTATCTACTTCAAGGTAGCATAGTTATTAGTGGTACATCAGGATCATTTTCATATGATTTAGATACTACTCACTTGCGTTGTATGCGTAAGGGAAGGATGCCTATGGTGAGCAAGCATGGCTTACTTAGTAATTGAAAATTTGTTATGCGTGACTTTTGTAAACATTGTGTTTGCAGGATGCAAACTAGCATCAGGTTTTTAGTACTACCATTCACAGGACTAAGGGTGTTGTTTCTGATTTTTGGAACCTAGTGTCTATTCCATCAAGAGGTAGTTTGGATATTTGAGTATGCCTGTTGGCATACTAGAGAAGGCGACTTTATAAATTTGAAGATAGATGAAAAATCAAGTCAAGGTGGAGATTTATAGACTAGTGGCTTGTTTTTCAAAGCCTATAGTTTGAAAACTAATGAACGAAAGTCAAGAGTGGTTGTAGCCCAAGCTTTCGGTGCTAGCCAAATAAAAGTGGTAGATTTGGTTTGAAAATTAATATGAATACATTGAAAAGGTGCGCACCCAAGCTCTATAAATTGAGCTTTTATTTGAGCCATGAAGTACACGCCAACAATCCATCATCTCCTCCTTTTAGTTATAGAGTATAATTATTTGTTCCTTGTGAGTTCTTCTCTTTTGTGAGTTAAGAGTATACACTGATGAGAAAAATACTGATAGGTAAGTATTTGGGATTTGGGTATTAAGTGGAGTGTGTAAATACTTTTGTATCTCCATCATATTTTTATAGTGAAATATTTGGTTGTCGCCTTTGCTCGTAGACGTAGGTTTTAAGCTGAACTATGTTGATCCTTTTGTGTCATCTTTTGTGTCATCGTTTCAGATGTACAGTTTTTTATTAATACATCCTCACCGTTTGAAGCACTTTCAAGTTCATTTTCATGAACCGATTCTTTATTTTCATTTCCTCTTACTAATTGTTCAATATGATCCTGTACACATTGGTTTTGTGCTTGCAAGTTATGAACTTGCCTCAAGATTCTAAACGGATAAAGGAGAATAGTTCTCTCCATTTCCATTCAGCTGCTGGGGTTGATGCTTCATTGATCACATGCCCTGTAGACTCCATGTTAATGATGAACAAAAGTAGAGGTGGGAAACGTTTTATTGTTCCTTACAAATGGCACTTGATGTTCCAAACAAAGTTCAAAATGGTCAACCAGCAAAATTAAAATCTTAAGATAAGAAGGATAGACTAGATTTTTAGTGTTAGATTATTAAAGCTAAGTTGAAACATGCTCCTTCTAACCAATCTTTTGACATTTTATAAGGGCTACTTTAGGGTTATAGAAGTAAACAACCAACAAAGTTATAAAGCATTCTAAATGTGTCGGGCGGATAATTAAAGTACTACTAAAATAGTGATAGAGTTGACTGAAAAAATAAAAGAGCCTACCATTATTCAAAGAAAAAGACAGTTACAATTGGAAAAAGATTCCAATTGACCCAAAATAACATGTATGCTTCACTCATAAATAAAAATATTTTATTTTTAGTTTTAAGCATTGATAAAAATTAGAAATCGGCAAAACGTCTTTCAACCATTCAGAAGGGTTCTCATAAATTTTCAAATGCTTAAAGGTTCATAAAAATTTCCAGTCTACAACATTTAACTCAATTATATTTTTGAATAATTTTGGAAAACTTTTTTTAAGACGTGGTCTAGTTTTGACGTACAAGCTGGGGGCTTATCAACCACACCCAATCCTCTAACCTCGACCGTCCTAAATAAGCCCAAAAGGGCATAGGGGGCTAGTGAACCATACCAATCCTCTAGCCCGATTCATCCTTAATAAGCTCAAATGGGCTTGCTTTTGCTTCAAATTCTCCTAAAAGTAATTGATCCCTCTTTTAAATACGAGTGCTAACATTGATTGGTGAATGGTGAATTTGATGGTTCAATGATGCTTTTAAGAAACTTTACACCTATACGTTTGGTCTGATCTAGAACTTATAAAATTCGTCAACTAGTTTATCAAAAAAATAAAAATAAAAATAAAAATCATCAACTAGATAGGGTGGGGGCATCTTCTAGCTTAACATAGAGCTTTCAACGCTCATAGTGTCTCATAATCTCCTATCGGTAAATTTTATTGGCTTGTCGGTCAGAAACCATATTCTTGGCAGGGACGGTTCAACTTGTTCCAAAATCCAATCTCTGTTTCTTTTCTTCTATGTGGATGAAGGGAGGGCGGCTCAACCATCTTTCTTTTTCGATTTTTTTTTAAATTAAAAAAGGATCAGTTAGATAAATCAGTTTGGCTTGTCCGCTTGAATGATTTTTGGCTGATTCCAAAGTTATGTTGGTTACAAGTGAGTTTGGAGTTTCACATTAGTTATTTGAACTAAATAAATAGTATATGATAGGAAGATCCATAGACTCTTTGACTTAAGTTTTAGATTGTGACCGCTCGGCACCAAATGATGTTAGCTTAGGGTCTAAATCTGAGCAGCACAGCTTACTCATTTGCGTCAATAACACCATCCGACTACATTTTTTGGGGCCGCGTTTGAGCTCTCTAATTTGATTCTCCAATCCATTGTTTTTGTTCATTTTTGACTCCCCATTGTTCAGTTTTGTGTTCAATTTCATCTTATCAATATGCCTAAAGCGTTGAACGTTGATCTCCCAGTGCGGGTTGCACGTGTTTTCATTGTGTGTCTTGCTTTTTTACTTTCCTGATATTTATTTATGTTATATTACTTATTTGGTCTGGTTATACTTAAATTGCAATATGGATTTATTCGAGTACAACCACGTTCTTCTCATGGCTTCACCGTACCTCACGAATGACGTTGATGGAGATATCAGATATGCCACATTCATCACTTGGCACAGAACAATGAGCGACCTTATTGAGTTTTTGTAGTTTCAATTGTTGGGTTATGAATATTACACTATCACCATTATTGGTAATCAACTTTCTAAATATATTATTTTATAGATAAATTCAGTAAAAATATTATATCTATTATTAATTAGGATAATAGACTCATTAAAAACATAATTAAAAATTTTAATTATTTATATATTGATCATTATGTGTCGAAGATGATGTCGAAAATACCCATTTTGAAAATATTTTTGTATAACTTATTTATGTTATTAAACGAAGAAAAATTAATTTTAAAATTCATGAAGATGTTTTATATAATTTAACATGTCCAAAAAATACAAATAAAATCAGGTAAAATATTTAAATTATTCTATTTATATCAGAATTTTTCAAATTATTATTTTTGAACATTTGAATTATAAGCAAAAAATTTTATCATATTTGTAATAAATTCAATTTATGTATTAAATGTTAAATACTATAAAAGTATATTCTATATTCTTTTTACTAAAAGTAATGTTAATATAATTTAAATATAAAATTAATTTTTATAATTAATTATTAAAAATTCAATTGATTTTATAATCTATTATTATTTAAAATAATCTCATTTTTACAGATAATTCAATACTTTAAAAATAGTTAGTTTTGTATAATTTAATCTACATAATCGATACAGCCCGAAATTACATGAACAATTCTTACAGAATTGTGAACTATTAATTTTAATAAATTTTACGAACTTTAAGTTCCATGTCAAAACAAAATCTGATATAAATCTTACCAATTATTACTTTATCTTTTTTTTTTTCCCTTGCTTCACCAAATTTCTTTCAAATCATTGGCTGGAGTTTATGCAGCTCTGTTTTTCAATAGGCTTAAATCAAATATCTAAGAGAGATAATAAACCGATAATGACATTAGCTATTTGTATGACCTTTATGTTTGTCGTCTGATCGACGTAAGCTATTTAACTTGATCCAAATTTTTAAGTGTTGATAACACAATCTTTAATTATTGGAAAAGTCATAGTTATTTGAGTTTATTAATGTTTTCATACTTGAAAATATCAACCTATCGACAGTTATTAATATATCTTTAAATAATAATACAAACAATTTTATACTTCAATTACATAAACACACTTTCAATTATTGATATATTTTCAGATTTTTTTGAAAAATATTTATAACAATTAATACTTGGAAATTTAAATTTAATATATTAAATATTGATATGATTCTACAGATAATCATATTATGTGTATCAAATATTTTACTGAGGCACATAATTAAATTTCTATTTTTGCAATCTTTGGTTGGCTTAGAAACAAACACTGATCATTTTCATACTCAATATTCGCCGTCCACTCTCTCTGGCTTCTACAATTCTCCCCTTGTGTTAACTTTATTTTTTATTCTTTGGTTTCAACATTTCCAACATTCTGGGGACTGGAACACATCCAAAACCTTTCTGCAGTTTTGGATTGTGTGCTTCGGTGTCCACAGAAATGTGGGTTCTCAATTCTGATCTATTCGATGATCTCTTGGGTCTACAATTTTGAGTCTTGTTATTTTTCTCTCTTTCGGATTATTGTTCAGGTTTGTCACCGTTTTGCTTGTGAATTGAGCTAAACTAATTGCTCCAAAGTTGAGTCTTTTCTTCAACAAGGAAAAAAAAAAAATGGGTGTGTTTTGTTTTCCACAGAATTGTTAAGCTGATCAGAAACCTGAAAATGACAACTGGGGGTGTTGATTCCAAGGCAGAGAAGAAAATATCAAGAAAGAACAAGGCAATTGTCAATGAGAATGCACCATTGATACCAATAACTCAAGAGAGTGATGCCGCGTTTGATGATTTCAATGGAGCCTCATTTTCCGGGGCAGTTTTCAATTTGTCAACCACAGTTATTGGTGCTGGCATCATGGCCTTGCCTGCAACCTTGAAAGAGTTGGGGATGGTGCCTGGCCTTCTCGCCATCATCTTGATGGCTTTCTTGACAGAGAAGTCAATTGAGTTTATCATAAGATTTTCGCGGGCGGGGAGCCTTACTTCTTATGGTGGTCTCATGGGGGATGCCTTTGGGAGATATGGAAAAGCCATATTGCAGATATGTGTTATAATCAACAACGTTGGTGTGCTCATTGTGTACATGATCATTATTGGTAAAGACCATGTTCATAAGCCTGGTACTTGAAAATTTTCATTTGAG
This sequence comes from Dalbergia cochinchinensis, assembly GCA_031216125.1. Lineage (NCBI taxonomy): Eukaryota > Viridiplantae > Streptophyta > Magnoliopsida > Fabales > Fabaceae > Dalbergia > Dalbergia cochinchinensis. The sequence continues at coordinate 24,310,290 of CM062377.1, read as the reverse complement.
TGCACTTTCTTTGTTGTGTCATTGGTTTTTTTGTGTTTTAGTTGCACATCAATGATGAATCTCTTAAAGCAAGAACTTGGGGGGTGGTTTCTGATTCAGTTTTGTGTTGTTCATATTGTGTAGGTGATGTGCTCTCTGGGACAGCTTCAAGCGGAGATCACCATTATGGTATCCTTGAAGGATGGTTTGGTGTACATTGGTGGACTGGGCGTACATTTGTTCTTCTTTTTACAACACTTGCTGTATTTGTACCTCTGGGCAGCTTCAAGCGAATTGGTGAGTCTTCTTTGCCTTCATTAATTGAACTGCAAATAAAAAACATAAAATGTTGCTAGCTGTGTCACTTATTAAATTACAAATCACTGAATCAAGATGACTAGCGTTAATAGGAAGATGACTGTGTTAGGAAGATCACTGAAAACACTGGGATACTTGCTATGCCTAATTTCTTGCTTTGACCACCCATGTTGTACATGTGACAGCGTTAAGGGGTTGCTAACAAAGCTGTTCTCACCAAATTAATTAAAGTATTCATTGGGAAGTGTGCGTTGAAATTCCAGTTAAATTAGCATTAAGGCTCAAGAAAAGCTAGCTAGGTATCCCTATTAATTAATTGCATGTGGTTGCTATAATTTCTATATTAAACATCTTTCTAATGGTCTTATTTTTGGTACAAAACATTTTCCTGATGGTTTGAAAATATATGTTTTTATTGTAGAAAATAAGGGGGAAAAATATGAAATTTTTTGTTGTATCAAATATTCAATATGATTCCATGAAATCTAGTTTCATTATAGTAATGGATTCTGGCCAATTGAAAGAATCATCTAATGAATCCAAGCACCATTTCGATTCCATTAGGAATGAGGATTCACCATACATTCTCTATTTAATACCAAATATTAAATCCTCCAATGTTCTTTTTGTGTTCAAAGTATGTGATGGGATCATGGGAGAGGTGTTATGGTATATTTAGCCTCATTTTTTGTAATAAACTCATGAAGTTTTACATGCCTTCTCTGTGTTGTTGCAGATTCATTGAGATTCACATCTGCACTATCAGTTGCACTAGCAGTTGTTTTCCTTGTTATTGCTGTGGGAATCTCAATTGTCAAGATTGTTAGCGGAGGGATTGGAATGCCCAGACTCTTCCCAGTCATTGCTGATGTGACATCATTCTTTGAACTGTTCACTGTAGTTCCTGTGCTAGTGACTGCCTATATCTGCCACTACAACGGTATGCAAATTTTTTAAAACCTTTGTCGTGGACCTCATCATTTCCCTTGTTCTATTATTATTATTATTCGAATTAGAAAAGGACTCATGTAACTATAAGTTAGTTATTAATCTCCTGTCCATGCCCAACTGATTTAAAAATCAAAAAGTATATATCAATGAAGATAAGATGATTCGTACCATGCATTTCAAACTGGAAAATGTTAATATAGACTAGAGTTTATGGTAAATTCTATACGTTATACAATCTCAATAAGTGTTTTTATAATATTTATGTATTTTTAACTTTAAATTATACTTTGAATGGTTGATATACTACCATGTATAGGGTTTATCATGAACCCGAAACCATATTATCATTGCTCTTTCAAATTATGGCAGGCAAAGTTGACTTTGGGCTATTTTGGTTTGGCTCTATGGCTATGCACCATGATATGAGTACAAACCGGGAACACTAAAATTTTTTCATCCTTCAAGTCATGTACTTAATAGTTCATTCTGCATTAACATAAGGATGAATGGAAGCACTCCTAGACTTGGTTACATTAAGCAGTATTCAACATTTAAACCAGTTCCCCAAATAGTATTAATTGCTAGCAATTGTTGGAAAAGTTTCAGTTTGTGGGAGCATGACATTATTGCAGTTAGCTATGTGCATTCATCTGTTTACAATATGAATATATTGTCCAATGTTTCAATTGTGTGTACTCTTTATTTGCAGTTCACAGCATAGACAATGAACTTGAGGACTCCTCACAGATGCATGGGGTTGTGCGTACTGCCCTTATTCTATGCTCTTCAGTGTACCTATTGACAAGCTTCTTTGGCTTCCTCCTATTTGGGGAAGGAACTCTTGATGATGTGCTTGCCAATTTCGATGCCGAACTTGGTATCCCTTTTGGTTCTGTGCTCAATGATGCAGTCCGTTTTAGCTATGCTGCACATCTTATGCTTGTATTTCCTGTTGTCTTCTATCCGCTGCGTATCAACATAGATGGTCTCTTATTTTCTTCATCAAGACCTTTGGTTCAAGATAATTCCAGATTTGCATCACTTACTTTAGCCCTTATTACTGTTATCTTCCTGGGGGCAAATTTCATACCCAGCATTTGGGATGCTTTCCAGTTCACTGGAGCAACTGCTGCTGTTTGTTTAGGATTCATATTTCCAGCTGCCGTCACTCTTAGGTGAGTTTGGTCACTAAATTCTTTTTTTTAAGCTCTGTATTGAATTTGGTTGTTCTGATAGAGAAGAAAAAAATGGAAATAGAAATAAATATTTGATTAATGTATTTGATTGTAGTATTTTGTTCATTCACATATAGAGGAAAAAGATATGCCAGGGAAGATGGCATTAGTGCGTTTGGATGGCACCACTTCTGACTTTTTTGAACTTTTCAGTGGTCATAAGTCATTTTGTATTTATTTGGATTAAATGCTTGTACATCTTATGGCTTCTCCAAGACAGTTAGTTGCACAATTTTCTTGGACAAGCACTACAAACTAAAGTAAGCACTTCTGTTCTTGAGCTTCCAACACAAAATATGTGGAATTGTTATAAAGAAGGGGGAAGATTATTTATGGATGTTGAGATGGTCATCATTCACTTATGTAGCTGGATAATCAGTTTGCTCTCTTTCTGCTGTTGATCTTAATTCATGAATCATCATATGATATCCTTTTCACTACAGGGACCGGTACAACATCGCAACTAAAACAGACAAGATTCTTTCTGTGGTTATGATAATCCTGGCAGTGTTCTCAAATGCTGTGGCTATATACAGTGATGCCAATACCATGATAAACAAGGACAAGACTTCACCTTAGTGACCTCTCAGAACATTCTTCAGAATCCCGCAGTAGGGGTATGTTCATGCTTTTAGAAGAAAGGGAACAGAATAGGCCTTTGAACAATATATTAGAGAATCACGGCTCGCAGAGAATAGAAGAAACATATTGGAAGCTACCCTTTGTGCAATACATTTATCAAATGTGCATAAAGGCCTGCAATATGTTCTGCCTCCTTTGTAATGTGCTACACTGCTATCTGCTGTTGTAATTGTAGAGGTTCTGGTTGAATTATGAATGTGCCTCTATTTTCCTGGCTTCTCCCTCTTACATGTAAGGGAAACTTTTGTTGGCTTTTGTATGTGTTTTATTATTGGGACAAGGATTGAAGGGACAGCCTGTGATTATTAAAGAATGGTTTAGTTCAAGCATTGGGATCAAAAGAAAAATCCGAAAGCTGTTTTTTTCTTTTTCCTTTTCTCTTCGTATTATCATTTGAAGGAAACCGAAAGTTAAATGTTTAATATTAAGACAATGTTTGGTTGACCAGAAAAAAAATTAGAGGAGTAAAAATTGAAGGAACACTTATGCGTCCGTTAATGGTGATGCAAACCAGAAGTTACCATCCCTCTGAGACCATCTCTATTTTGTTGTCTCCATTCTTCAGTTTCCTTCTCCATGATGGTGGACCACTGTCACCTGTTCCATCCACCGTGGCATCAACTGTCGTTACCCCGCCGACCCTCCTGCCCCACTTCACCTCCCCTGCCCACTGTGACCCGCAATTTCAATATTTAAGGCTACTAAAAGAGAAATGACAAATGTTCACCAATACACTTACACCATACATGTATACCAAGTTAAAAGTTATAAACTAACATGTAAAAGTTATAAATCAAAATACAAAAGTTATAAATTAATATGTAAAAACTTTTGCATACTGGCTTATAACTTTTCACACACTGGTTTACAATTTTTAACTTGGTGTAAATGTGGTGGTAATTGTGTATCACTCCTCCTACTAATAAACGTTGAGTAAGGAGGCACTAAGATATAAACACATCTTAAATATTTATTGAAATACTCTATTCTTAATACACAATAAGGCACTTGTGCACCTCACTTTAGCTAGAACACACTAGAACTCTCACTTAATGCACTCCACTTGCTGGAGCACCACACACCTTCACAATGCACTCTACCTCACTTTCTTACACAATGCATGCACGTGTACATGCACTTCACTCAACACACTTGCTACTCACTTTTCTGAAGCACACTCATTAGTTCCACTAGTATGTATAGGATGCATATGTCGGTCAAGTAATCGACTTGAGTTTGCTAGAAAACTCTAGCACTTAAGTCTAGGGGCTTCTTTTCCTTTCTTTTAATTTTTTTAGACACTTCCTGTAAGACTCAAATTTTCAAGAAACTTCCATTTATTTAGTGCTGATATTTTAATTCTTCGCCTCAGCACTAAATCTTCTTTGCATTCCAAGTTGTTTACGAAATTCTGAAAATTTGATGCTGCTCAATCCTGTTGTGAAGATGTCAGCAATTTGCTCTTCGGTATTAATATGCTTCATTCGTATTTCCTCGTTGAGTACCTTCTCTCTCAAAAAATGATAGTGTACTTCAACGTGCTTTGTTCTCGCATGAAACACTGGATTCTCTGCCAATTGAATTGCTGATTTGTTATCGTAGTATAGTGGAACCGCACCTTTAATTGGTTGATGTAAATCCTTCATCAACTATGTTAACCACATGCATTCTTGTGCCGCTATTGCCGCTGCTCTATATTCTACTTCTGTTGTTGACAGCGAAACCGTCGGTTGCCTATTGCTACACCATACTATTGCTCTAGATCCATGCGTGAATACGTACCCAGTAGTTGATCAACGAGTATCATGATCTCCCGCATAATCGGCATCACAAAACCCAACCATTTCACACGCATCACCCATTTTGTAAAATATACCATAGTCAATTGTTCCTTTGACATACCTTAAGATCCTCCGAACATCTTCAAGATGTGGTTTCCTTGGATTTTGCATGCACCTGCTCACCACTCCGATAGCGTATAAAATGTCCGACCTTGTTAATATTAGGTAGATAAGACTTCCCAACAATTGTTGGTACATAGTTGCATCTTCTAGATCTTTCCCTTCATGAGCACAGAGTTTGGCATTTATCTCCATCGATGTTGATATTGGCTTACAGTCGAGTATACCAAATCTCTGTAAGATATCCTTTGCATACTTCTGCTGACACAAGAATAATCCTTCTTTGGTGTGATCCATTTCAAATCCAAGAAAATGCCTTAGTTCTCCAAGTTCTTTCATTTGGAAGCGGACGGATAGATTCTCCCTTATTTGATTAATTTCTTTTATGTTGTCTCCTGTGATGATCAAATCATCTACAGATACCAACACAATTGCTAGTTTACCTTCACATACCTTGACAAACATGCTCAAATCAGATGACGTCAAATAATATCCATTTTGAAATAGGAACTCTGCTATCTTCCCATACCATGCTCTGGATGCTTGCTTTAGCCCTTACAATACTTAGCTTGCAAACATAATATGGATGAGTTTTGCTTTCAAATCCTCTCGGCTACTCCATGTATATTTTGCGAATGACTTCTCCATGTAGAAATGCATTCTTCACGTCCATTTGCCAGAGCTTCCATGATTTGTATGCTGCCAAAGCTATTAGAACATGCACATTAGTAGTTTTTGCAACCGGGCTGAATGTCTCATCATAATCCAACCCGTATTGTTAGGAAAAGCATCATGCAACTAAGTAAGCCTTGTACCTTTCTATTGAGCCATCCGGATGGCTTTTGATTTTATAGACCCATTTACAAGAAATGGGCTTTACATCTTTTGGTCTCGGCACCAACTCCCATGTTTGATTTTGTTCAAGTGCCAAGATTTTTTCTTCCATTGCTTTGACCATTCTTCCTTTTGTGAAGCATCTTCATAGGTTACAAGCTCTTTTTCTTCCATAATCTCTGCAATATTTGTATGCTTCGGATTGGACTTTATTTGTCTCGTAGATCTCCTGAGTTGTGGTTGTTCTTCAACTTCTTTTCCTTTTTCTTGTTTGCACTTTTCGTGTTGCATTTGATGAACTCCAGTTTTCCAAGGGCTATGAGTATGTCTTTTCACCTTGCTTGGACTTAGAGACTGTAGTTTTTCACCTACTTTTTGCTCCCCCATTTTTTCGTCGATTATCCCTTCAACATTTTTAAAGTTGGGTGGAATTACCTGTTGTGGTGACCACCAAGAGGAAGTTTCATCAAACATTATATTTCTTGATGTGTAACATTTGCCTGTTGTGGGATCATAGCATCTCCACCTTTTCCTTTGACTATTGTATCCCACAAAGATGCAGCGAATGACCTTTTTATCCATCTTGCTCCTTAGGTGATATGGAACAAAGACATAGCACACGCCAAATACTCGGAAGTGACTTACCACAGGTTTGAGCTTCCATAGCTTCTTGAATGGTGACACAAACCTTAGCTTGGCTTGTGGAAGTCGATTGATTGCATGTGTTGCAGCTTTCACACACTTGGCCTAGAATCTACTTGGGACATTTCTGGCATGTAGCATGCTTCGACAAATTTCTGCCAAATAGCGATTCTTCTTCTCTGCTATGCCGTTTTATTGAGGAGTGTTAGGACACGTTATTTGTCTTCGTATCTTACACTTCTTTAAGAACTCATAGAATTCTTTTCATGTGTACTCTCCCCCGTTGCTATACGAAGGCATCTAATGTTCTTCCCGACTTTACTTTCAACCTTCTCTTTAAACTTTTTGAATTTTGATAATGTCTCGGATTTTTCCTTTATAAAATAGACCCATACGTACCTTGAGTAATCATCTATGAAGGTTACCATGTAACAATATCCGCTTATTGAAGGTTGTTTAACTGGTTTGAGCACATCTAAATGAACTAGCTCCAACGGCTCTTTAGCTTGAAACTTTGAACTTTCATATGGAAGTTGGTGAGCCTTACTGTAATGACATCTAGCACATATTACGTGTTCTCTCACTTCCAATTGAGGGAGGCCTTTGAGCATTGTCTTCTTCATTATCACGTTCAACTTGTGATAGCTCACATGCCCAAAGCATGCATGCCACAAATCCACTGTCTCGTTCTTTTGAGTCTTATCTACGTAAGCTGATTTTGCACACATTACATAGATTGACTCCAAATGTTGCCCCTTCAACAGTAGTGTACCAGTAATTTTTATCTCACCATATATCTTAATATCCTCTAGGCCAAATACCACATACTTCCCTGACTTCTTTATTTGTGATACTGAAAGTAAATTTTTCTTCATTCCAAGTACGTAATAGACATTCTGTAAGTGTACCTGATCATCACTGCAGCGAGGTAAAATCACTGTTTCCCCAATATGAGTGATTGGAAACCTCAAATTATCTGTCGTTACCACAACTCGATTACCTTTATACTTTATTGCGCTTTCCAGCTTCTCCTTATCACCAGTCATGTGATTGGAGCATCCTGAATCGATAATCCAATCCTTATTACAATCGATAGCTAACGAGCTTGTTGCTGCGAGTGCCAATTCTGTCTTTGGTGACTCTATGAGCTTCTCGTCAGCCTTGTCAAAACCTATTTCTTCCTCTTGGTAAATGTCTTCTTTGACTGCCAGTGAAGCAGACACGTCTCTATTCTTCTTTGCTATAATTTTCTTTCTCCTTCTAAAGACTTGACGTTACCGCATTGCTCTCTACCATCTTCTTCTTAAACAAACAATCTCGTGCAAAGTGTCCTCGCTTCCCACAAGTGAAGCAGGCACAATCTCATTTCTTTGCCTTTTCAGGTCACGAGCCTTCTTCTCACTCCTTCCTCCACTTTTCATTTTTGTTATTTGAATTTTTATTAAAAAGTGGCTTCCTTCTTCCCTTTTTTCTACCAGTGAAGAGTGTTTCTTTTTCACTCTTCACTGATATGCCAGCCATTTGTTTGGCTAACACCTCTTAGTCAGCCTACAAATTTTTTAATTGTAAAAGGGAAGGTTGGGTAGGCTAATCTTGAATTGTAGCAATAAAACCTCTATACTCTGGTCTAAGACCATGAATAATAATTCTCTTCATACGTTGATAAGATATTTTACTATCGGAATCTAACTCAGAAATTTCTTGGCACAGAGACTTTACCTTGGTGAAATATTGGTTTATCGTTAAATCTCCTTGTGTTGTTAACAGGAGCTCATTCTCCAAGAGTTGCAACCTTGTGTCATTCTTCTTTGAAAATAGCGTTGCAAATGTGTCCCATGCTTCCTTCAGTGTTGATGCCTTCCTTATGTGCTCCAACATATCATCTTCCATGGTGGTCAAACATCACCTTCCCTGCTTTAATTTTCCACTTCTGCAGTGCCTCGACTTCATTTGTAGAAGGTGGAGTGGTCTCACTACCACTAACAACCTCCCACAAATCTTGGCCTTGAAGATATGACTCCATACATGTTTGCCATGTATTGTAATTCTGGGAATTGATCTTCCTAATTCCACTAACCATTTGGATATTCGCCATAATGACTTGATGAAATTTTCTTACCACTGCTTTGGTCCCAGACCAATATCATCACAGTCCTAGATTGCAATTTTGCAAGAGCTCCCCCAGAACTGATGATCCTCCCACTTGAATCGGTCGCAGACCATCAAGCTCTAACGCCAAATTGTTGAGTAAGGAAGCACTAAGATATAAACACACCTTAAATATTTATTAAAATACTCTATTCTTAATACATAATAAGGCACTTGTGCACCTCACTTTAACTAGAATACACTAGAATTCTCACTTAATGCACTCCACTTGCTGGAGCATCACACACCTTCACAATGTACTCTACCTCACTTTCTCACACAATGCATACACCTGCATATGCACTTCACTCAACATACTTGCTACTCACTTTTCTGAAGCACACTCATTAGTTCCACTAGTATTTATAGGATGCATATGTTGGTCAAGTAACCGACTTGAGTTTGCTAGAAAACTCTAACACTTAAGTCTAAGGGCTTTATTTCCTTTCTTTTAATTTTTCTAGACACTTCCTGTAAGACTCAAATTTTCAAGAAACTTCCATTTATTTAGTGCTGAAAATGGCCACTAGAATGACAAAACTAGAACAAAGATGCCTTCTTAATCATGTAAAAATCCTTCGGACATCTTATTGTCAACTTCTGAAATCTTTAAGGACCCACATATTGGTGGCTAGCTTTATAATCAAGGAAATATGAATTGCTTATTTTCAAACAGATTCACATCGAAAGCAAATATTAATTGGGTTTGAGTATGATACATGTTGGTCCTAAATCATTAAATCTGGTAGTTGTAGAACAAAGAAATTTAATTTGTTGACTATCAAAATACTTGTTGGTCATAGATCGAAGATAAATTTTGTTGGTTGCCAATATCATTCTCATTATTTAATAAATAGCATTGTGCCGAAAATTTTGGTGGCGAGATGAGGGGAGGTTGTGAAGGTGATCGGAGGCCAGTGATTTAAGTTTCCGGTGGCACGATGGGGGAAGGAAAGGGTACTTGGGTGGTAGTTAAAGTGTGGTAGGGCAAGAAAATGAAGGTTAAAGTGATATTCCATGGGTAGTCTTAAAAGGGAGAGATTATAGAGTGATCTAAGTGTGATTCTCCCTACTTTATAAGGAATATTTTAGCCTTCGCAAACATTTACTCCTAAAATTGAGGAAATTATTCCTCCCCTTAATTTTTCACCTCTAAATGAAAAACAAACCAAACACATTTTTTTCAGGCTTTTACTCATTTAAAATTTCATCTCCTTTTGCCTTCTTACTAAACGTAGCCTAAGAATAAGATATATTCACTAGTGAGTGTGGAAGAAAATTTATTAAAATATAAAAAAAGAGTACCAAATCATCCAAACTAGTGTGCCTAAAATGTTTTATAATTAGAAATTTCACTCACATATTAAATAGTCATTAAACATTGTGTAAATTACAACTTGTGAGTGAAATTATGAATTAGAAGAATTTTTAGGTTAATTATTAAGAGGATATTTGAACATTTAATATAAAATTAGAAAAAACAAAAAAAGGTTTCCAACAAACAAGATATACTATCACGATTTGATTTAGGAATGTGATCAACACGTAAGAAATCTCATCCTCACATAAGTCTCATGGTCCCTGAGTTATACTATATGCATAATTTAATCATGAAAATCCATTTCTAAATATAATAATCCTGAATAACCCATTTCATAAATCCACTGTAAAATTGTAATTGAATTACAAGATAAACTAAGCTTCTCTATAGAAAAGAATCATAAAACTATAAATCCTTAAATACATAATGAATATAGATAATGGTTAGTAAAAAGCTAAATCATGCATGGTCCAGGACCTTGCTAGCACAACATTGGAGCACTCTATACAAAAATAAAAAATACTTCACGACAACATGAAGCTCATCAAGCCAAACCAACTAATGTTGTTTGGGAAGAGGCACAACAGTTATATCTATAAGGGTAAAGGAGAGGAGGGGTGAGTTTTATCTTAAAATCCAATGAGTTAATCCTCATCCACAATCATACATGGCACAAGGAACTTACATAAATAACAATGCAAATCTCAAATCATTTCCATATAATAATAATAATAATAATAATAATAATAATAGCAGCTTTGATTTTGGGTAGAGTATAGGAAAACATAAATATTCTTCTAAGGAATCACGAAGAGACAGAATACTACGTTATCATAAGGCAATGCTCATTCCCCCACGAATAAGAGCGCCTAACTAAGATTCAACGATCCTTCATGAACCTCGTGCCTCGTGGATTAATCTAAATGTAGTAACTGTCACTTGTTGGCAACTTGGTATACCAATATTAATGAATTGACTGTCATTAGCTTACATATCTATTTCTCTCAGTAACTCCTTATTCTAAAACCAGGTTGTAGTTTAAAAGGGGATTCTTTGAATCTAGGTTCGACATCACTTAGACATCATGTATGATTCCACTTTCATAATCTCATCATCATAAATCAAGTCTAAAATCATGAAAATAAACTGCATAATAACAATTGAAATTCAAGAATAATCCCATGTATGTTTTAAATCAATGATTTGCATGAAAAACTCCAAAATGTGTTTTATAATTCTTTCAAAAATACACATAAAGGTTTCATATCATGTCAAAGTTTAAATTTAAATTCTTGAATGCTAGAAAATATATTTCTAATGACCAAATTAAGGCCTTATGATCAAACCCACTCACATGGATAGATGAAATGTGTAGTGCTAACACCTAGAGAGCTGTAGGGAGCGGGATGGCACCAAAGTCTGCCATTGAAGCAAAGAAACCGATGAGAAATATATGATAACTCTAAAACGACTCTAAATCAATCCTATGATAAATCAATTCTATGAACATTGGGAGAATACCCCCACTTGATAACAATGAGAAATAACAACACCTAACTTGAGAACGTAGGAGGGAATGGAAGAAAGATGGCATATACTAGCAGCAATCTCTTATCTTAAAACTTGGAAGAGGTAGGATTGAGTAGGATTGAGAATGGAGGGGAGGGGGGAAATGTGCTTGGGATGCTAGGTTTTCGATTTTGGAGTGAAGAACTAGAAGGGGAGGGTTTTTATCGGGTTGGAGGCACATTGGGCGAAACTACATTGTTTGGTACTATTCAGATATCGGGGGATACTACTATAATGATCATGGTGGTTGGGGGCTATGCAGGTGAACACATGACCGCCATAACGGTCTTGGGCCGCTATAACTATTGATAGAGAATGCGATCCTTCTACTTGGGGAACCCTGATTGTTGTAGCAGTCTTGGACTGCTACGTAGTGTCAAAAAAAGGCTGGCTGCACTTACTACTAATTTTTGCATCGAGGGCCTTCTCGGCAACACAGGTAGGTCTTGAGGGACCCTAAGGTCGTACTAGACTTATCTAGGGATACGTGCACCTAAGGTAGAAGAAAGATATTATAGTACCTTCATTACCTTTTGGCCATAGTCCTCTCGCCTCTGGCTAGTGATAAAACTTTTACTACTTACTAGTTTATAAATGCGAAATAATTTTTGAGTATACTTTTGTAACTATGTCAATTTGATATAAGGGAATATGTTATGGAAAATTACAGAAACTAGATATTTTAAAACCTAAGGCTAAAAACTAATGCTAACAATTTTCTTTCTTGTGTTTTTTCATCACATGTGGTTACATGTATAATGCTTGAAGATTTTAGAATATTCTCAAACTATAATACCTCACATTAAACTATGGATTATTCCTACTGAATATTCCTTCCTATCCTTAACAACTCTTATCCTTATTCTAGAATATCCCTATTCGATATTTCCTCTAATATTCTACCGTAACATTACCATTTCCTTAGCATCAATTTTGTCCTCAAGGTTGTTAAAATAAAAATAGACAAATTTAATTTACCTAAAAATTATTAATCCTAAGAAACTACTATTTTTTTGGATATTTAGTTGTTTCAAGTGTGTGAAAAAAAAATTCCACTAGGATCGCATTGCTTGATTGGGCTGACAAAATAATGATTTGGATCCACATATAGGAAACCAGAAAATTCCATAACTTTTCCATCAAAATGGGCTTCGTCCTCTATCATCAATATAACAAAGCCCCTTATCTTATATTCTAGGGCAAGTTGGTTCTGACCTAACCTAAAATGATGGTCCACTATGGCAGGTGCTCAAATCTAGATGAACAAAAAATCTATAACATATAGATCTAATGTGTCAGAATAAATAGTCAACACTTGTACCAATGTAGGTCCCAATTGATAATGAATTTATAATGTGATTTAAACTAATGATGTAAGCCTTAATCGTAGTTAAATTTAAAATTAAAATTAAAAATTATGTAGCTTTTTAAATTATTTTTGAAAATGATAGACAAAAATCATTTACTAAAGGAATTAAAATCTGGGAGGTGTTCTTCCTTTCTTTCCATCGGTAAGGGAAAAATCTGAGAAATGAGAAGTGTTCTTGTGGTTCAAAATTTTCACCTTTCTCCATTAATGATGCAAGAATCTTAGATATAAGAGGTGTTCGTATTGTGTTATTGTTGTTCAATGTTCATAAAAGAGAGACAACCTCCACCCAGAAAAAGAAGAAAAAAGAAAAAAACATAGCACAACAAAAGAACAGATCTAGAGTATCCCTGCATAATGTATATGAAAATATATATCTCAAATAGATCTAGATCTAAAACAATACAAACACCGTCTCTTCTATTTTTCTACCCAGCAAAAAAACAACACAGTTCTAGATCTAGAACAAATCTCTCCACAAAGCACTTTTTAGAAGGGAAACATGTAAAAGTTGTGGTAAATCATTGGACATAGAAACAACAACAAAGATTTGTCAGGGATGTGGACAAGGTAAGGAACGTGGGCGAGGTGGCATTGTGACTTGCTTCTCTCAGATAAGGATCATGGAGTGTAGAGAAGATAGGAGTTGCATGAGGCCATGAACAAGTATGGAGTCATCATCATGGTCTCTAACAGTGAATGGAAGTATAGATAGAAGGTAGGATAAATGGCGGCGGTGGCAGAACTATACAATGGAGATCCGTTCTCCCTCTGTCCTTGAACATTTTGTTCATTGATTTTTTATTTTAAGTGTTTTTTTCCAATGAATTTCTGATTATATTTTTTTTTATGGGTTTTATTGTTTTTCTTTTCTTTTTTTTTATTTCTACTTTAAAGTTTGAACCACCAACCTTGAATGCTAATTGAGGTCATAACACTATTGGCTCAATATAACTTGCATCTACATGTAGTAGTTTCATTTGTCCACCTCACATCTTCACACTGCAGATAACAAATTCATCTGTACTTGAGCATGCATCGTCCACTATTGTTGATGTTGCCCTTGCTGCCACTTTCTCTCCAAAGGTTTTTGCAACTTCCTTTTTCTTCAACGGGACATTGTACAATGCTAACCTTCCTCTTCCCTTTCTTCACACTATCACCATTGGTCCTCTTCTACATCTCAACCAGGAGCTACAGTAGTAATATCGCTAAGGACAGTGAAGACTGCGTCTCACCACCTTGTGCTGCGGCTGCCGTGCTTCTCGGAGGCGTGATGTTTTCACCAATAGTGATGATCTTGCTGTTGTAGGTAGCAATTACGGCACCACTTAAAGCTGCTGCCATTTCGTTGCTAGAAGCTGTAGCATCAGTGTCCTCGCTAGCAGAGACAATCATGTCGCCAGAAGTTAGGGAAGCAATACCACAGGAAGCAACATCCTCGTCACTGGAAGTTTTGAGGGCAACACCATTCGAAGCAGCAGCATCCTTGTCAATGGAAGAAGTGTCTTCTCCACTGCTTAGATCCGAGGATGGCTATTGTTGGTTCATATTGGGTTCTACCATCACTAGTAGAATAATGGGCTCATGCTTTAATAGCTCCTGTGTTGGGGTTTGTTTTGGTTATTGTTATTGTGGTCTTCATTGGTCTTTTTCTCCTTTTTCTTTTTCAAATACTGTTGTTGTTATTTTGGATTTTGGATGTGTTGGTTGTGGTGCTTGTTGTGTTATTATTGTTAGTGGATGTGGATGCTGATGTGCTAGTTGTGGTGTTGGGGAATTTAGGAATAAATGTGGAGAGGGTTTGGTAGTGGAGGAGGAGGAGGATATGGGGGTGATAATGGTGATTATAGTGATGGTGGTGGATCTAGAGGTCTTCACAACATTTGTGTGTGGATGATGTTGTTGAAGCCATAACCAGCAAAGACTACTGTGTAGGGCAGTAGAGATGATGGTGGTTGAAATGGGTTGTAATTGGTCATGTGGAAAAAGACTAGGGAATTGGTGGTTACTGGTGGAAAGAATAGAGGTTTGACATAGTAGATGAGCAGATGGATGAAACATGGTGGAGGAGGAAGAGTTTGAAACAAGAGCACCAAATTGTTATGAAAAATTAAGGAAAATTAACTATTTTGAAACTAGTGTTAAAACTAGACCTAATATTTTTCTATTTTCCATTCATTAATCACAAATAGTTATATTTATAATTCTAGAAGATATTCTAGAACCTTATCAAACTATAACACATCACCCTGAACTATAGTATATTCCTACTAATAAGTAGTCCTTTCTATCTTTAACAACTCTTATCCTTATTCAAGAATATCTCTATTGGATATTGCCTCTAATATTCTATCATAATAGAATATAGGTGTAAAAAATAGGAGTGAAAAAAGAAAATTGTCATAATAAAAAATAATTTTGCTATTTGAATACATGATTAATGTGTAAAAGATTGACTATTTACACATATAACTGAAAATTCAAATGAAAATATTTATCACTTATTACTATATTTTTATCAAATGTCTATTAATCAATATGAATACATGCCCATTCTCTTCCACTATACAAATAACAATATTCCTTATGAAGAGGCTCACGACCCTTTATAAGCAAGCTCATTAAATGGAGGAGAAAGATCACTATTTTTTTCATGAGTTTAATTTTATAGAATTTCACTAAAATAACAAATTATAGAAAATAATTACCCGATTTATCAATTTGGTGAAATTTTATTGGCTCAGTATAAAAATTTAGTGCACAAAAATTAAAAAGTTAAATGCATTTTACCTCCTTGAACTTTAAGTCATGTGCAATTCACACTTTGACTTTTTGAAACATGTATTATGACACCCCGAACTTAACAAACAATGCAAAACACCTTTTCGTTAAATTGATATCCATTTCATTTAAGACATACCAGGTGTCAGGTTGCACAAAATAAACAACGGAAATTGATATCAACTTAACATAAGGGGTGTCTTGCACTATTTGGTAAGTTTAGGGTGTCACGATTATACATTTTGAAAAATTAGAGTAAAAATTGCATATGGCCTAAAATTTAGAGGGGCAAAATGCACATAATCCAAAATTAACCTCTTTTTATCAGCATGTTTAATTTTCAATTTGGGAGGCTTAGAATTGATTTCGACCCTTAAAAATTTCTTTATTTTATTTGGCTGGCAAAGTTTAGATTCAATTCTTGCTTCTAGAATTAATTTTGGGAGAAATGAAAATTTCTTACATTTTGTTAGAATTATTTTTATAGGAATTACCAAACATGAATCACTTTACTTTAAAATTAATTATAAAAGAACCAATTCTCCCTAAAATCAATTCTACAAGCATAGAACCTAACATACTTTACTGATAATGACACATGAGCTATGAAAATTAGACATAGAAAAATCATCCTATGAAACCCACTTCCACCAAGTTACCAAAGAGACTCAGCTGTAGTGGGTAGAAGTAGGTAAGGTGAAAGATACATGAGAAGGAGGGCTGAATCATGAAACTCAACACCTTTTGAGTTTCTGAAACTTCAAAGAGATTACATCAAGTACAAGACTTGATAAAGGCAGTGAAAAATAAAAGTTAGTCAGCTTTAGAAAGTAGCATTTTGAAGTATTCAGAAATACAAATATGTTCAGAAAGTGATAATTAAATCCCACACAAATAGGCAAATAGAGAGAGATAAAGGATAAAGAAGATCACATGAAAGATTTTATTGGTTTAGCTGAGCTTGCCTATATCTAGTCCTTAATAAAACTCATTGAAAGTTCCACTAGAAACACCTTTCTTGTACAAGAGGTTATAAAGATAGTATTTCTCTAGCGTTCTCAAGCTAACCACAGTAAGCCGTTAGTACAATCAACCTTCACTTACAAGTAATCTTTCTCCAGCTTTTTCAAGCTATCTCAATTGATCACCACCGGATTAGGGTATAAAAGATATAAAGGTTTTTGTGTTTCACTCAAAACTCTCTCAAGTTTCCGAAGATATATATATATATATATATATATATATATATATATATATATATAGGGTAAGGAAACACTTAAGAGACTTCTTTCTAAATTTTCACATGAGTATGTTAGCTAATGATTGCTAGAAAGAAGCTTTTGAACTTCTGAAACTGGATTAAGATTGATGAACAAACTTCATGAAGTTGAAAGTAGTGTTGTATTTCTTAATTTGTAAAAGTTCCTTCCAGCTTGAATCAATAGTGCTTTTATACTTGAAATTTGAATAAGATTGTTTGTCTTGATTTCATCACCATCATACATGTGTTGATCGTGTTGATCATTGGTTGTATGTCTAGGATTGGTCTTCTAGAAATTATAGCCGAGCTTGTGTCAGTGATAACCATCACAGTACAATAATGGCTTTCTTTTGTTTTTTTGTGCACTATAAGTGCTTCCGAAAATGCTTCCTGCATCATATATGCTTCCTAAACTTCTTAGCTCAAACTCTTCACCAAGGATGTATTTTTTTCAAATAGAAAGCCAATTTAACACAATCAATAACTTTTTGATGTTGTTTCTTCACTTCGACATAATATTTTCAATTTCTAATGGTTCTCTTTACTTTCTGAACTCTTCTACTAATTTTCTTTCTAATGTAGATATGAGTCTCCAAAGAGTGCTAAATTTTTTTCTAAGTGAACACAATCGAGTTTGATAGAGATATTCTTGTTTTGACAAGAATAACCATATTCTGATGCTTGTCGTGTCACTTTTGATGTATCTAGTCACTTTCTAATGTTCCCAAACACTTTCTCATACTCTAGTTCTACTTTCTTATGTATCTTAGACATAATAACTTGCTTTTTGAGCTACTTTTCATACTTTTACAAATGCAAATTCTTTGAATGAGTTTTATATCATGTTAAATCATGATAGTACAATTTATATTTCAAGAAACTAATTGTATATAACATAAGAAATTTCCTATTTAACACTTGAAAAATTCATGTAAACCATTAATTCTTTCTTCTAAACATTTTGTCAAAATTTATTTTGTTGTTACTCAAAACTCAAGCTCTGAGAGCCTTCTCAAGGGTTATGGAGTTAACAGTGGGGACTCCACATTATCTGGATGAGTGCAAAAGAATTTCCATTCTTTTGATTATATGTTAGCATCGAGTGAATGTCACAAGGTAAAAAATGTTGAATATCCGAAATCACGGACCAATATAGAAGTAAGTCAAAACAATCAAACTAATGAAGCAAGACAATTTGATTCATAGACCACAAAAATGATAAACAAAGTCCATACCATCCTATAGCAAAGAATTAAACAAGGAGATATTATATCAACTATCCCATGGAAACCAGACAAGCCCAAGATCCAACCACTATCTCAGGAGAAATTCTTGTATGTACACAAGTCTAACACATAATATTTAGATACACTCATAAATTCGAAATGTTGAATATCCGAAATCATGGACCAATAACCTAGCTACATGCTGAACCACTGGTTTATATAGCATTCAGTGATGATAGTACTACACAGTTTTTATACTACATATGTCCTTGAATAATTGTCCATTCCAAAAACTTACTTAGTCTAGAAATAATTATCCATTTAAAAATTTACCTGTGATAATTATTTCTTTCCAATAGCACCCATATTAAATATTATGAACTCATTATTAAAGAAGGAGAGAGAAAGTAGTAGTATTGAAAAAAAAAAGACAATTTAATAAATTATTTCTAACCTTTATTAACATTGATGTTTTGCCAACAATTTCCTTAATTCTAATGAGCATTTAATACTGGACAATTATTCAAGGATGGAAGAAGTAATATATAGACATCTTGTCAATTATTAACAATAAATTAGTAGTTACTACATGTTATTCTCTATCCTGAGTTAAGGTATAAATGTTGGTTGTAAATTTATTTAACAACTAAAAATAAATAAAGCAAATATGTAAGAAATATGCATAATGATTTATTGTATCTCAACACACCCATGAACAAATATTTATTATTTCCAACTTGCTAGTAACTTAAAACTACTTTGTGGCTAGACCTTTAGTCAACATCCATCAACTTATGCTTTGAAAGTACATGTACACTGATTATTAACTTATTTTCTACTTTTCTTTGATAAAATATTGGCCAATCTCAATGGGTTTCGATATGTTATGCTACACTAGAGATTACAAGTAATGTTAATAGCTAATTTATTGTCACATAACATCTTCATTCATGTTGTATTCTCAAGTGACTTAGTATGATTGTAGTCCATAGCAACCATCATACTTCTTATTAGCCCAAAACTTTGCCTTAACACTTGATCTGTCAAAAACATTGTATTTATTACTCTTCTAAGTCACCAAATCCCAAAACCATGCAATATCCTAATATTATAATCTTGACTAAAGGCTCATTTTAATCCCTCAGAAATTAAAAGTCCAATTATGATCACTCATAATTCACAAACAGGGATAAGTTAGTCCCTCCATTAAGTTATCGTCTAAGCCGTTAATAGAGATGTCCATGGGTCACATTAAGTTACTTACTTGACCCGTTGACTTCCATAGTGTAATATGATGTCAATTTGCATTTCCAAATTGAAAGATAAAAATTGACAGTGTGAAATGGTGTCTTTCATGCAGAGGAAGGGATTAACAATGAGGATTAAAAGCCGCCCCAAATTCAACCATATACCCCTCAAACTCACCCACCTCGCTACCAATCTCACATGAACCCCTTTCTTTTTTCCCTCCAAAACTCTTAACCTCCTCACCAACCCTCCATATTAGCACAAATACTCCCTTGATATTGTGGTTGAGAGCAGTGGAAGCACATTGCAAACAAGGATGATGATAAGACCACATTTATGTGGAAGAAAGTGACACATCCACTGAATAAGTAACATGACCTCCTTCTTTAAAATCCCTTCCATTTCGTGGTCCCAATTGTGTATTTGTTGTCTACCATAATTTTGTGTGGAGAAAGTAACTTTTTGCTTGGTTTAGAGTTCTAATAATGGTTTGGGGATTTTTTATGATTGATGGTCCAAATGGTGGTCCCCTCCACATATGATTGTTTATACTTGATAATGTAGTGTAATGCATGTGTTATGTGACAATGTTACTTTTCTTTTTCAGTATATTGTTTATGGGTTAGAGTTTAACTAAAAAATGTTGACTGAAAATGTTGCATTACTATATGTGCTTGGTTTCTCTTTTCGGATGACAAAATATTCTATCTCCGTTTATCATCGAGGTGATCACTTTGAAAGGAATTCAAATGAGGATATTGTATATGTAATGAAAAAAAAGATAGGCTCCTAAAATGGATGTTGATGTAATGGTTATATGGCAATGTTGTGGAAAAAATCTAACAAGAATAACTTAGATATTGCACTTATGCCAATTTATTTGGATAGAAATAAATGACATGGGTGAGTGTGAGGATAGACTGAAAAATAAGAATTCAAAAGAGATATACATATACTTTGAGTACCCTATCAATGAACTTGAAATTATTGAAGTTCAAGAAATAGAGAATTCCTTATATGACTGAGAGTACTAAAGATCAACCCGATAAGCCTCGCTTTGAAGATTAAATGTGAGGAAGTGTGGTAGGGAAACCTTGTAGAAAGAAAAAAGAGGATGGATTTAAGAAGCAACCACAACCACAACATGTAGATGTAGGGAAGAAAGAAAAATCCCCTTGAAAGAAAGCATCCAAAAAAATCTAAGAAAGTAACCAAAAAATAACCACGCAACAGGGAGAGGAGCTATCAAGAAACTAGGTGTTGAGGATGAGGATGAGGATAGGGAGAGACTGAAGATTTGAGTCAAGGATTAGTGTTTGAGGTATGGGATACACGTGGGGATTCTGCTTTTTCACAACAAAGGTATGCACATGACTCTGAAAAATTGCATATCCCTTTTTTTTTATATGATGCCATTCCAGGCTTTCATTTCCACAATTCAATGATGTGGCTAACTTTGGACACATGCATTTAAAGGGCTAGGACTAGATGCAAGACTGAAGGTTGAGTGGGATATAGTATTCTTGGAATAGTGTGAACAAAAGCTTCCAAGTGAAAACCTTTTAAGTGATCATATATGTTGTAAGGTGTTTATTGTTTAGAAACAAGCTGGAGCACTAGCACTGCTTTCTTTTTGTCTATGACGATCCTAGAAGGTGATATATGTGCACTAGAATGCATTTTTGTTTCCTAAAGACCTTTGGTTATGGGGCAGTGAGAGGATGAATAGGCGCGTAACTATGGGGATAAGGAGAAGATGGCGAGAGTCGTTGAGAAGATGTGGGCAATTTTTTAGGATTCAAGCGCGAAGTGGAATTTCATATTGAGAATTAGAGATTTGGGGTAAGTTATGCATTTCTTAATGAAAAAAAAAAGGTCTAAACGGCCTCGTTTTAAGCAGTGAGGTAACCTAGGAGCCACCATGGAAATTAACGGGCTACATAAGTAAATTAACGGGGTACATAAGCAAATTAACAAGGCACATGAACATCTCTGTCAATGGCTTAGGAGCAGCTTGACAGAGGGACGAACTTGTTCCCGTTTGTGAATACTGAGGAACCATGATTAGATTTTCTACTTTTGAGGGACTAATTTATTCTCCAATATATCTTGCGGGATTAAAATGGGGTTTTAATCTATAATC
Organism: Dalbergia cochinchinensis; assembly: GCA_031216125.1. Classification (NCBI taxonomy): domain Eukaryota; kingdom Viridiplantae; phylum Streptophyta; class Magnoliopsida; order Fabales; family Fabaceae; genus Dalbergia; species Dalbergia cochinchinensis. Next base: position 24,288,719 of record CM062377.1, on the reverse strand, counting down.
TTTCATTAATAATAGAGCAATCATAGTTAGCATCAATATAGATTTCTATGGACAAGCTTTCAACCGTCGTAAAAAAACAATCCCCTCCCAAGAGTGGCTTTAAAGTATTGAAATCTATCTTGAATCATTTTTCGTACATGGTTAAATGGGTTGAATATATGGTCGTGACTAATAATATTAAAAATAGCGACTAGTTCATATTGGAAATAACTAATTTGATTTCTCTTTCCCACCTTTATGGTATGTCTAGGAGGGAGATTTTGGCAAGCCAAAAAGAAAGGGGTTAAATTTTTTATTTTAAGCAAATATCTTTTGATTTAGGAAACTTTTTGAAACAAATAAGATGATATGACTCATTGTGAAATCACTCCATTATCTTATTTTTATTATTATAAAAATTGTATTTTTAGGCTCAAAAATTTAAAAAAAATGTAAATTTTTTTCTCCAAATACTTCATGCAAATATATCCTAAATGGTGTAGTGTGACACGATTTCAATTAGAAATCATTCATTCCCCCTTCCTCTTTCTCCAAAACCCAAATCTACAAACATAACCTAACTATTTTGATCTATGAAAAATAATAATTCATATTTCAATCCTTATTAATTCTAAAGTAAACTCCCAACTCCATCAAGAATAAAAATATATTTAGTCTCTCACAATTGAAGATATAGCATAAATTAATCAAGTCTCAATATTTAGAAAAGAAAAAAGAATAAAAAATACTTGACAATTTGGTAAATAATTTCAATTGATTCCAAATAGGAAAAAATAAAACAAATAAGGCTATAAAAATATTAAAAAGAAAATAATTTAACTTATATTTTTAATTGTGAAGAATCAAATAATATATTTATTTTCTTGAAGAACTAATTTATCCTCTACTAGTTTCTTTAAGGATCAAGTGCAAAACGGGAGCGCTTCCAACCATTAAAACGGGAGAGCTTCTGAATGTTTTCACACCACTGCCAACAGTACTATAAACAGTATTATAGCACGTTCATTGAATATAATATATATATATATATATATATATATATATATATATATATATATATATATATATATATATATACACACACATACATACATAGACACACACACACATAATATCACTATGATTCAACTAAGTTTGACTCAATTCGAATCTACTCATTACCGGGACAAAACTCTGCAACCCTGACCTTCCCTTCACAAGATTCAAACCCCAGAAATTCAATTCGCCATGAACTCGAGAATAATCTCCAATGATCAATCATATTACCCGAAGATCCAAGTTTACTACGTCTAATGATATATATTACCTCAAATTCCTTGCCCCTCAACCTTGCAGAAAGCATAACAAGGAAATATTCGAGAAGCAACATACTGTAAGATGGAAGGCACAATGGAAGAGCATTATAACAATAAGTTACATTATGCAAGATATTTTGACATCAAAACCATATTGCTACAAGTCTACAACTACACAGAAAGCTACAATACTGTCAAAAGAGTCTCTAGATAGCTATGTACAAACTCTATCCTGAGGTAATCCCTACATCTTTGGACATAATATATACAGAAAATCGAACTATGCAATCATGGGTTACCAATATTGGCCACAAAAGGGACCAATTTTTTCTGGTCCTTTCTCTTGCCTAATGCACTTCTATCCAATACTCGACCAAGAATCAGACGAGTATTCTGCAAAGCTACCTCTCTCGGCGACATCCCAGACTCAGTTGATCCACCTTGTGCTGGCATAGAAACCGAGCCTAGTCCAGACCCCATACTATACTGCAGAGGGCCGCTGCGGGCCTTAAACGAAGTCTGTGGAGCAAGCAACTTTTCTTCAGTTCCACCAATACCATTCTCAAATGAGCCAGGTTCATGTGGGTGAGAACCAGTCAATGAACTGCAACTTTGTAGAAGGGCTTCTAACACACTCAGTGCCTCCCAACACAGAGTGCTTTCCACCAACTGGGATACAATTGCATAGATATGTGGACTCTGCGCAGCATCCATTGGAGTGTGTTGAAGGAGAGCTTTAAGCATAAGTAGAATAACGCGCTGATACTCAACTGGCCCCTTCTCTAGTAGCCTCAACAAGTGCCCAAAGGCCAAAGTCGAATGCTTCGGAAACCATTCGTTGCATAGGAGAGGTGAAACACAAGCCAGAAAATTATCTATGCTCTTGATCTCACCTCGGGAGTAAATCATAAATACAGTAGCTAATTCATCCAAAGATTTTGCTCGACACCAAATTGCGATATTGGCTGCAACAGAACAGGCTTTTTGATATTGATGCTGGAGTGGTGAAGCAGGACCTATCACTGGGTCTTTGCTGAGTTGAAGGCAAAGCCAGGGAAGTAATCCTATAATGTGCATCAGGAATCTTGTCTCAGCATCACCAAATATGGAATCACATGAATGCACTGTCATACGTGACAGGACATCAATAGAGACACTGTGGCTGACATTCGACATAAGCCCCTTCAAAACAAGAGGCTGCACCCCTTCAAATGTTGGCAAATTCCCCTCTTGTAGAGGTTCATAGCCACTTTTAGATTCTGTACGTTGAAATTCTCCTAAATCACTAGTATCAAGTTCATCTCTAGGCATGCTTGAAAGGAGAACATTTTCTGTGGTGCGATCACGGAAAGATAAACGGTCAATCACATGCGAAAAGAGTTCTAGAACCTGGTGGTAGACATGAACAAAATCTGTGTGCATCATAGCTACACACCCCCAAAATAGCTGAGGATAAAGTATCACCTTCTCTGGCTCCATATTCTCCACCATAACTTGCAATGTCATCAAAATTTCCATAACAAATCCCAGCACAGGAGGTACTGGATTTCCCAGACATCTATGGAGGCACCGAAGAAGGGATACACAAGCATCACTTGTTACACTCGGTCTAAGTGCTCGGTATATCTGATGTGAACGACAAGCAAGGTGTCGTGATGTGCACTCCATAGCCCATCTAAGTGCTTCTTCGCCCCAAGTCTCACGAAGGTCTCCTTGGAAGAAGATAGCATCTACCATGCTCTGAACTAGGGCAGAAAGAAGTGCTGCACTTGGCAGCTCTGTTCTGACAACTGTGGGATCCTCATTCTCCCACATCATGCTTCCTCGCTTTGATTGCACATATTTAATCAGGCTAACAACCTGTTGCTTGTTCTCCCTATCGTTATTTTCAATCTCATACTGCTCCAAGTGGCGGCCTGCAAGTGAATATAGCAGATTAACAAGCAAATGCTGGCAATGCTCGAGTACAATGTCTTCTGAGCTATCCATTGAAACAAATATGACATGAAAGAGTAGAGGCAAGTATTGGCGAAAGTCTTCATCATTCTCATATGCAATTTCAGCAAGAAGAATCAGTGCTATATCTGCAGGCGTAAGTGAATGCTGCTGATGACCCTGTAATGCTGATTGAAGTTCTTTTGCGTTGACACCATGCATGGCACCCCCAGCATGCAGCCCATCTTCACCAGAGTTTGGAGTGTCAACAAGATAATCTCCACTGTCCCGTGAGACATGACGGCTCCGCAAACTCCCTGTTGAACTTCTAACACCCATCAAGGGTCCTGACATGTTCACCAATGCTGGAAGGAGCTGCCCTGATCGCCCTGCATTTACCGGAACAACATTCAACTCTGGGGGCATTGGACTTAATGGGCCTGAGACACTCCTCCCTGTCATACCTGCAGTTCTCCAGCTCAAGCTCCCACTAACATTTCTCAGTGGACCGTCAAGAGAACCTCTTACAAGCAATGGGGACATGTGTGGTTGGTTATCCATAACTGATGCCATTTGGGCCACAGCAGGACCTTGCGAGAATTCTAACACAAAGTTTGCATTGGCATCACCCTTACTTGCAGTTGGCCCGACTGGCTCAATACTCTCCTCTAGTAGTCGCTGGGACAATTGGAAAACTAGGTGATCTATAGTGCGTTGAGGGCATATTCGTGCTAAATATAGACTTACCCGCTTTGCAACACTGAAATATGTAGCAAATGCACCACTTATTTCAGTTGATGCATTTGAATCACAGTCTTCAATACCTTTCGTGATCAAGAAATCTAAAACAGGACTAATATTCCTATTTTTGCTAGCAATTGTGCTCCAAAGTTTTTCAATTTCATCAGGAAATTGGTCTCCATGCCGCCAAGTTACATAGTACAGACTTTTCAACAACCTTTCACTCCAGCCTTCCTTGAGTTTCCAGAAATTAAGGTTCTCAATCCAAGGAGCCATGCATGTCAAGACCTGATGCTGAGCAATTATATCAACAGCATCTAATTGCCTCTGCATAATCTCCTCACAAAGAAGTTGACTCAGTTTAGGATGATCTTTGGCAAGCTTACAGGAAAGCTTGTACTGGAATTGTTGGTAAGAATCAGGAAGGTTGCCCACAACAGCAGCACGATAACTTCCTGAGCCCTCAATGCCATCCTCAGCCCATTCACGAACAGAAAGTGTCTCAAGCATCTGAAGGGCATCATCACGAATTTGTCTAGATGGGTCCACCACCTTGTAAAGGATCAAGCTCAGGAGTCTCTGTATTTCACAGTTTGGTATCTCTTGGCGCATGTAGACCTCAGCTAGTACACTGAAGTACCCATCAGCTACAGAAGAATTGGAGTAGTAGCACTACAAGAGACAATGAAGTTGTATAAGTTTAAATGTCAATAAGTGTTTATCAAAAAAAAAAATGTCAACAAGCAAACAGATAGGTCTGCATTATCTATATTATATATAAAAAAGATTGCCTTGAATAGCTGTTTTTTGGTGTTTCATCAGTTTTTTTTTTTAAGTCCATATATAACTATGTAAAGTGTTTACCTAATATCTCATTTACCCCCACTTCCAGAAGTGTTTCTTCCCTTTCATTTCTTTTTTCTCCCCCCTGTAACCAGCCTCTTTTGAGTGTATAAAAGAAATATAGAAATTAAAGATTATTAACATAATCTTTTTTATGTAACATACTATTATAACATGGAGATTCTCATATATAGTTTCTATTAAATGATAATATCAAATAATTTTATACTAATAATATACAAAAATTGATCTCTAAAATAAAAATGTGGCTTGACTGGTACGAAAGTGCGAGTCAAGCCACTAGTAAATATTAATGATGGAGGATCAGAAAAACCAGAAATCTATATTACAAAATTAGACCACATTTTTACGAGGGAGGATCAAGACGATTAGAAAAACAAGAAATCAATATTACAAAAACACATGTACATTTTTATGAGGGAAGATCAGAAAGATCAGAAATCCAGGAAATTAATATCACAAAATTAGATCACACACACAAACACATTTATGAGGACACATGTACACACACTAACGAGGGAGGATCAGGAAGATCAGAAAAACAGGAAATCAATATTATAAAATTGTATCACACACATTTATGAGGAAGGATCAGAAAGAACAGAAAGGCAGGAAATCAATATTACAAAGTTAGATCCATCTCTCTCTCTCTCTCTCTCTCTCACACACACACACTCATTGGACCACACTTTATCTTTCTTTGGATGAAGTTCACTCTAGCATGACCTTCTGAAAAGAAATATGCGTTGAAAGAGTTATAGACACACTTCAAAACCTGGTTTGCCTTCCACGCCTACATTTCTGTATCTTCTTGATCTTCAGGGGATGGATTCGGTGGATTTGGGGTGCTTTTTTAACCCAATCCACTTAATCAAACAATTGAGTTCGATTTGGACTGGATTGAGTCAAATTTTCTTTCAACCACATCCAACCCAACCCACATATATTAGCACTACGGGTGTGTCTAGTTGCGATGTAAAAATGAGGGGAAAGAATTCATGGTTACAACCCCCTCCCCCCAAACGCACACAAAAAAAAAAAAAAACACACCCTAAAAGGAATGTAAAAGCACCAGCCCAATGGCTCTTAAACACTGACTAAACTTACTGCCTCATTCTTCAATAGGTGAATAATGCTTATTCAGATGTGATGCACAGATCGGTGTGAAAATATTACCTGATCAATGCAGGCAGGAAATAGGTCCAAATTTGTGAGCAAAAGATTTTTCAAAGCCAATTTTGCTAAAGAAACACGATGATGACCACCCCTAAGCCTATCACGACCAGTAGTTCCGCGACCACCTTCCCCCTGATACTTGCTGTATGATGGAGTTCTTGGATCAGCCGGTGAAAACCCAAATGCAGCCCTTGCTGCAGGCTCCAAAAACAAACCATTAATCCAAGATATGACACGGCCACTCATTTTCCTCGCATGGTCATCAAAGCAAGGCCCATATAAAAGTGACGCTATTGCATTCATGGATGCCCACTGGATTGCCTCAATCTGTTCATTCAATTCTTTGTCAAATGATATTTTGTCCACAGAATCTTTTGATCTTGCATGTTGGGAAGACTTATACCGATCGACTTCACGTCGATAGTCACTGACACCATCTTGACCCCATGTACTTCCTGAATCATCACACCAGGAGAGAAGAAGATCAAACAGGCGCTTTCTAGTTCTAACATCAAATTTTTCTGATTTTGAATCAACAAATTCTGGGGCTAAGGATCTTAGAACACAAGCAAGTGCATAGCGGAAGGGTTGCATTTCCTGAAAACTTTCAGGAGGAGCTGTTGAGATTAGTCTGGTTGTCTCATCAATGAATTTAAGATAATGGCGACGGAACACTGGCTTGCGGGCTAGCATGCCAGGCCATATATTTTCTGCAACTGTACGATATATATTTGCAATGTGGACTCGGAGTTCTTCCCGACGAGACTTTTGACTCTGTATCCATAGAACATAATTTGTGAGTGCCAAACTCGGATTCAAAAACTAAGACTGACCAAGCAGCAAGTAAAAATTAAACAAAAAGATTATTTTAAGTCTTCAGAGTTTAAAGATGGAGAGCTCGATCAATAATATTGTTTGCGACTTTTGAAGAGGCTTAAGAATCCAAGAATTTTTAAAAAAAAAAATTATATTTCTTTTACTATCATATGATCCGCATCATTTAGGATACATGATTACTACTCAGTGGTGATAGAATTAAATTGAAACAATTTTTATGGATCCATTACAACACCTTCCATTTTGGTTTTCCTTCTGTCTCGGAAGAAACCTCGTCCATAAAAACTGTAAGCTCGCCAAACATGGTTTCACATGCCTCCAGGTGTGAGCGGCCAAGAGCCATGGTAGCTGCATGCTATATCAGAAACCTCATTAACAATAAACAGAGACATCAAAAAGTTGTAAGCAAATGAATGACAGGAGAAAGTTTAGAATGAAGAAATTCAAGGCATCATATTTATTAAGATATTAGGATTATAAGGTTTTGTCTTCTTATTTATAGGCTTGAGGTTGCACCAATAGTACTAGTACTTGACCTAATTATTAACATAAAGAGGAAACAAACAAGGGATATTGGTTTATGTTTTCCTGTAACATTACATCCATCAATCATATTTTCAATCTAGTACCTCGGGCTTTTGCTGTCTTTCTCTATTCTCTTTCTTCCTCAAACATAAACTTATAAATCTCTAACATGTTATCAGAGCACTAGCATGCCCCTATTGAGGAGTGTTTCTTTTTTCTGCTGTCGGAGTTCATCGAACTCAGTTGCATATTATCTCCTCTCGATTTAGTCTTATTTTTTCCTCTCCTATCAGCTTCAGTTTAAAACCATTTATAAAAGTGACCATGTAACATACTCAAATTTAATGTAATCTATAGGTGCTGCAAATATTTTCAATATAGTAACAGTGTAAAAATAGTGATAGTAATACACTACTTTTATAAACCGATGCAGTCTATGGAATCTCTCTTTTCAGTTACTTAAAATTTTTATTTCTGGCTAAGAATTTCTGACAACACTTTCCAGTTTAATAATTACAAAAAGCAGTCAATAGGATCATCATATGCCTTGCCTTTTTGTTTTACTCCTCTCAATGGGTCTCCATAGCATACTACTTTAAAATACCACTAAAATAGCTTGCATATACTCTTAACACTATTTGTGTTTTGAAGGAATGGAATGCCATTCTGCATTCAGTCCTGGAATCAGAGGACTCCTATATTTGTTGTTTTGGAAAAATATGGAATAGCATTCCTCTTCCGAACCCCACTGCAAAAATTCACGAAATCCTATTCCTCCAAAAATATGTGGGATTATGATTCCACATTTTCATTGAATAGGATACCATATATTCTTCTTAATATATCATTAATTAATTTATGAAGTGATATAAGTCACCCTTAGGGTATGTTTGATTAAGGGGTAAAAATGGGGAGAAAATTTTCATGGATGACCTCAAGTGTAATTATACACATGAAGTTCATCCATGGAAAATTTCCCACAATTTTACCCATCAGCCAAATACACCTTTATTGTAATTTCCATTTGAGATTTTCATAAAGCCTTTGCTTTCTCTACAACACGTTCACCTCTGTAGCATGGGTACGGGGAAATTGCCAAAGTACCCGTACGGGGTAGGCGCAGGGTACGGGTACGAATTGGGTACGCGTGAGTACGTATCCATCACCCCCTTTTTTTTGAAAAAAAAATTTGGGTACGCACGGGGTACACGTACCCAATATTGGGTACATCGTTTCATCAAAATGACTTTTTTTTCCCCCTCTTTCTGACAAACAAAACCCAGCACCCCTTTAACACACACACACACACACACACACTCAACTGGCCCTAGTTCTCTCCCTTCTCCACCCCTTTAACACACACATCCATCACCACTAGTTCTTCATCGCCAACGCGGAGCAGGAGCCACTGAAGCAGAGCACAGAGCAGCGATGCTGAGCACGGTCTCCGGCAGCGATGCGGAACTGGGAAAGCGGCAGCGGCGCGCAAGCTATGGTCTCCAGCGGTGACCTGAAATGGCGGCTCTCTCTTTGGTGACTATCTCTCCGATATACCAGTGAGTCTTTGTTGCTGCTCCCGTGTGACTTGCTTGATCTTTTTGTGTTGCTGTTGAGTTGTCTCTGCATTTTTCCATTGCTGCTGCCATTGTTGTGTTGTTGTGTTGTTGCATTGAGTTGTCTCTGCATTTTTCCATTGAGTTGTGTTGTTGCATTGAGTTGTCTCTGCATTTTTCCATTGCTGCTGTCCTTTCTTCTTTTATTCTGTTGTTGCTGTCATTGTTTGTTTTATCATACGAAATTATTATTTTTTTTTACTATTGATGTACCTGTACCCCACTATTACCCAAAATTGCCACACCCCGCACCCGCACCGGGTACCGTACCCGTATCCGGGCAACATAGACGTTCACTAGTTTTTTAATCCTAATTTCTATTTGATTTTACCTTAAAAATTAATTTTGCACCAATATCATAAAGTATGTCAGAAAAAATTAATAAAAACTATGTTCTCATGATTTATATTATTGGGTAGTTTAAAATTAATCTTAAATATTGTTTTTCAAAAACTATTTTGTATTATATATAATACATGAAATGACATTTTTTTCATTTTCACATTAGGGATATTTATATCATTTAGATTGAATTAGGTCTTATTCCGTATTGTTTCCCCTACATCAAACTGATAGAATCAGTTTCCATGCAATTTTATTTCTAATTGTACCAAACTATGGAAATGGCGTATTATTCCTACTCTAATTCTTAAAACAATGGAATGGCATTCTTGGCATAAAATGTAGCATAAATAATTCACATCCAACTTTGTCTAGAATTTCTTCTCCCAATTGCCAATATGAGACTTGATTGACCTTCATAACCACCCAACTGAGTAAAAGAACTAATAGTAGTTTCAATCAAATGAATGCAAAATTAGAATAGAGTACAAAAAAAGAAAGGAATTCTCAGCTTGTCATTAACTCATTTGGGTTAAAGAATGAGGAAATAAATTTTGCAAGGCTTAGCAATGATGCATGGATATATACATCTCCATCGACATTCAGCTTGTAAAAAGAGATTTTGGATAAGTTTGGCAAGGTGTACTTACAACATGCGCATCAGATCCAGATTTCAGTGAAGGGAAAATAAGATGATAAAGATCTTTAGTTGCTCCAATTCCACTAGACTCTCGAGCAACCGGTGGACATGAACAGACAAACATTGCATACATAAGCCACTGATCCAGTTTATTGTCAACATCCTGTGACTGATGAGCTTTTCCACCCAACTCAACAGGTGTGATATGTGTAAGACGATGCATAACTTCTGTCCTGCCAAAAGTTAGGTGATATGACAAAGTTTTAAGCTAGGACTTAGAGACAAACAGATTGAAGGCAACAGGAAGGGGATGCAATACAAGTGAGAAACTCTCTTTATTCTCCATAATAATCATAAATCAATGCAGGTTTTTAAAATTAAAAAAAAGGTCATTATCAAAACTAGTGGTAATTACTTGAAAATATTTATCTTCATTGTTAGCCACACAAACTCAAGTTATCTACCAAAATCAACTAAATCAATTCATTTCCATTTGCAGGGATAAGGTCATGTGCATTTACTCTATCTATACCACATCAGGTAGGAGTCCCGTGCACTAAACCAACCATTTTAATTCATTGACTAAAGCTAATTGGAAATCTTGATAAACCCCGTGAAATTCCAAATCTCCTCTAAGGCCATATCTTTTATTTTAATTTGGTGGCTAATATAATTAAAGAATTAATATTAATGACATTTTGCATATTTTCAAGCCCCACAAGGCCCCTTATATCTGTTAAATGTGATGCTTGTTCAGAACTGGTTTTTCCACATCTTCCTACATTGCCGTGCTGTAAAGTCTATTTATGTAATAGTTGTTCGCTCGTTTTTGCTGAATGCCAAGTTTATATTAGGTCCTTTGACCAAGTTTTTTTTTTTTTTTAACAGGCTTTAATGGTTTCGGTAAAAGTGAGGAGGCTAGGCTTTTTTACCGCAATCTATAGTAAGCTAATATTTGGTGCATTTGGTTGAAGTGTAACATTTGTATTTTTTAATGCATGTTTCAGCAGTAATTTGAAATAAAATTCAGTGATTGGCTTCTATTTTCTCTAAAGCACATGGTGGTTTTTGAGGGGGTTTCCTGATCAACTATGCAACGGAATGAGCAGCTCTCTGTTCTGTTGATTTTTCTCCTTCCGTCTTTGTTATTTTTTGTTCCCTTTTTTGGCTATGGAGGACTTCTTATCCTCCAAATTCCTTCCAACTTTGTTCTCATCATGTTTGTTTACTCCTTTTATTTAAACAACTAGGCCAATTCCATTAAGTGGAATCAGCTACATATATTTGACGACACAATCAAATCATGTTCACATTCAATTAAGGGTTGCATTTTGTTTTCAATTAAGCCTCTATCATATGTAAAGGGATTTGATACTGTAATGAGATTAGTGTCAGGTCATTTAATTTAAACGTAAAGAAATTCTTTTCCCAGCCACTTAATCTTAAGGCCAGCCTCCTTTCATTTGCCTTTGAGATCCCTTTGCCCATTATTTTCCACTAAAGTAGCTCCAGTGCTAGCGAGTTTGGAGTGAGGGGCTGAAGGCATAAGGGAAAAGAAACATATACTTACTTTGCTTCCTGAACGGAACTTGGACAAAGCTCAGCAGCATATTTGACTAGCTCACTAAGACAGCGAGCCCACCTGTTCTTGTCAGGGCTCTCAAATATTATAGATTGAAGTGTCACTTCAGGAGGGATGGCATCAGGTTCTCGTTTCAAATCAAAAGGCCGCCCTGAGTCCCAGTAGCAGTTCTGAACAATCTCATCCTGCAATTACCGAAGATTTAATTTTTATGTTAAGGGAAAATAAAAGCTCAATCTAGCATGGTTGAACCTCAAAATAAATAAATAAATATAAGTCTGCCCCATGACAAATAAGATCATTCTGACAAACATGAATCATAAAATAAAAATAAAAAATAAAGGCAATTGTGTACCCCATGCTCTTCCAAAACATCAATTATAAATATTGGTTCAGCTTCATATTTCAAAATATGATTTGGTTGCTCATGTAGCCTCAGGTCCCGAATATCATTCCTCAGTGCACGAACACAACGCAGCAATTCCAATGCTGTATGCCTAATCTGACTATCAACAGAACTAAGGAATATGAGGCCAACTGCATCAATTTCTGATGCCCGAAATTCAATTGCTTCGCCTGATTGTTGGAAGGAAGATTTTCTGAATCTATCAGTTTCATGCCCCAAAGAATTTGCATCTGCATCAAGTTGCATTCTATCATCTATTAGACAAGATCTCCAAAAGCGCATAAGTTCCAACAGACGCCCTAATGAAGTTTGGATGAGAAGAGGGAATTCATCAGGAAGTCGTAATATGAAGTTGGCCATCCCCTTCATTACTGCAAAACGACGGTGGGGTAGGCATTTCACAATACGGTTCAGCACTTGCACTGCTTCCTCACGAACACCAGGGTCAATACTTATGCCATGTTGCGGTATAATTTCAGTGATTTTATCACTTCGCCCAACTTCTTCTATTAGATATGGGATGCACTTTAGCACAGAGCGGAACAGATAACCTTGAGACTTTTCCTTGGTTACAGCATCTATAAAATAGTTATTTGTTAACAACAGTGTGTCATGATGGCAGTAGAAACTCAGTAGTAAAAAAAATAAAGAATATTCTGAACTGGCAAAAATAAATAAACTAGCTAATCAGAAAGTATCAAAGGAACGTAAGTCCTGTGCAACTAAGTTCTACTTTCCAATTTCCATCAATTAATTTTATCATAGTTTCGCAAGAACAGTAACCATAATTTAGATATGTTCTGATTCTACTGAAAGGGAGTCCCAAATATATATACTTCCCATAAAAACCATTACTTAAATTTTGTGAAAAGATTAATTACCCTCAAGGTCTCAAATCTAAACAGTACTCATCCTTCAATTGTTACTTGTATCAATTTCAGAATAATGTTCCAAAGAACTTTGAACTAACATGCTGATAAACATAAGTTATTTCATTTTTATCAGGAAAGAAATTGGCTAGGTTCCAGAAAACATAAATCCAAAAGCAGGTGATAAAATATCACCCATGAATTCAAGAAAATAAGTTAACCAACTGCGACGCAAGATGTATAAAATAATTCTGGAATTAAATTTCAACTTGTCCTTTAAAATTTTGGATAATTACAACAACATTTTCTCTCCCCAGTTCCCACTTTCTCACTATCCTCATTCCTTGTTCCCATTATCTTTTGTTTAATGTCTGCATTATTTTACATATTTTTTAAACTAAGATACCAAACTATTTCAAAACACAAACAAACTCACTATTTCATAATAAAATAAAGAGAAAAACTCACAGTAGACATAAATAATATAACATGTGATCAATGTGTATTGTTTACTAAATAATTCATTAATTAAAGAAACATGTTTTCCACAATATAACATGAGATTCAATTCAACCTTTTTTATTGTTCTATGCTACTTACAATATAACATTCGATCCAATCCTTCTCAATAATTTTTTCCCCAAAAAAAAAAAAAGATAACTTCTTTCCAATTGGTATATAATAGAAGCAATTACCAATTGTGGTCCTTGATGATGTCAAAAGTGCTTGACTATAGGTTCTGTGACATGACCTTATTATTGCCTCAATTGCAGCTCTCACTTTTGGAATGTAGTGGCCAATATCATGACCTGCTCATTCACGCTAGTGTTAAGTTTACAGCAGGAAATAAGCAAATTTAGTGCAATAAAAAATAACCATGTACAATTATTCTAGGCATGTCTCAACTTGTACCTTTAAAAATATCCAAACCAACATGCTCACTTGAAGGCAACATGACAATGGCAAGCAAGGCACGAAGACCAATAACCTTTGCTTCACTAAGGCTGTCTTGCTTTAGCAATTCCAGTAGCATATGGTTCATGGCAAAATCAAGGTTGTGTTCAGCGATAGATACACAAAATTCGACAAGTTTATCGTGTTGGACATCTTGTGTAAGCAACCCTTTCCTTAGAACTGTTAAGAGTTGCGAGGTTACACTGTCAAGGTGATCCCATATACGATTTGGGGCCTGGTTAGCAGCATGGACACTCAAGTAAAATCTTAATACCCGATGAAGACAATCCAAAGCCATGAAACGATGATTCTTATCCTGTATGATCCAACCAGGAAATAGAATTGTCATATAATTGAAAAAACATAATTGAAAGAAATAATTAAGTGATTATGAACTCTAGTTACCTAATTACACATATTAAGAGATGTTGAGGACCAATAAAGCGCTTATGTCTCCACAGTTTAAAGGAACTGGTTCAACCGAAAGGCCAAGACTGCTAGGAAGAGGCCAAATGATTTGAATCTCTAAAAAGCAGTTTGTATTGAGATTTTATATGGCACACAACTCTAGTTGCAGTGGGACATTGAGAGGGTGGGAAGCATATTTTATAAACGATCAAACTTTCTATATTCATAAATTTACCAGTTCTGACAAAAATGCTGAAAAAAGACTACTACATACTGGAAATTAAAGGAAAACATAAACAAATACAAGAAATACCACAATTTATTTAACAAAGGAAACTTCCTGTGTGGATACACCCTGTTGAAACTTGAAATAAATAAAATGTTAATCTTAACAAAAATATAAGGATGATATATTTGAACTTGTCCTTTAAATTTTTAAGGGTAAATTACACTCACTTCCCCTGAGATTTGTGGAAATACAACTCACACCCCCTCTGCTTCTCAAATTTTAAATATTTATATTACAGTCACACTCCTCATTCACAGAACACCGTCGGTACGGACGGTAAATTTATTCTCAATAAAAGTAAGTTTATAAGAGAAGGATCCCCAACCCCAGAAAAGGTATCGAAATAAACAGAACAAAATAATTACTTATTTTTTTTTTTGTAAATATAGTTTACCTTTGGTTTACCAAAAAAATATAGTTTATCATTCTATTCTCAATAAAAGTAAGTTTATAGTAATAAGTTTTTTTTTTTTGAGACAAAAACAAATTTTATCAGAACTTTGAAGAGAAAAAAATTACATACAAAAGAGGATGAAGCATTCACACAAAGAAACCATAAATTAACTAAATCCTAATTTGTTAAACAATGCATCAAAGCATGTCAGCCCTTTGTCCAAAAAGGAAACACAATTAAATAAACCAAGAGCAGAGCACCAGAGATGCCAAAAGTGAAATCTTACACCAAATGAAGTCTGCAGTCACGAATCATTAAAAATGCTAGAATTCTTTTTCAACACCAAGCACAACATATCGAGGATTGCCACAAGATCTTTGTCTCTTTATGAGTCAAGATCTCAGACTTTTGTGAGGAGAAAATGATGTAAATCAGTAGAAAAAATCCAAGACTTGAAAAATTTTGAAAAGCATGCTCCATACAGACCTTGCCAAAGGGCCATGCAAAAAGAGAAGAGCTCCCAATTCAAAATCTAAACCACACATTATATAGGGAACAAAGCGGTGAGAGACCTACACATTAAAGCATATCATATGTGTGAATTCAGTCCAAACAATTGTTTTGACCTTTGAGGGAGCTTTAGGACCTGTTCAATTTTTGTTTTCATTATGTTTTTCATTTTTCGGGATTTGAAAAGGAGATAATAAAAACAGCAAATGAAAGCATGAAACATGATTTTGTTGTTTTCATTGTTTTCTTCACAGAATCTTGAAAAACAGGAAACAGATTGAAAACAAGAAATATAAACATAAACCAAACACACTCTTCCAAGAGAAAATTTTCTCTATTAAGGGAGCATGCCAAGAATTGAAACTAATATTTACAAGAGAAAAATCTCAAGGAATCAAGTATTCAGGCTCTTGAGTCAAAGATATCGGTAAGATGAATAGAACCAAGTAAGAAAGAACGAACCCTAACATAGTAACCACCCAGTCTTGAGAAAAAAAAAATTGACAAACAAGGGCATTATGCGCAGAAGATAGGTTAAAAAGCCAAGGAAGGCCTCTGAAAATGGAACAGCACCAACCCAAATATCTTCCCAAAATTTAATCCCAGACCCATCACCCAAATGTAAAGATGAGAAATCTAAAGGAAGATAAGCCCTCGGAAATAAATTTCCAAGGACTAGTATCAGCAACTTTACACATAAGGTTGGTGTCCCACCCTTTCATCTGCAAACTCTACTTTGAATAACCAAATGCCATAAGGAAGCAAGTTGTGGAGTAAGATGCCAAAACCACTTAGCTGGCAACACCTTGTTCTAGGACACCAAATTACCAAGACCCAACCCCCTTCCTGTTCTGTTCTACAACAAATCTCCCAACAAACTAGGTTGTCTCTTCTAGAATTTTCTAACCCCAACCAAAGGAAATCCCGCATAAATTTCACTATTGTCTGAACCACAATTGCAAGTATCCAAAAAGGGAGAGAAATTAGAAGGGGATGGTAGACAAACATAACTGAATAAAAGAGATTTGACCTCCTGAAGAGAAAAAGATACCTCTTAGTAATAATTAATGTCTCAATGAACTGTAAGCATTATACCATCCACAAACCGTATAATAAATCATTACAATTATGATTCAAATGTATAGAAAACATATGCAAATTGAACTTACCCTAAGAAGTTTGTACAGTTGTTCCATGTGAGGACTTAGGTTGTTGTGAAATATTAGAGGATCACCAAGACACAAAAGAAGAGTAACCAATGGGTACCCAACCTAAACATCAAGATAAAGACTTTAGAATACTTGGCATTTAAAGGCAAGGAAAAAATTAAAAAAAAAATGATAGAATAACAACTTACTGCAATGTGTTTGCTCTGTTTATCCATCCAATGAATGAGCATAACCCTTATACGCCCAACAGCTTCATACCAAAATGTAAGTGCTGGCTCTACACCAGAAGGTGGCCAGTGGCTTTTCCCACCATCTGCAAGGGGTGCTAGGATGTTTGAAAGCATATTGCATAGAGCATGGTAAAGCTCACTTTTCCGTTTATGAGGAGCGCGGTTTAAAGGGTTTGCTTTTGCCACAAAGGATGCAGATGCATTCAATCCACCCTCAGTTTTAACCTGAGAAGAAGCTTATAATTATGCCCATATCATGCAGTGTAATCAAAGGCGCCAAAAAGCATGCCTTAGGCGCTAAGGCGAGGCGAGAATAGCCCAGAGCAACTTCCTTTCCCTGAGGCACTGCCTCTTCAATGAGGTGCACGCTTATTGCGCCTTTTAGGCATTTTTCTTTTCTTCCAAAGGCATTGAGGCAGCGCCTCTGCCAGGTGCTTATTTTTTCTTTAAATGGAATGAGAAAAACAATTTATTAGAGGACCCAATCCATTGAAATAGTAGGATCTAACAACACAAAAAAAAAAAAAAAAAATTCTATCATCATCAAATAGGAACATAAGCTAACATCGTTGAGCTTGAAAAATGGTCTGCCATCACTGTTGTGTTGAGTCGGCACAGCTTGAACTTGAAAGAAACAGAAGAAAGAAGACAAAAAGTCCACCACCAATGCAGTATTGTGTCAGCACCGATTGAGCTTGAAAAATGGAGGAGAAAAGGCAAAGAGGACCCACCACTACTGCAGTATTCTGATTCAATCAAATCATTACCATTTTTACCATCATTTGACCACCGCTTGGACAACTATCTTTATTATTTTTACATTTAGGAGTTTTACTATTTCAATAACTTCAAACCAATTGTAGACATTTAAATTATGAACTATAGCCTGTAAAGCATATCATCAATTTATTATCATGCTTTAACTAAAGATTTTAGTATTTAATTATCCTTATTATCAGTGTTTAATTTATGTGACAAGTTTATACAGATTAGCTATATATATTACAGATTTTTAATGCCTTTCTTGAGTGAGGCGTGTGCCTTTTGGCGCCTCTAAATGCCTTAAGGACGCCTTTCGCCTTTGATTACCCTCATATCATGTAATGCTTTCCAGTAAAAATTTATTCCACATACCCCAAGTTTCAGGTACCGCATCCCATTAATGATACTAAGTGTTTCACTTCTAGCGGCAGTGGTGTCAATTCGACGGGTATTGAGTTCCATGAAAAACCGCTCAGTAACAGAACTGAACCTGCAAAAACATGATAGGAATACCATGAAATAACAGAAGATTTCGAAGTCTAGACACAGATCAAGGTTCAACTTCATATTACTAGCCTGACACAACTAAATCACAGTGAAAATGAATGGATGCAGAAGAAGCAGCCCTTAAATGTTAAAATTTAATATAGACACATCCACACCAAATTAGTAAACATGTAAAAATTACAAAGCTTTAATATTCAGGGGAAAACATGAAGAAAACCACGACTGAAATGGAGAACTGAAGTATATATTTCATTTCTTAGTTAGTCACTTTTGTTACAAATATCCTTCTCTTCAGGCACACCTTTGCTGCCTTGCTAGAACTGAGCTGACAAATGAATGTCAAGTAACTAACTAACCAAAAAACAAAAGTTATCCAAATAAACAATGAGGGAGAGAAAGCGAGCATGAAAGATTCGATTACGAGCATACCCTTAAAGAAGTCAATCACATAGGCACCCAATTTTGCTTTTCAGACCAGAGCTGGCTCTAAGACAAAAACTGAAACATGCCCTACCAGAAGGGGATTCAAGTCTCAAGAAAGCATCTAACTGCACCAGTAACCCTATTGCTTTTTTGAAAATTATATATTATTATTGCTTTATCTATAATTATTACAAAACATCAGAGAAACCCAACAAAGATACAAAAGACATGAGATACAGGTTAACCAAATGCCCATGCTACAATTCACTCAAGGATAAAACATTGAATTCCTACCCAAAAACGAGCAGTTTACATATGTTGAGACCAAAAAAGTATGTGTCCTCATGTCTGACACATCAGATGCGGATACTTAGCTGACACATGTCGGACCTAACACGACTCCGTACATGTTCAATTGAAAAAAGCATCTTTTCGGCTTCGACACACTTCGGATAACATAGCTAAACACAACTCACATACAGGGTAGACACAACCCTGGCAACATGGCTTGGACACTTTTTGTTCATCCATTTTGATGGACCCACTTGCATAATAAAAATACCAACCGAATGCCCAACATCAAATTGCATCTATTTTAGGGAAGTGTGCTCTTTATCAATGAAGTAGATAAACAATGGTGCAGAAGGATTGGCACAAGACATATATCAAGAAAGCTCTATGGTTTTGGGAGGGGCTCAAAAAGTAGTCAAAATTGATAGTTTGAAACCTATATCTGAAGATATTAATATTGAATCTCACGCACGCCCGCACGCACACACCCGCACACACATGTATTTATATTTTGAAGTTGAATGTTTTCTTTTTAATTCTATATAAACACAGGCACGCGCGTGCGCGCGCACACACACACACACACATATATATATATGCTTGTGGTCGTATCCTACAATTTTAAGAATTTGGTGTGTTTCTGTGTCCGTATCCATATCATGTCAAGTGTCGTTGTTGATGTCTATGCTTCATAGGTCAGGAGTGAGTACATCACCTTCCCTTATGAGATGGGTCACCAAACTTAAAATCCCTATAGAATAAAACTACATATTCTAAACACTAGTTTAAAATCAGTCGGAGTTCAATGCATAGTTCAACTACTATTCATCATACTGGGAAAAAAGCAGCATGTACTTAAAAAATTAATCTGATTAATATGATGATATAATAATCATTTAATATTTCTTAAAACAATCCTTACGCTGGTTAGATAAATTTTTTCTCATACTGAATAGGTTTCAACAGCAACTCAGTGATATATCAGATACCTGATGCGGGATAGAGCACCTAATAGTTGAGCAACTAAGTCCAGAAGAAGCCCCCTGAGATCAACCAATGAGGGATATTCAACCTGGCTAACAACCCTGCAACAGGAGTTCACAAGTTCAAACCAGAGCTCCATATAAGAATAAGAGAACAATCATGAATATCTGTATTGTGCTTCCGAAACAACATAGTCTAGTATGAATGAGAACGATGATGCTTTCAAATAAATCTCATATGTAGTTCAGGCTACTTAAATTGAAAAACACATCCAATTTGAGTATCCTAAAAAACAAATAGGAGATAAGAGTTGCATGAGGGTTACCCAACTATCACAAACTTGTAGAATATATACTCCACAAGTATATTTCCCTTATGTTGTTAGTTCTTGGAGTATTGTAACAAATAGCCAAACTTTGTTTCCATTCTTGACGTACTTAGCAACTTTGAATTGGTTTTCAGCATTTCCCTTTTCGGGTAAAGCAAAGTTTAGGGTGAAGGACACTCATCATTTCAATTTTCAAGCCCAAGGCAAACCACCAACCCAATGAGGATATTCAGTCGGGTTACAGATAAGCCACCATCATCTTCAGCAATTATTGACCACAGAGCAGATATGTCATTCATTTTAGACAACAGTTTTAGAGGGTTCATGACTAACCTCAACAGTACATGCTTATATTCTAGGGAAAAACTTCCTGGAAGCTATGATTAACAATCATTGGAAAGCATCAAAATTTTGCATGTAACTTCTATTTTCTTCACTAAGCAGTGTCATTCTACATGAAAACGAATCTGTTTTACGGAAAAGTTATTAGGAATAATCTAGGAAGATGAAGAAAGTGAATAAGACCTTTAGAAAATAATGGATTAGTATTTGAAACCCATACACTACATAATTCACACATCAAAATTGAAAACTCCCCAACAGCTGTAGTAGTGATTATAGTTTTATTATAATTTACAAGAACAATTTCTTTTATTAACTTTAAACATGCTAATGAGTTCACATTCCCATGATCTATCAATTACACCATTTACCTGTCAGCATTTATCAGCCAGTCAAAAACAAAATTTTCAAGCCCGGACCACAGCTTCTCTGTAGTGAAGAATAAGCGACAGTTATAAAGGAAAACACTCATCTGACAATAAATGCACATAACCAAAAATTTTAAAAAAAAAAGGATAACATAGCTACAAAGAACAAACCAGTAAGCCCCTCTTGTGGACAACACTCTACGAAACGGATGCACGCCGAGCAAAAAATGCACTCCACTGCAAGCTGAATTCCACCAAAAAAACATGAGTCAATAACAAATCTCGGAATTAACCGGCGGCAGCAGTGCAGTTTTCTAAACGAAACCTAAGCGCATAAGTTGAAATTATAAATCTCACAGGCATTTATCAGCAAATAATAATCCAAGCAAAAACAACTATTTACGCTTCTAGGTAGAACATAAATTCAAGAGTAAACATTCACAAGCTTGAACATCCACAATGAGAAGTGATTAAAAAAAAAAAAAGAGCGATCCAGTACACGAGTCTCCTCCAGTTGGGGTCAACCTCACCCTCACACTGAGAAGTAAAAGCACTGAATAAAAAATCAGTACCATAGAGTAACAAAGAGTAACAAACCTTTCTTTGGAATGTAGATGCATCATTGGCACCCTTTGGAGATTCACTACAATAGTTAAAAAAATATCTAAGTTATTTCACGAAAATAAAAAGAGACCAAAGTGTTATGGCAGACACAAACCTCTCTCTCCATCTCAATAGAGCTTCCAATAGAGGGACGGGCGTGTGCCGCGCAACCATGGCGAGGGAATCGAGGACTTGCTCGTAGGCGGGATCAGATGGTCGCAGGTATTGCCCATCCTACGGTGAACCCGCAAAACAAAACAAAACAAAAAAACAAAAAGCATTAAAATAACGAGTGAGTGGTTCGGATTACAACAAGAGATAGCTAGAAAATAAGAAGAAGCAGAAGGGTGTGGATCTTAAGTTAGTTTGCTAGTTAGTTAGTTTACCTGGGCTTGAGCGGTTTCGATACGACGTCGTGCGAGAGGGAGGAAACGCTGGAGAAGAGCATCCACGATTAACTTGGCAGCACTCCCTGCCTTCATTTTTCAATTAACACGATTCCTTCTTCTTCTTCTTTTTAAAAAAAAAAACCTTAAATAACCATTCGGCTTTCTTTTCTTGTGTTAAGAGTTAGAAGAAACCCCCAATTAACCCCCAAAAAAAAAAATGTAAGAGTAAAGAGATGAAGTAAGTGAAATCGAATTTGAAGAAGTTAAAATAATGATAAGAAGAATAAGAAGGGAGGGGCTGTTGAGGGTTGAGGTGAGAGGAGGATCTAAAAGGTTTGAAGAAGAAGGGCTTGGAGGAAGAAGAGGAGGAGGAGGAGGAGGAGGAAAGACCACCGACGATGATCGCGGTGGGGCTACGCCAAAAAATTAAATTAGCAATGAGGCTGTTTTTCCGTCATTACACTGTGTGCTATTTTCTCGGTGAAGATCTGCAATCGAGTCAATATTGATCCTCCTCTCTCCTTCTTCTTTAATTTTATTAATTTTTATTTATATTTTTTTCCTTCCAAATCAAGAATCCATCAATAATAATTTAAAAAATCAAGAATTTAATTCTCAATTTTATATCGACATGTTACCATAAATATTTGACCAAATCATCCACTTTTATAAATCTTACAATATTAAAATATGTAATTAAATGACAGTATAAAACTCTTTTATATTGACAGTGCACCGAAATTAATTTCAAATGAAAAATATTCAATAATCTTAATAAGCATACAATATTAATTTTTAAAATTTAAATTTTTTGCATGAGCTAGGCAATTAAATTTTAAAAATATACTATGAAAAATTTATAAAAATTTTAATAATTAATCATTATGGTAAAATTTTATTTGGTAAGATTGTAAAATTGCTTAATTTTGTTAGTAGCAGCGGATTCTCATGTCATTAAGGGTCAGTGACCATTGTATATGCTTTTAAGAATTATATATGTTTTACATAGTTGGCCCCATAATAAATTTTTGGATTAGATACTTATACCGTCAATACTCCATTTTTTTCACGACCCAATTTCTATCACTTTGGCCTTTTTTAAACTTTTCATCACCACATCACATTGATGTTTTGTTGACCCAAACAAAAGAAAAAAAATCAATCCAAAAAAGAAACAAAAATTAAAAGGATGTGATCTAAATGAAAAAGAAAGCAAGTGACCCAAATTAAAGAAAAAATTGAAGAAGCGGTGCTTTCATCCTCAGTACACAACTTTTCACCGCTTTTCTCTTCTCTGTTTCATTAAGAGACAAGAGGTGAAGCCTCAAGATGTGGTGTTGTCGGTGGTCACAACCCCTTTCCTTCATTCCAAGCTTGTCCATTGATTGCTTCCCCTCCCCAGCCATTGTTGTCTCGCTTTGGCAAGTCGCTCCATCGTTGTCGTGTACTTGCATTGCGCGTTGTCATGGGTCAGGCGTGCAGCATGCTGTATTAGATCATCATAGCTTGCGGTGTCGTGCACTTGCAAGTCATCACGTTGTCATGCTCTTGCATAGCATCATCATTCTAGTCGACGTCATCACGTCGTTCAGCCATTGTGTGGTGTGGTCTCATCATTGTCATCGTGTGTATGTGCTTGTGTGACATGCTATTGTGCGTTTGTACTATTTTCTTTTGTTCTTAGTGGTCTGAATTATCAAAGTCTCAATTTTTTCATCTTCTTGGTTAGGCGGTGATTTTTCTCTTTTTTTTGCATTTGTGTTGTTTTTATTTATTCTTTCTAGTTGTTTTTCCTGTTTCCCATTCTATATCCTTGACATATTATAATGCTTTTCATTCTACAAGGAATCTAGAAAACAACAAACTAGAGGGTTCATTTCCATTTGCTATGGAGGCATGGAGCATAGTCTTTGAACAAAGAAACTTTAGAGATTCAGTACAAGTATGAAATTAGTGCATTAGTCTCCTTGAAAAAACAAAATGGCTATCAATACCTTGATCTTTTTTTTTTGGCAGGGCATTAGGGAATTTGGCTTTACCTTTTGTCCTTTTCCACAACCACATTTACACAAGATAACAAGATTGACATTATGTTATGCGTAAATGTAATATGTAATCCAGTTTTGAGGTTCAGAAGCTTTAAGAATCATGCTCATATTCATTTTTGTAGTATAATATTTTTTTGTAGGGAAAATTTAAGTTTAGTTCACTTTTAGTTCAACTTTTCAATTTTAGTTCACTTGATACAAAAATTATCAAGGAATCATGAGATTGATAAGGAAAAATTTTCTTATAGGTAGATTAGATAGATGAGCAAAAAATTATTCTATTATGTATAATAGTTAGAATTAGATACTTATGAGATAAAGAATATACCACAACTGTAAGTTTTAAATTATGGTAGTTCAATTTATGTTTCTCTGAATATTGTGAGTAAGGAAAAAGTATATATGTAATATTATTATAAATTTTCAATTGTAGGAACTTCTTTAAATTATGGACAAATTGAAACTATTGATACATTCTTTAAAAGAAGTGGTTAAAATAATGAAAATGTTTCACTCATTACTACCTCAACTCCACCTCATTCAACAATTGAACTATCAAATATCAATGTTTCAACTTCTTAACAAGGTAGTTCAAAGCGGCCATGAATCAGTCATGAACAAATGGATGCTTGTCATTTGGAAAGAGACCTTGGAATTTGACCAATGATTTGGAAGCTTTCTA
Source organism: Dalbergia cochinchinensis (assembly GCA_031216125.1). Taxonomy (NCBI): domain Eukaryota; kingdom Viridiplantae; phylum Streptophyta; class Magnoliopsida; order Fabales; family Fabaceae; genus Dalbergia; species Dalbergia cochinchinensis. The sequence goes on along the minus strand of CM062377.1, from coordinate 24,264,213 downwards.
TAAATCAAGAAAATGAAATTTGTCAAGTTTTTCTTAAAGTTAGGTCAAATCAACCAATAATTGATCATTATCCATTTTCTAGGGATAAATATCATCACCATCACTTTCAAGCTTCTTGGTTTGAATTGTACCCTTCTTGGCTAGAATATTCTATAGAAGATTATGCTATATATCATACTATCTTTTTGGTAAGGAATCCTAAAACAATTAACATGAGTTCAAATGCCTTTAATGAAAATGGTTTCAGGAACTGGAAGAAGGTAAATGGTGGAAAAGATTGTCCTTTCTTGGATCACATTGGAAAAGCTCCTAATTTATTCCATCATAATGCAATGAAAGCATGTGATGATTTGATGAAGCAATCACAACATGTTGATAGGCTTATAAGATGACAAACATCATAAGAGATTGAGAATAATCAGCTTAGACTTGCACATCTGTAGATTATATTAGATGGTTAACATTTCAAGCAATTGAGGAAATTTTATTGAAATGTTGAAGTTTTTGGGATCTTATAATGATAGAGTTCAAAAACTTGTTTTGGAAAATGCTCCAAGGATTGCCAAGTATACTTCAAAGGATGTTCAAAAGGAAGCTCTATATATTATTACTACAAAGGTGAGGAATTCAATTAGAAAAGAGATAGGAGATGCCAAATTTTGTATCATTGTAGATGAAGCCCGAGATGAATCTAAAATGGAGCAAATGGCTATTGTTTTGAGATTTGTTACCTTAGATGGATTTGTTCAAGATAGATCCTTTGATCTTGTACATGCTGGTGAAACTAGTACAATAACTTTAAAGAAAGAATTAATGTTTGTTCTTTCTCGTTACAATCTCAAAATTGAAAATATTCAAGGTCAATTGTGTGATGGTGCTAGCAATATGTGGGGTGAATGGAATGGTTTGCAAGCTTTGTTTCATCTTATGTACATTGTTTTGCTCATAGATTGTAATTAGCTCTAGTGGCAGCTTCAAAAAAAGTACTTCAAGTTCATGAATTTTCACACGATTGAGTGCTATTATCAATATTGTTAGCGCTTCTTGAAAATGATACAATCAATTACAAGCAACGCAAGCAAATGAGATTACAAACATGCTTGCTGGTAATGAACTAGAAACTAGTAGGGGAGCAAATCAAGTGGCACATTGCAAAGAGCCAGTGATACTCATTGGGACTATTACTTTAATTCTATTTGTAACTTGATAAAAATATTTAATGTTAACTGCACTGTTCTTAATAATATCATTGAAGAAGGAACAGTTAAGCGCAAATAGGTGAGGTTTATGGTGTTAGCAAAACATTATAGTCATTGGAATTTGTTTTTACCTTACACTTGGGAAAGGAAATAAATTATTGGGAATTATTAATGTTGTTTGTCAAGCCTTAATGTTAAAGAATTTTGTGAAAAGCATGAAATTAGGGTCCCTAATATGAGTGCACAATACATCTTTGGAAGAGATCAATCTCGTCAACCAAATGTAACAGCTAAGCATCATTATCGAGTATATGTATTATTGGTAGCAATTGATGCTCAAATACAAGAGTTAAATAGCAAATTTAATGAGCAACCAATAGAGATTTTGACTTTGAGCTCTACTTTAGATCCTAAGGACAATTTCAAATTATTTGACAATGAAGTGATATACAAGTTAGCATAGAAATTTTATCTAATGATTTCTCTAAACATGAAGGAATTCTTTTGAAGTCTCAATTGCAGTATTATGGAATTGATATGCCATGTCATTTCAAAGATATTTGAACACTTGCTTAGTTATGTCAAAGATTAAAAGAAATAGGGAAATCAAGAACTTATCATGTAATTGATAGATTGATACATATTGTCTTAACTCTTTCGGTGTCCACAACAACAATAGAGATAACTTTTTTAGTCATGAAAATTGTCAAAACAAGACTTCGAAATAAAATGGACAATCAGTTTTTATCAATAATTTAGTTATTTACATCGAAAAAGATATTGCTGCTACTTTTAGTACAAGTTCAATAATAGATGACTTTGAATCTAGGAAAAAGCGCCAAGCTCAACTTTCATGGAAGACAATGTAAGTAATTACATTTGTAACCTATATAAGTTATCGTACTAAATATTATTATTTTTATTTTTTAAACTTGCATGCATGGGTTATGATGTATTTTGCTAATTACTTATAAAGATGCACTATCTTATGATCTTGCAAGAAAAACTTGACTTGTTCTTAAACATTGAAAATGCAATTCAAATATTTGAGTTTAGTTCATATAAACCTTTTACTTGGTTAGATGTTTAACTAATATGATAAACAATATGTTCTGCATATTTGTGACTTTTGAGTTTTGATTAAGGAATGTACGTTTTCTTTTATATTATGACTTTTTAAAAGAAAAAAAATAGGCCAAGTAAAAGTTAAAAGATATGTATTATCATTCTATGTTTATATTTTATTATTCATTACTTGTTAGTCTAGCCCTATGAGAATTGTCTAGCTCTGCTTCTGTTTGTTGGTATTTAAAAATTAAACTATAACTTTCAAGAACTATCATGCAAAAGAATTCTCATCTAATTATATCTTAATAACAAATATCAGAATCACACTCATGTATACATTAAAATTAAACTATAATAATATTGCAATTTACACATTTATATTTTCTTACAAGAATTTACGAGGTTGTATGCTTTTTTTAGGATAATACCCACTTTAAAACATAGGCATGTTTTGTCTATGAACTTTTTCTTTTCAGCTATAATTATATAGTTTCTATTATTTTACATTTTCAATGTTGAGAAGTTATTCAATTTTTCTAAAAAATATAATATGCTAATGCAGATGCACATTTAAGTTATCAAGAGTTATTTATTTAAGTTGTTTTTATTAATTGGGGTGTATATATAAAAGAGGGCATAGCTAGAGGAGGCTCATAAAAGTCACTTCACTATTCATCCAGGAGTGACAAAGATGTATCATGACTTGAAGCAAATGTTTTGGTGGCTTGGGATGAAAAATGATGTAGCTGATTGGGTAAGTAGATGTGTTGTGTGCTAGAAGGTCAAGATAGACCATCAACGACCTTTGGGTTTATTGCAGCCATTACCCATTCTTGTTTGGAAGTAGGAGGACATATCCATGGATTTTGTGACTGGTTTACCAAGGACCTAGATGAGTCATGACTCTATATGGGTGATTGTGGACCGAATGACGAAGTTTGGCCACTTCATACCCATTTGAGTCATATATCCATTGGAAAGGTTGGTGACATTGTACATTGATAGGATAGCGAGATTGTGCCTTCGACGATAATCTTAGATCAAGATTCGAGATTTACATCGCGGTCTTAGGGAGCCTTGCAAAAATCTTTTGGTTCAAGGTTGTGTTTGAGCACAGCTTACCACCCCCAGATGGATGGTCAGTTTGAAAGAGCTATTCAGACATTAGAGGATATGCTAAGAGCCTATGTTTTAGATGAAAGGGGAAGCTGGAATGAGTGCTTGGCTTTGGTGGAGTATTCCTACAATTAGGGGTGGATTCTATTGTCATTGAGGGGGGCGGTGGGCCCCCCTAACTTGGTTAAGTTTTTAAGAATTAAATATGCTTTTATTTAGTTGGCCTCTTCAAATAAATTTTCGAATTGGATACTTATATTGTCAATACTTCTTTTTTTCCCAGCCCAATTTTTATCACTTTGGCCTTTTAGTTGTTCATTCCAACCTCATATCTTGGGCATTTTAAATTTTTCATCACCACCTCACGTTGCTTTCTTGTTGACCCAAACAAAAAGAAAAAGAATCAACCCAAAAAAAAAATTAGAAGGAAGTGATCCAAATGAAAAAGAAAGCAAGTAACCCAAATTAAAAAAACAAATAAAGAAGCTAAAGCAGCATGCTTTCATCCTCAATACGCAAGTTTTCACCAACTTTCTCTTCTTTATTTCATCAAGAGACAAGAGGTGAAGCCTTAAGATGTGGTGTTGACAATGGTTGTAGCCCCTTTCTTGCATTCAAAGCTTGTCCATAGGTTGCTCTCCTGATAATGGGCGTTTATGCCACTTATCTTGCTTCTAAATCATAGCATTTTGCATAAGTTTAACTGAGTTTTTGATGAAAATAATTAGGATTTTGATTTTGTCCTCATTGTGTATTTTTTATAGAATCATTGACTATTAAACTAATTTTAGAATAACTATTGAATTAAAGCCTGTTACGTTTAACCTGTTTGTTTGAGCATAATTTTGTACATAGGAACTTTGGATTAAGTGTAAAATGTCAAGAATAAGGATAAGAACTCTTTGGAATGAGCTTGGAGCAAAGGAGTTGCAAAACAGGAGCAAAAGTACACAAACTCACTCTCGGGTGAGCGTTGCAGTGCTCATTTAGCACTGTAGAGCTTGATGACAAGATTACAGATAATTAATTTGTTTTGAGCCCCACTTTGGGCTAGTTTAGAGAGTAGTGTTTAAAGGATTGATACAGATTTTTACCCCTTTTTTTTTATCTATAGTGGAGGTAGCTAGAGCTCTCTCTCTATCTCTCTCTTTACATCTCTTTATCTCTCTTCTCTATTCTTCTCTTTCTAGGGATTCTATTAGTGAACTTGCTTTGTTCTTGGAGATTGTAACAAGGATCCTTATTATTGTTTCTAGGTACTTTTTGAATTTCATTGTTGTAATCCTCCAGAGATGGAGGAGTAAATTTTCTTACTAGTGTAAGGATTTCTAGATGGATTGAGATTATATTTGAGACCTCCTTTTTATATTGAATGCATTAGTTTTCTAAATATTCTTTAGTTTCTATTCTTGTAATTATTGTTGCGATTGTTACAATTTTTATTGGAATAACTAAATTGGTGATCGTTATTTAGGGAAACCCTTTGAGCATAAATTGATGGATTCATTAGTTTATGTTTGAGAGAGAACATTATAATTGACTTTTCGATTAATGGTTAGGTTATTGCAATTGATTCATTATATCAATATGATTCCTAAATAAATTAGGATTCTGTTTATTAATTATTTGTATTGGTCAAATTCTAGAGGTCAATCGATCACTAGTATAATTGCCAGTAAATATTTACTAATAGCCACTAATATGTTCAATATTTGGTTAATGATAATTAATTCCAATCTTAGGAATACTTTGCACTAGTGCCCTTTTTAATTGCCTCATTTTAATTCTTAAAACCCCCAAAATTTTCCAACTAAGTGATAAAACCTCCTTGAGAGATGACCTAGATTGTACCATTTACTATATTTTTGATGAAACATAGCATTAAAACTAATTCTAATACGAAGAAGTTGCAACAATCTCCGTCATCCCCCTCCCAGGCCATTGTTTTCTCGCTTTGACAAGTCACTCCATCGTCATCGTATATTGCATTGCGCATCATCACAAGTCGAGCGTGCCGCATGCTCTTCTGCGTCGTCACTACTCACAGTGTCGTGCACTTGCAAGTCATCATGCCGTCATGCTCTTGCGCTGCTTTGTCACTCTTGTCGGCGTCATCGCGCCATTCGGTCATTATGTGGTGTGGTCTCATCATTATCGTGATGTGTCTGTGCTTGTGTGACACACTGATATGCATTTGTATTGTTTTCTTTTGTTCTTGGTGGTCTGAGTTATCAAAGTCTCAATTTTTTCATCTTCTTGGTTAGGTGGTGAATTTTTTCCATTTTTTTTTCAATTGTGCAGTTTTCAGTCATTCTTTTTGGTTGTTTTTCTTATTTCTTATTCTATATCATTGACATATTACAATGTTTTTCATTATACAATAAAGACAAAACTATCAAATTTGTCCATCTAAAATTTTGCATTGACCAAGTTGGTTCCTGTTAAAAAAAAACTCTCAAATTAGTCCTTACAAAATTGAATAGTTGAACAAATTAGTCCTATACAAAAATCTCTCAAATTAGTCTATGCAAAAGTGAATTATCAGACAAGTTAGTCCTCTTTACCTAACTTATTAGAGGGACTAATTTGGCCGATTATTTAATTTTGTAAGGACCAATTTGTCTGATTTGAAGTTTTTACAGCAACCAATTTGAGAAATTTATTTTTCAGGGACCAATTTGTTTGATTATTTAATTTTGTAGGGACCAATTTGAGACTTTTTTACAGGGACCAATTTGGTCGATGCGAAATTTTAGAGTAACAAATTTGGTAGTTTTATCTTCAATAAATCTAGGAAACAATAAACTAGAGGGTTTATTACCATTTGTCATGTAGGCATGGAGCACAGTCTCTGAACAAAGAAACTTTAGAGATCATGTACAAGTATGAAATTAATGCATTGGTCTCCTTAAAAAGACAATATGGATGTCAATACCTTGATCTATTTTTGGAAGAGCATTAAGGAATTTGTGCTTCACCTTTTGTCCTTTTCCACAACCACATTTACATTAGATAACAAGACTGACATTGTGTTGTATGTAAATGTAATATGTAGCCTGGTTTTGTAGTTTAGAAGCTTTAAGAATCATGCTCATGTTGCATTTTTATAGTATAATATTTTGTGTGTGGAAAATTTGAGTTTAGTTTACTTTAGTTCAATTTTTCAATTTTAGTTTACTTGATACAAAAATTATCAAGGAATTATAAGATTAATAAGGAAAAATTTTCTTATAGGTAGATTAGATAGATGAGTAAAAAAGTAATCTACAATGTATAATAGTTAGAATTAGATACTTATGAGATAAAGAATATACCAAAACTGTAAGTATTAAATTATCGTATTTAGATTCCCGTTTCTTTGGATATTGTGAGTAAAGAAAAAGCATGTGTAATATTATTATAAATTTTCAATTGTAGGAACTTTTTGAAGCATATTATTTGATTTCCATGATAGCGAGGGCCTCAACCTAGATGAAAAGGGGGAGATATGTTGGATTGGTTCTCTCATATGTGTAAGGCACAAGCCCAATATTTTAGGGGTGCCTATCGACAAGTCTTATAGTATTGTTAGCTTTATCTTAAATGGTTAAATAAAGGGTGACTCGAGAGTTGTGAAGAGATAAGAAATTGATGGAATGTATGTCATTTTTGCTGGTTTTCTCAATAATAACCAATTTTCATCAAGAGAACAATCGAATGGCCAAATCTTGTTCGATTGACCTAAATTTTAACTAGAGATTCCTTACTTGTGATTCTTTAATAGGATGATGCAATTAGCTGTCTAAGGTCCAAAAAATTTCAGAAAAAAAATTGTGAACAAAGGTTGTTTTCTAATGATGTTTTGAACCCTTTTTTGTTATTTTTCATCTTATGGGTGACTGTTTGTTATTGTGGAAGAGTTGAAAATGTGTGCTCAGTGCATGTAACCTATAAGAATCCTTTTTGCCCTTTGATTTAGGTGATAATGGAGCTTTTATTGTCCTATGGACTTTTGTGATCTCTTATATGTAGAGGTTTTCTCCCATGTTAAATTTGATATTTTAATTTCTTCCTTATTTGGGTATTTGATGCTATTTTGTTGATGATATATTGTGTTCATAGTGCTTCCATAATTTTCTTTTTGTTAAAGAGTTTATTATTTCTGTTATCAGGCTTTACTAATCTTCAAAATAGTAATAATGTAGACAATTGAAATAAGATTTAACACGGAATAATTAGAAATCCATGAAATACATAAACAAATGATATATTTATGTAATTGTTATGTTTTGCAATAGAAAGTTGGCTATTAGGATTCACATAATGAACATGTCATGACCCACCTCAAGATCATGACAAATACGTAAATGGTATGTCTTCTATGCAAGCTTTACCTAAAAAGCACACAAAATAACAAGCAAATTTTGCCTTGCTTTTTAGACCACCCAAAATAAGAAGATACAATCCCTGCATAATCCATAATCATACTAATCATCATGGATCCAAGTATTCTCTAAATGTACCACTCATTATACAATATATATATATATATATATATATAACAAGGTAGAAATCCGTGATACCATTTCCAACATACATAATTTCAAAAATTTGTCTCGAGTTTAGAATAAATATTTAAGCACTTGGATTTAAAAATCCACATAACATACATAAACACACCTATGAATGTATGCATATAAACGGGTAATCCAATCTGTAATACTAACACTTTAATCTAAGAGCAATTACAAAGGATACATCTAGTGCTTGGACAATAAGGCTCACCAACATGGGAATATGACCCTACTGGAGAGCTGGGTTATCAGTTCCCTAATCAACATTTATATCTGAAAAGAGAAGAAATAATTAGGATGAGTTTTACAACTCATTGAGAGATAGAACACCTATAGCCTACACAAATCAACATAATAATAAGTAAAGAACATAAAAGCATTTGTTATGGGATTCTATACATTCCTTTGGAAACATAGTCACGTGCAATTACAAAAATTCAAAAGGGAGTCACCAAGTAGAATAATCGACTATATGAGACGTGACATATCATGCATGGGTTAGCACATCATCTGCTAACTAAAATTCATCATAGGCCCACTACCAAACTATACTAGGCATATGGCCAACATGCATGGGTTCATAGTTTTCAGACTTGGCTCGGTCATCGACTCATTCAAGATACCGACTCATTAGGTCACTGGTTCATCCAGTAGGTTGTTGGTTGAATTGGTTAAATCAAATTTAATTTAATTAATTTTTTATATTTGATATGACATAATGACACAATAAAATAACTATCCTAGTTGTTGGGAGCGCTCTTTATTCAACAAAAGATAACAACTTGAACTACACTGTAAATAAATTTTAATTATCTTGCATGCATGGTTCATTATTAGGTTGTGGGCGGTCTGTATAGCCGATTCATTGTCTGGTTTACTTGAAACTGGTTCACTGCAAGTCAAACCAATTTTGATCGATTTTTATACAAAATCAATCCAAGTCAAGAATTGAACCGAAGTAGTCCAACCCAGTTATGAAACTATGTATAGGTTAGCACCTCGCTTGCTAACTAGATGTTAGAACATCTCTTGCCAACTGGAGTTCATGGTGTTTTCCTCCTACAACAAATTAAGTAATCAATTCCTTATTTTCTTAAATCCACTTTGAATATCATTTTTATCCTCTGCTCATTTTTCAAATCACATATCGTTCTAAATCTAGTTCAAAATCATAAATTCACAATGAACAACATAATAATTCATACCATAATCCAATAAATAAAGATGAGACTTTCATAGGTTCACAATTTCATTATCTAAAAGACCTCATTTGGTTTCGAATTTTCATTTCATAAAACATATTATCATACAAATACTATGTTAGCATGCATATATAAAGCCATGGACATTCCATCTACCCATAGACTTAAATCGATGAGTGGAGATACAAATCAATGAAACCCAAGCCAATCTAGTAATAGTTGGAAGTATCTAGCATCATAAACATGACAACAACAACAATTATGAGCTAAATAATTCATAAATTAACATCAAATAACCTAGGATACATAACTCGAATTTTTGCCAAACCCTAGGTTCCCCATGACCACTCCAAGCCTCACATAGAGCATCAATACTCAAAAAGGAGTGTAAAATGGTCAGAATAACTTTATCTAAGAGAATTGATGAGAGGATTGAGAAAGGTGGGTTTCACCTTTTGTCACCTCCTCCAAGCTCCAAATCCAACAATAATGTTTATGTTGGAGTGTGAGAGAGATAAATGGAGGGGTGAAGGGAAGATACTAGGGGTGTTGGGAAGAGTGAATTTAGGTAGAGATTACAAATATTTGGTTAAGGGGAATAAAAATGGTGCAAGGGAATAAGAATTTTAGAGAGGAGGAAAATAATCAGGGTTAAAAAGGAGATTTGTGATGGTACACTATAGTGCTTAGGGGACGTTATTGCGTTCTGATATTTTTTTTTCCATTTTGGCTTATGCATTTTAGCACACTTAGGGGTGTGTTCACCCATCTTAGTTTTCATACGTTATTGCCTTGCATAATGTAGCATATATGGAGTGTGTTGTAGCATTCCTAAGACCTTCCAAAGTCATATTTTGTAGTTTTTCTACGCATTAAATCCCTACAAGAACCTTTAGACTTAAGAATAGGCATGTTTAATGCTCAAATAGGGTCTTGTTATTACATAAATAGACAGTAATTTAATTAAAAACTAAAAAATGGACTAGTAGATATCAATTATTGCATAACAATATATTACATATGGAAAACTAAAGAGAAAATTACACTAATCTCTCTTGAGATATAATGCAATTACATTTGACACTCATTTATTTTGCAAAATTCCCATTGGAAGTTCTTGAGGCACACTAAAATTACATTAGTCTCCTTTGAGATGTTTGTTTCAATATTTTTCTGTTATTTGGTATGGAAATCAAATATTGATTCATTAATTTAAGGTTTGATTATTCTATTAGTCCCTATAATTTTATTCAACTTTTAATTAGATTTCTATAGTTTAAAAATTTATAATTAAATTTTTTCATCAAACAAAATTTTGTAATATACCCCCTAAATTTAACAAACATTACAAAAATTTGATCTTAAACAGAATATTCTATGAATTTTCCTTCTTCTTCCTCATCTCTATCTCCCTTTTCCCTCTTTCACTATCTTTTCCAACCACCCTCATCTCTTCCTTTGTAAAAAGTAATAACATTAGACCCAATAAATTGGTTTTACAATTCTAAACCATTCATCCTTGATCCCATTGTGTTCTCTATTTGAAGGTCGCAGTGAGAGGACAAGAGAATAGCTAGCCAGCCTCTCTATGTTTTGCTTCAATCATTATATTGTGAGCAATAGAGTGCGCCCCCATCACCACTATCTCCTCACTCCCTACTTCTCCTTACATTCATCCTCATAGTTGAGCTCAGATGATGGTGATGAGGCTTCACGATGGCACTTTGTGGTTTGGCACATGGGTGAAGCATAATTGCAATGTTGGGGTTGAGATGGTGAAGTATAATTTTCAAAATTAGACTAAAGATAAACTTGGTCAAGTCATTAGGTTATTCGGTCACTGATTCAACGGGTGGGTCACTGGTTAAACTGGTTGAACAAGATTTAATTAAATAAATACATGAGAAATAAAATATATTAATATGAATCAAATATGTAATATATATATATATATTTATTGCAACATTATAAGATAAGGATGAATGGTCTAGTGGCTAAGGCACCTCCTTCACTCTCTTAGGTAACAAGTTTGAATCCTTCTAGAAACATTTTTGAAACAAATTTAATTCCTTATCTCAAGATCGGTCCAATCATCTGAATTGTAGCTCCAGATTGAATCAAACTCCACCGATTCAAACCAATTCTAATCAAGTTTGACAGGGTCAAGTGCATTTTCGGTTCAAGGGATGAACTAGATCGGCCAAGTGGCTAGTTTCTCAGTTTCCGGTCAAAACTGTGGTAACTAAAAAAAAATGAATTGACAACCACTCATGCACTTTAAGTGGTATGACTACCATAGTTTTTTCCCCACTTTTTTTTTCTTCTTTTCTTCCTTTGCTTCCCATAACCTTCCTCCTCACTTCTCTCTTTCTTTTCTTCCTTTTCTTCTCATTTCTTCTCATTCCCCATAACACTATTTCTTGCTTTCCTCCATTTTTCTTCTTCCTTTCATTTTCCACAACATCACCACCACTACCTCCACACCACATCAACTACCATTATCATCATCATCACATCAAATTGCATCTCTTTTCCCTCTCTCTAACACACGATTTCTTTCTATAAGTAGAAGAACAAGTTAGAGTTATGAGTTTTAAACTGTTCTTTTGCTCTAATCTTCCTCCTAGAATAGTAGGTAAGTTTTGATAACTCTCTTTTCATTCCATTGAGCTTCCTATATATTGTTATGGTGGATTTGTGGGTTTTGGGAATCCTATAGTGTAGAATTGCGGATTTAGTGATTTTTGACTAATTTATGTAAATTGGTGACATTGTTAGCTCATATATATTGTTATTATCTTGTTCCTAGAATTGTAGAGTAATCGGACACCAATTGGGGATATTTGGTTGCTTCAGGAGTGCTCTCCGGTTCCTTGGGAACCATTGTTGTGATTAGATTTAGTATTTGTGGTTAATTTCGTATGCTACAAATTATTTATGAATTTTATTAAAGCCATGTTGTCTTTTGTTAACTGATTTATATGATTTATATATTTGGAAAAATTTTATGGTAACTTATGCTTGAATTTAATATAATGTAATTTATGAGAAAATCTTATTTTGAGACTTACAAATATATATATATATATATATAATTATAGCACTCCCGTTGTGCTGTAGTATTGGTTATTGTAATAATGTACTTTTACAGGTTTTGTATTTAGGAAATGTTCAAAAAACAGAGAAAACTCTGTTCATTCTCTAGAATAATGTGTCTTAAGGCTAGCTAGGGAACAAGTTTCTTATGCGCCGGTCACAATCCGGATTGGGTCATGACAAGAATCGACCAGTTCGGTTCGGTTTTGAAAACTATGTGGTGAAGCAGTAGTGTTGAGGTGCATAGACAAAGGGAAAAGGGTGTGTACTATTTCTCTATTTTTTCAATCTTCTTCAACAAAGATGGCTTTAGGTTAGAAGGATTTGGATTTATACTAATTTAATTTGTCCTTGGTTTTGGTGAGCACTCTGTGGTTTGTTCGTGATTTGTGCTAATTTAACCAAGAAGGTTTCACCTGTCCTAAAATTAAAAAAATACAAAAACACAAAGATGTTTTCATGTGGTTGCAGAACAGTGGATTGATGGGATTGAAGATGATGATCATGTGCTGAGAATACATTATATTAAGTGAGTGTAATGATATTCTATAGAGTAAACCCCCAAGTTAGTCTCTGACAATTTCAGCGTCGGATAAACTGGTCCTTGACAACTGGAAAGTGTCAACTTAGTCCCTAATAATGTCAAAAGTCAGAGACCTACTAGTTCCTGGATGGGAAATGATAACAGTGTTAATGACCATTTTATTACCAGATAAATTGATTCTTAATGTCATTTGAAAAAAAAATATCCCCATTCCCATCGCCTTCCTTCTTCCATCTTCTTCAACCTTACCCCTCTTTTGCCATAAACCTAAAGTAACTATTTTTTCATCATAAAGATGCAAAATGCCAAGAAAATTCAAACTTTTCCAATGCTTGCCTAGTAACCAAACACAAACCTAGAAAAAAGTTAAAAGCTCACACCTCAAAGATGTCAAATTTTCCCTTTACTCAATGAACCAAAATCATCAAATTCAAATAATTATTTTTAATAATCAAAATGCAAATGTTGGAAAATCTGAATTTGAATTGAGTCTACAAACTTTCCCACAAGCTATATCAGTAACCAAACACATCAAACCTTGGAAAAAAAAGGTGAAAACTTGAGTCTCCATTTTGTAATTATCCACATCCCAAAATTTTTCCTCCACTTTCTCAACAAACAACATATCCTTCTCCCCCAACCCAAATGAACAACTGAACTTACCCTTCAATTGCCTAAAATTTAGTAACCAAACACCAAAAACAGCAAGAATAGGGGTGATGGTTTGGTAGCAAATTGGCTTATTATGACAAATCAAAACAGAAAAATAGGGATCATGGTTTGGTAGCAAGAACAGGTGGTGGAGGAAGGGAGTGTGATGGTGGCGATCCCCACGAGGAAGGAAGAGCTTCACGAAGAAGACGATGTAGCGATATCGGGACTGCCATACCCTCCAACAGTGACGGCAAGGCCATCGCAGCGTTAGTTTCATGTTGTCTTCAAGTTGCCTTCGCATCAGCGGCAGCTGCTTCTATCAAGTTTGGTGGTTGCAACTCCAAGGACTTGGTCCTCATGGTTTTCTAGTGAAGTTAAGGTTGTGATGTTGATGGTGGTTCATGGTGGTGGCTGGGCTAGTGGCTGTAATGGTAGATTTTGGTGGCTATGGGTTGTGATTTTTGTGGTTTTCCAGCAAAAATTGGGGTCATGGTGGTAATGGTGGTTTACGGTGGCTAGCTAGTGAATGATTCAAGGTAGAGATGTAGGCCGCTTAGTAGATGGGAGTAGCAGAGGGGGCGGAGATGGTTGCTAACTAGGAGATGATTTGGCTTGTGACTTTGTTGATTCTATATGGGTTTGATTTTGGTTTTTGACTATGGCTTCTCTTATCTAGTGGTAGTGGTGATGAGGATAAAAGATAATAGAAGAAGGAAGGAGATGTGGAATGCTAATTTTTTTTTTTTGTAAATGACGTTAGGTACTAATTTGTCCGGTAATGAAATTGTCATTATCACTATTACTATTTTCCGTTTAGGGACTAATAAGTGTCCGACTTTTGATATTGTCAGGGACTAAGTTGACACTTTCCAATTATCAAGGATCAGCTTGTCCGATGTTGAAATTATCAGGGACTAACTTGGGGGGTTTACTCATATTCTATATTAGTTTTGGCCATGGATTTCTATTTCATATAAATTAAATAGTTTAAATCAACGAGGTGTGTGATACACCTGACTACAATTGGTACACCATAATATTGACCGAATGTTTTTGTATCTTTGAATATAGACAATGATTTGATTGAATTTTTTTCCCAATATCTGCATTTGATTGAACAAATTAAATTATAGGGACCTAATGAAAATTAAGTGAAACTATAGGAAGCAACAAAATAATCAATCCTTAATTTAAGTGATAAAAAATATAACATGTGACATATACATTATTATTAAGGATAAAATTATAATATTTTGATAATATTTAACATATTAATTAAATAAAATATCTTTTTTTCTGTTAAATTTTTTTTATCACATGCAGATGAAACTTATAATAAGGGATATTTTAGTTAATATATGTCAAATATTGTCAAAATATTTAATTTTATCACTAAGCTAGTGTTTCTTTACTATATTTGGGACAGAAATACAGAGATACTAGAGACATAAACCTGTTTGATGGTGAAGACAGGGACAAAAAAATGTAAAATTTCTGTACCTCCAAAATATGAAGATAGTGGAGATAGGATAAGGAGACAAAAATTTAATATTCTTTTATCCAATAATACCCTTATACGTATTTATTATCTATATCTCTGTCTCCATTGTCTCCATCTCCATTGTCCCTGTATTTTTGTCCCTATCTCCCTACCAAACGCTACCTAATAATTATATATGTATATGTTATATGTTATCTTTTTTATCATCTAAATTAATGAATTAACATTTATAGGAAATGTCACTATGATTTTGTAAAATAGAGATGTGACGAATGTAGTTATACTTGTCTTTAGTAAAGGTCAATCTAATTAGCCTACAAAATTTAAGATGAGGGTGCATGAGAACACAAAACCACCCCAAAAGAGTGTTGGCTATCTCAAATAAAAATGATGTCTCTTTCAAATTAACTAAGACGTTGGGGACATATTTCAGTCTCACGTGAAGTCTTGCCCACAAAGATGGAGGGAAAGAAAAAGAAAAAGAAAAAAGGACATCATCTCACTGGCACCAAGCAAATGCAAGCAGTAAACTAATTTATGTTGACTAATTAAAATTGCATTTGATATCTTTATATGTATTTGTTGATAGTAACAAATGAATTATGCTTCTTATAACTAAATAAGAGGTACTTTACCTTCTGGTCTTGGGAGTCTCCTTTCATCCTGGTCACAAGCTTCACTTATATCCAGTCATTTATGCTGTTGAAGAATTGAAAATAAGCAAGCCTCCATGAACATTTGAAGAATAAAGTTCCACAAACTCCCCAAAATCCAACATATGTTGAGGCATCAAAGGTATCCAATTGAGTGCTTTTCAAGTGGTGGGCCACAAGGTCATTGTTCCCTGCATATGTTGAGGCATCAAAGGTATCTAATTGAGTGCTTTCTGGAATTTTCCCTGATAAGTTGTTGAAAGACAAGTTCATGAAACTGAGAAAAGTCAAATCTGACAGGCTTGCTGGAATTCTACCATGAAGATAATTTCTTGACAAGTCAAGTGATTCCAGCATTGTCATATGACCAATGTTGCTGGGAATGTACCCTCTGAGACTGTTTCTTGAAAGATTTAAGCCAGCCAATGCTGCAAGTGCTGTTATACCGTAAGGCATCTCACCAGTTAGGTGATTGCAGGAAAGATCAATAATTGTCATCAGTTCGAGATTTTTTCCATATTCTCTATTTTCACCTTTCCATCCCAATATTGCTTCGTCATTGAAGTAGTGAATGTCGTTACTTACATCTAAAAAAAGTAGATTTTCTGTGTATGAAAAGTTTGCTCTCGGAAACATCATATTAGACAAAGCAATTATGCCACTGAGACACTGCGGTATTTCTCCAGCAATATTGTTTTCAGAGAGATCCAATACTTGAAGATGTAATAGATTACACAGACTCGTAGGTATGCCTCCATGGAACTTATTTGCTTTTAATCGCAACAGAATCAAATGATGCAGCTTGTCGCCTATCCATGGTGGTATTGTTCCTTCCAGATTGTTGTCCCCGAGATCAATTAACTTCAAAGAGTCAAATTTGGAATTGCACCAGAGAAATTGTTGTTATTTAGATGGATCGTCTCAATTTGTCGTAAAGCTCCAAATGACTTGGGTATTTTTCCTGAGAAATTATTGTTTTCCAAGTGTAGAACTTGTAATCTTTGAAATTGTCCCCAGCAATCTGAAGGTTCCCCTGCTAGTAAGTTACTAGCTAGGTCAAGATAGGTCAAACTGAGTTGTGGTGTTGCACAGAAAGTAGATATGGACCCAGAGAACATATTATTTGAGAGAAATAGGCTGTGTGATTCTGGTGGAAAATGAGGTAGCGCACCAGACAAATTGTTGAAGCTTAGATCCATGCTCATATACCGAGCATATGCAAAACCATTGAGTGGTTTACTTGGAAGTGATTTAGGCAAGGATCCTGTAAGTTTGTTATGTGAGACATTCAAGTATTCCAAACTTGAAGATATGTTCCAAAACCACTCGGGAAATGAATGGAAATACCACTGTTCGGAATATGCAACACGCGAAGATGTGTTTGATATTTGAGCAATGATGGAAAACTAGGACCCAAAATACATGATGATGCCAATAACATTGACAGTTGAAAAGGTGGAGCCCAATTGGAACTCAAGTTGAGTGAGAGTGAATTATCGGAAACAACAAAAATTGCCAGTTCCGATAGGTTGGATAAATGTGCTTCACTGATGACACCACTCAACTTATTTGAAGACACATCAAACCATAAGAGAGAGGAGAGACGTCCAATAGTATATGGAAGTGTCCCGCTCAGGTGATTTTTGGAAAGATCCAAGTAGACTAGTAACGCAAGTTTGGAAAAATCGGGTAATGGCCCATTAAACAGATTTTCGGAAAGATCTAAGGCTTCTAATGACCCAAGTTTGGCAAAATCAACTAATGACAGTGGCCCAGTCAAGTGGTTATGGTTTAGCCAGAGACTCGTAAGATTAGGGAAGTAACTAGATGAGTGTGGAAATGACCTAACAATGCTTGAATTTCCAAGAGATAATTCCTTCAAGGAGGGAAACCTTGAAAAATCTGGAAGTGGTGCTGAATGGGTTAGCACCAAGATCTAACTCCTCTAAACTGTTTTTTGTGCACAATACAATCGTCTTATGTAGTCATTGAGTTGGCCAGAAAATTTATTGTTAGACAACCCAGCTGTTTCTGTGATTTTCCAGATTTTTTTCAGTTTTCCAGATTTGTAAAGGAAAAACTGAAAAAATTGAAAATTATTTTCAGTTTTCAATTTTTTCAGTTTTTCCTTTACAAAACAGAAAACTAGAAACTGAAAACTGAAAACTGACAAAGCAAATTTTCAACGGACATAAAATCTGGAAAGATGCTGATATTCTGCCATCAAATTCATTGCCTGAGAGATCAAGATTTTTGAGAACTTTGCTAATATTAAGCAGCCATGATAAACTTGAAGAGTTCAAGTTATTCTGTGCTAGTCCAAGGACTTGGAGAGAGGTGGAAGAGTTCATCCGGGGAATAGAGTTAAGATTGACCCAAGGAAGTCCACAATAATCTACATGAAGCTCCAACAAAGAAGGGATTTTGCTTCTTGATGATGGCCAATCAACAGCTCGACCAAGATCAACATATGACAGATCAAGGCGACTCAAATTCCAAAGGCGAGAAATCCACATAAGGTCATTTGCAACTAAATCAAGATTGGCTGAAAGGTCAAGAGTTCGCAAACTCGAAAGGTTTCCTTAGAGTACGAGGGATGGAACTGACAAGTTCATTACCTGAAAGCCTCAACTCTATCAATTCACCAAGTGAACCAATACACTTGGGGATCTTCCCTTCTAAATAATTATTGCTAAGATCTAAGAAAATTGAATGCTGCAATTCACGTATTGCAGTATCCATCTTACCTCCCAGTGGGAGAGCATTGCTTCAAAAATTGAGATCCAACCTGGTGACATGACCAGTTAAATGATTGCATGAGATTCCTTTCCATAAGCAGCAATCTTCACCTTCCCATGTGGAAAGAGTGCCAGTCTCATCAATGAAACCATCTTTTAGCTTGAGAAGAGCTTGCCTCTCTGTCTCTATGCACCTCTTCATATGTGAACTTCCCAACACATAAACAGATGCATAGAGTGGCCACCAGACAGAAGAGACAGAGACTATGGCTAAACATGGTGATCAACTCACCTCTCTTTGGAATATTTTTAGACATTGAAACTGGACAATGTATAGATATTGTGTCAACTGAATCATGAAGTGAAACATAGCTAATGGCCATTTACAAACGGCAATTAAAAGAAGCTAAATCACTTGGCTGACCAGATCAACTCCTTGAAAGTTGTCTACTTGTGCCCTTGTTTCTTTCATTGTTTCTTTCAGCCAAATTAAACTAATAATTTACTGTGCCAAACGATGCACGTTATTTACCCTTGCGAAGAGATATCTCCTTGTCAACATCGTTGCAAACATTAAAATCAACTGAATTTATCGGAGGGTCATACTTCTGTGCAATTAAGCAAAACCTCTAGTGTATCATTATATCCATCCTTTTCTCTTTTGTGGAAACGGCTCTCAACGGTTGCATATGCACCTTCCTTCCTCCTTTGTATGTATTACAATTGCATTATTTAATGAAATTTTTTATTTTATCTTTCATAATAATTGCATTATTATAAGAGTAAGAGGAATAAATTTTGATCATATAATCATACATAGATAGTTAAAATTTAAAGATAATTAATGATAATTAATACTCACATACTCATTTAATAATACTATTGGATAGAGGGCATCATAATGACAATCTCCAATTTTGATTTAGTATAATATAGGTTAATAGACCAAACCTGATGGCATCTTTTGTTTTTTCTTTCTTTTTCGACAATTAGCATCTTTGTATTTTGGATCCCTAGACCTATAAAACGTACAAGCCAGAGCTAGAATTTAATAATTTAATTCTAAGCTGAGAGCAAAACAAGTGTAAAAAATAAAAAATAAAAAATTTTGTCAACGATTTATGAATTTTAAAATATATATTTTAAAATATTTATAAAATCTAATAATACAAAATTACTTGACATTGCCATATAAAACTCATCAATGCTGCTCCGCTCCTTGCTAGAAAGTCATAAAAGACTATATGTATGTATAACACCTGTCACATTTAGGCGCTACGTATCGCCGTCCTCAATGAGAGTGTAACACCCGAAATGCAAATATTGTCTCTTTTCAGTAAATTGGAAAAGAGGATATCTATTGAATATCAAAATGACTATATTTTATTATACATATTACTATCATCAATTCTTTATCTAAACTTATTTTATTGGCCTTGATCAAAATTTGACTAAGTTAAGGAATAGATATTATTTTATACAATACCAAATCTTCAATTGCTTGCCCCCACCAAAATTTCCTATCAAAGTTCACGACTGATAGCTATATGATAGTCCATCATCGAGTAGTGTTCAGCTATAAGAATTAGTTTTTCGGCTTCTCATTATTTCCTGTTTTCTTTGATCTTGTACCGATTAAAAGAGACGCTTGATCTTGTTTTTTCTGTTAGCGTGAATGTGATATGTTTATGTTCTGAAGGGGGTTATGAGTCAGCCAATGACATGGGATAAAATTCTGAACGTTAGAATAAGGATTAGATTATGGAGTGGGATGAACTTTTAACCAAAACCAAAATGAATAATGAAATCTAACTATAGAATTAAAAGCACTCAGGTAGGGTCAAATAATACTGACAAGTGGGATCTAATTAAACACATGTTAACATTTCATTGGGCCAACCAGTACAGGGTACTGAACCGGTCATTTTACCCGGATACGCAAGCACCGTGAAATTGAAGGACGGAAGAAGGGGGTGGTTAAGGTGTGACTCTGTTATTGTTAAGTTTTTTATTGAAATTTGGTTCGAGAAATTAGTCCCATATTGTTTAGAATTGGGATGGAAATGAGTTGTCAAGACTATATATAGAAGTCTAAGTTCTTCATTTCAATTTGTACCCGTCAGAAATACTTTAAGTTTGTACCTGATTTTCTTCCTCTATACTCTTGTTTTAGAGTGCTGTGAGGTGTAGTTCAAATATTTGCTTTGTGAGAGTATGAGTGTACTGGAGTGTGATAAGAGAGAAGTCTGTGTGTTGAAATAATTTTCACATAGTGAAATTCTCTGGTTGTCTTTTGACGACGGCCATGGTTTTTCTCCGGTTTTGAAGTTTTCCACGTTAAATTCTTGTGTTGTGGTTGTGTTTCTATTTTATTTCTCTGTTTAGGGTGGTTCTCAAGGAGGGAAAGTGTCTTAATTTTTCAACAATTGGAATCAGGAGCTTTGGTTCGGTGGGATTTATTCTTAGTATGCTCTGTGGTTGCAGCTTAGTCTGATCTTCCACATCAGAAAAGAATTTCTCCCTGGTGCTTGAGGATCATCCTTGCTTGCTGTTGCTAGAAGACAATGTGATACTGTCTGTTGCTGGAAGGCAGTGTGATACTATGAGAGTGCGGTTTGGAAAGGTTATGGCTAAGGAAAGACTTGGTATTTAAGCGTGTCCATTGTGACCTACCTCTCTTTCCTGGGAACCCTCCTGGTGCACAATTTACAGTTGATTTATACTATTCCAATATATGGTTGCAACAATGTCAAGTTTTTTTCAAGTGCTGTGAAATACGATATAGAGAAATTTGATGGAAGAATCAATTTTGGCTTATGGCAGATACAAGTCAAGAATGTGTTGATACAATCAGGTTTGCACAAGGCGTTGAAAGAAAAGCCTGAGCATGTAAAGAAAAATTGTCCAAGTGGCGTGGTGTTGGAGAGGGACTCTCAATCTGATGCTTGCAACATTGCTCTCCTAGAGGGAGAGGATGATCTTTACTAGAAAGTAAGAAGTGTATCCTCATGGCATTACCGCGCTGCCATGGAAAAGGATAAGTTGTTGCTAGCGGATCCACAATTGCACACAGGCATTGATTGGCGTTGAGATGTAGGGTGTGTGGTGGGAGTTATGTCGATGACTGAGAAACTTCTAGGAAAAGCCAATGTGGAAGTTGCACCATAACTTTTCAGCAAGGTTTCAACATGTGCCAAGGTGAAATTCTTGGAATTGTTTTATTCCAAGTGAGTGTATTTTTTATGGTGGAGTATGATAGTTCTTTGAACTATGATTGTTGGTATAGACAATGACAGCAAGAGATTGTCGGTGTTGACAATGAAAGATGAAGCTGTGTTTATTTCAATCAAGGTGGAGATTGTTAAGTTTTTGATTGAAATTTAGTTTGAGGAATTAGTCCCACATTGCTTAAAATTGGGATGGAAGTGAGTTGTCAAGGCTATATATAGAAGCCTAAGTTCTCCATTTCAATTTGCACCAGTCAGAAACACTTTAAGCTTGTATCTGATTTTCTTCCTCTGTACTCTTGTTTTAGAGTGTTGTGAGGTGTAGTTCAAATATTTACTTTGTGAGAGTGTGGGTGTACTGAGGTGTGGTAAGAGAGAAGTCTGTGTGTTGTAATAAGTTTCACATAGTGAGATTCTCTGGTTGTCTTTTGACGGCGGCCGTGGTTTTTCCTCGGTTTTGGAATTTTCCACGTTAAATTCTTGTGTTGTGGTTGTGTTCCTATTTTATTTCTCTGTTTAGGGTGGTTCTCAAGGAGGGAAAGTGTCTTAATTTTTCAACAGTTATCTCCTCTGTAATTCTGCATTTGTAATTCTGTTACAGGATTCCTATTTCTTGATTCACATTCTATATCTTAAGCTGGCGGTAGTGGGTGCAAGAAAATGGGTATCTTAAGAACAGATTATCAACTAGTTAGTTAGTTAGTTATTCTGTTAATCAATTGGTTAGCCTTTATTGTTAATATATATATATATATATATACACAGAGATATACTGATCTGTATTCACACACTTTTTGACTCAATAAGAAAGTCTCTCTCTGTCTCTCTGTCTCTCTCGTTTGCAAGAAACTGGACATGATACCAGTTTTTCCCGCTTCCACCATTTTCTTTCTCTCGAGTCCTCCTATGGCAAACGCCAACCTAAAACCCTTTCAGCCCTTATTTCATTCACCCAAATGAAAATCCTTGAGTCTCCATCATCTCCACCACTCTCGCCGGCCAATCTAACTACCACACATGGTGTGAGAGGTCACCATGGTTGTCAAACTAAAGAACAAATTCCAATTTGTGGATGGTTCAATTCCTAAACTAGATTCTGCCGATTCAACCTACAAAGCATGGTCTGGATGCAACTAACTTGTTCTTTCCTCGATCAATTGATCCCTTAACAAAGAAATTGCGCTTAGTATGCTGTGGCGTAAAGTAGCTCTTGATGTTTTGGAACGCTTTGATACCACGTCAAGTTTCTTGCAAACGAGAGAGAGAGAGAGAGAGAGAGAGAGAGAGAGAGAGACTTTCTCATTGAGTCAAAAAGTGTGTGAATACAAATCAGTATATCTCTGTACATACGTTAGCAGTAAAAGCTAACCAACTAATTAACAGAATAACCAACTAACTAACTAGTTGATAATCTGTGCTAACTAACTAATTGATAAGCTGTGACATGGATTCAGGATTGTTTGCTTTATTTAATACCAGTGCATAATTTCTTGTCGGTTTATCCAGTAGCTAGCCTAACAGTTATGCTTCTAGGAGGTCTGTCGTTAGCTAAATAATTTCCATCATTAGAGCCGAAGGAGATTTTTTTTTGGTTAGAAAAAGGGATGAGTTAAGGTCTCCCCTTATAAAATTAAAATTTAATATGTTGACAAACAAAATTGCCAAAAATCTTGCATTCTACACCATTTACATCAAGATATCCATGTCTTCTAGCTGATGTAACACTGAAAATGGCAGGCCCTTGGAATTAAGAAAAGATCTTGACATTGTCATACTTCCTATGAATACTTGCCTTAATAAACCCACATGCTTCCAAAGGCTTCTTCAAGTGCCCTCTTCCTGCTTATTTCCAGACTCCATCCACCTGCCCTTGCTCCTCTCTCAGCTCGCAGCCTCATAGTTTCCTCATCATCACCAGCAAATCCCAGAATGTCACCCCCTCGTAGTGGTAATGGTTGTGGCGCCATGCCAGTGGGTCTTGGCTGTCCTGGAAATGTAGGTGCATATTGTCCCTGCGGAACAGTACCAAATCCTGCTTGAGAATTTTGGTTTGCAGCCTGTTTCAAGAGAATAGAGAAAGTTACTCCAATGCATATAGTGTATCCTGCACATCTGCTACTAGATATTCAAGCAAAAACAAAACAAATCATTTACCATGGAGGATAGTACATATTGGCTGAAGTGAACTTAATGTCCCTAACAAACAAACCCGCTAAAAAGAAAGAACAAAACTTCAAGCAAAAGTTTGGTCGGTACCAAATACTAAGTGGTGAAAGGAGCCTGGAAGGATCAAAACTTTTTTCTAACCCTACTGGGACGTCAGATTTTTCAAAGTCGTCTCATATTAAAAATCTCACAACTGGTATCCCAAAATTACTTACTAGCAACAGCAACCCAAAGCAGGACCAACTAGAGACACAATCAGTGAGACCATAAATGAATCTCAGTATTTGGGCATGTGCAAAGAAGATCTATAGAGGCTCCCGTAAGGAGAGTTGATCAAAACTAGGCTAGAGGAAGACCGAGAAAAACTATAGGTGAAATTATCAAAAGAGACTTGAAAATAAATGATTTAAATATAAATATGATTCACTATAAAACATTATGGTGTCATCTGATCTATGTTGATGACCTCATCTAGTGGAATAAGGCTAGGTTGTTATAGACAGAAGGAAAGCTTAGCAGCCTTAGTAATCTGACCAGTTCTGTCAGCCATCCACTCTTCTGCAAAATCCCACTCAAATGTAGCGACTATTCTATGCTTCCACTCTCAACAACTTGAGCTTGTTAATTAATGATAATATCACTTCATTACCTCTTTGTATTTCTTAAAAACCATCAGGTAACAACAAAGTTCCTCCTCACCACGCTGGGTTGGCTATTTTTTATTTCTTAGCAATATTTTTTTAAAAAAAAAACTGACAAGGATTTATTTATGAATTTGGGATTTCAATTGATTAGTATATTTTCCTGTCTGGAATTCTAGAAACATAGGAAGTAGTTGTTTACATCAACGACTTGCAGCTTGTTACATGCTTGTGAATGAAAATTGAAGATGTAACACGAAAAAATTGAATAAGCTCAATCTCAAATAATTGAACTAGTTAATTTTAAGCTCAACATTGTGCCAAAAAAGTAAAGGAAGTCATTCAAATAAATTAGCAATACAATGCTCACCGCATCATTATCAGTTTGTGCAGGTTGGCCCTTACTTGCTGCCAGAGCTGCAGCTAATTCTTCAGCCTGTTTAATTATCACCAGCATAACAATACATTAAGAAAGCTGGTAGTAAATTCACACTAGGATTACAAACTTAAATGTCACTATTCTTATTGTTAAGGAGTGATCTTCTAAAACTGATTAATATGATTTTGCAAATCAGGACTCATAAACTGCATATATGGAAGGGACTGGAATAATGAAGAGAGCATCCTCACAAAAGTACCTTTCGGGCTCGATTAATCATTATTTGCTCTGCATTTTCTTCCTGGTATTTAGCAATTTTTGCTTCAATGGCAGCAACATCTATTCCTTCAATCAAGTTGAATGCTGCAAACGGCAGAAAATGGAATAAAAAATCTTCTCAACAAAGCAAAAGTTGAATAAATGAATTGTAAACAGGATATTTAAGCTTACTCATGTCCTCTACTTCCTCCAAGTAATCGTTGTATTCTCTCAAAGATGGAAAATCATCTTCACGTTTATTAAATCTACAAATTCACAGCAAAGTAAAACACACATGGACAATCAATGAATTGGGTATAACATGGCCCGACACTGAGAAGTGAGAACTGAATATATTCCACAAAATGTTTGAACCTAAATATCACATATATGAATCTAGCAAGGAAGATACAATATGATAGAAAAAACTTACATGCTAGCAATCCTCCTCCTTATGGCCATTTCCTTATTGTGCGGATTGGTACTGGAGACCACCATTTTGCTGCCGTCAGCTTCCCCTTCCCTCCTTTATCCCAACTGAACTTTAAGCATTCAAAAATGTTGAAATTGTGGGTGTTAGATCGGGAAGGAAAAAAAAAAGAGAATAAAGAATTTAAATAATATGAAAATATATTGTGATGTAAAGTGATACAAAATACAATGAACCAATTCCTATTTATAAAAGTAATTAATCCTAATCGTAATTAAATAAATAAACAAATCAAGAAATAAAGGTAAATATGGAAACTAATCCTAAGATATTATCTAAGATATGATATAATATTATTAGAAGTAATAAAGATATCACTAAATATTGCCTTATTTCAAACACTCCCCTTTCGAGCTAAAGCTTACTAAGCTTTAAGTTTGTTATAATTAAATCCTTAACAATAAAGAAATAAACATAGGCAGTCGTGGAGGAAACAAGGCCAGCAGGGGGCAGGCTTCAAGGAAAAGTCAGCTCACAGGGCCAGTTACTGGGAAAAGTCTCAAATGCTTAACCACCCATGGTAGAAGCAAACATCTTCAAAAATTGCTTAACCACCAAAGACAGAAGCCAATAATCATGCTTAAGCATCTATGACAAGAGCAAGCAACTTGAAAAACTGCTTAACCACTGAGGACAGAAGCTAAAATCCAAGCTTAGCCACCCAAAGCAGAAGCCAAATCCATGCTTAACCATCTGAGAAAAAGCCTAAATTTGATGTTTAACAACCCAAGACATAAGCCAACATCTTGAAAATTAGCTTAACCACCATGGATGGAAGTGAATCACCAATACTTAACCTTCCAAACTTGATAGAATAAGGAATGAGAGCAGTACAAAGAAAACTGGGATGGCACCTATCATAGAGAAGATGGTAGAATCTCACCTCAAGTGGCTTGGCATGTTTGGAGGAGACTTGTAGAGGTCCTAGTAAGGAGAGGATCAAATGGAGAATAATATCATAAATAGAGGTAGAGAGATCAAGGAAAGCTATTGGAAAAATAATTAGATAGGATTTAAATGTTAATGGATTTAACATGAATATGATATATGATAAAACTCTATAGCATCACTTAATCCATATACCCGACCCACTTAGCGGAACAAGGCTTAGTTGTTGTTAATATTATGCAAGGACCATGTCTTAGCTGATTAATATAGGAAATGATGAGTGCCCAGTTATCTTATTGTGGACATATAGTACTACATCATAGCACTCGCTGGTCGCTGCTTAATCAACATTCCTCATGTAGGTATTATCATAAGGTGCCTTTCTCATTATACTATCCAAACAAGCACCTAGTAGGGGACCATACTCTCTACATAGTCAAGGATAATGGCTGTGTGACCCTGAAGTGAGTACGTTATACACCATTTTGTTGCAAACCTCCATATGGAATCCTCCGTCACAGATGGATCTGTCAACCTCCGGCATCCTGAATTCCCACTTCATCCTCAAGCATCTTAAGCTTGATATATCACCGCTTCTGAATTCATCCGCTGCTATCATATCTCCATCTTCCTCCAGGTGATAGACACTTATATATGTTCCACCAAAGAACAAATAACACTTACATATGTTCCACCAAAGAACAAATACTAAAGGAAATATGCCAATCACTAAATCAACAAAGACCTTTTGAACGTGGTGAACCCATCAATAATACCAATGACCATAAGAACCAAAAACAAAGTACAACAACAGCAAACTACAATAGCAGCAGCTAGCACCTAAATACAAAACCATGAAGAAAACATACCGGCTTTCGCAAAATATTAACATGGCTACAAAAAAAAAAAAAATCAACAGCAGTTCTCGTACTTTTTCAATCTTCACAGCCTTTAATTTAGTAGTAGACACATCTAGAGTTCTTTTTCTGCATTACTAACTAATTGATAAACTTTTTTCTGCATTACTAAGCCAGGTAGCTACATACTACGTAGGATAAAAAGTACGAGAATCCATCTATAATTAATAATATTGTGGACTTACATTCAACAGACATTCCCTACGACATTCAACTCCTCAAAATCTTCCTCGGATGAAACAAACTCCTCACTATGTACATAGCCAGCATCTTTCATTACCTCATTTAGTCCATCCATCAAGGGGTAAATCTCATAAGCATGAGGGTTGGAAGTGTCGCCCACCAAAAAGGGAGAAAACTCATTGCCAGCATCAACCCAAGCACAACCAGGAGCCTTTTTCACACCCAAATTCCTCATGTAAGTCCTCACGTGTGCTAGTTTGCTCCAACAACCAGCAGCAGCATACATGTTGGCAATCAACACATAATAACCTGAGTGGTCAGGTTTCATTTCCAGCAATTTTCCCGCAGCCCATTCCCCCATCACTGTGTTTCCATGGATCCTACAAGCTCCTATGAGAGTGGCCCAAATTGCTGAAGTTGGCTTGTATGGCATCCCCGTGATAACTTCCTTTGCTTTGTTTAGAAGACCAGCCCTCCCAAAGAGATCAACCATGCAAGCATAGTGCTCAATGCGCGGAATTATCCCATGAACATCTATCATTTGTTTAAAGAGCCATTGACCCTGGGCTACAAGACCAGAATGACTGCAAGCCGTTAAAACTGCAACCATTGTCACATGATCTGGTTTGATGTTGAGCTTGCACATCTCTTCAAATAGTTTTAGAGCAATTTGTCCTTCTCCCTTCATACCATATCCCATAATCATGGAAGTATATGTGACTTCATCTCTCGTACTTAATGAATCAAACACTCTTTTGGCTTCTAAGACTTGGCCAGACCTTGAATACATGTCCACGAGAGCATTCCACAATAATAAGTAATTTTTAAACTCTTCACGCTTCATAATGTAGCAATGAAACTCTCTCCCATGCTGTAGGTTCGCTATACGGGCACAAAGGGGAAGAACACTTGCTATGGTCACAAAATTTGGTTCAACACCCTTGTGCAACATTTCTCTAAAAAGGAGAGAGACTTCCTCAGATCGATCCATGTGAGCATATCCAGAAAGCATAGCATTCCAAGTAATCAAACCCTTCCCTTCCATTCTATGAAACAACATATATGCTTGCCTGAGGTCCCTACACCTGGAATACATTGTAATTAATGCATTTTTTACATTGTCAAACATATCTAAGCATGTTCTAATAGCATGACCATGAATCTCCTTTCCCAATTTAAGGGCTCCAATGTGGGAACATGCATTCAACCCAACAACCACTGCAACATTGTCCAAATGAATGTTTGTTCTCATCTGAGAAAGTAGCTTAAGTGCCCCACTGAAATTGCCTGAATGTAAGCACCCTCCAGCAATGGTGTTCCATATGATCACATTCATTTCAACACCCTCCTCCTGCATGCGTCCAAACAGCTGAAATGCTTCCTCCCACACGCCCCTAGAAGCGTAACAACTAATCATAGTGTTCCATGAAACATCATCCCTAGCCGGCATATTATCAAACAATCGGCGAGCAACCTCTAATTCCCCAAGCCTACCATACATGGAGACCAACGCATTGTGCACAAACAAGCTCCAACCCATCGAGCTAGCTTCAATAGACTTATGAACCTCCACCCCAGCAGCACCATCCAACAATTCGCCACAAGCCTTGAGAACAGAAGGGTAAGTGAAATCATCCGGTTCAATCCTCTTTTTCACCATTTTCCTATAGGCAGAAAGAGCCTCCACAAACAACCCATTTCTAACATAAGAGGAGATAAGTATGTTCCAAGGCAAGGGGTCCAAACTAGTAGAGCTTTCAATGAAAACATGAGCATCATCTAGGAGATTAACATTGGTGTAAAAATTACTGACCCTAGAAACCAAAATTGGGTGCTGAACAAGACCCAGTGAAATGATGTGGGCATGAAGCTGCTTCCCCTGTGACAATGATTTAAGGTTGATGCAACCCAGTAAAAGAGAGCTAATGGGATGCAACA
This sequence comes from Dalbergia cochinchinensis, assembly GCA_031216125.1. Taxonomy (NCBI): domain Eukaryota; kingdom Viridiplantae; phylum Streptophyta; class Magnoliopsida; order Fabales; family Fabaceae; genus Dalbergia; species Dalbergia cochinchinensis. Next base: position 24,234,802 of record CM062377.1, on the reverse strand, counting down.
AGATATGGAAAGAAGCAGAAGAAGCTGCATGGTGCTGAATGCGAAAGAAGGTTTTGAACGCATTCGACAAGTGCCCTTGGCTCACAAAGTCCTTGAGAGCTGCTGCAAGAACACTAACCATAGATGGATCAGTAGACACGAATGACTTATCAAATTGCACGGTGGCGGTGGGCTGTTTCCATGATTTAGGTATGAACTTCTGAACTTGAGACAGCAACAGTTTTCCGGGTACAGAAGGCAACGCTGCTGTAGAAGATGATGGCATAAACTAAAGATGCGCGAGCTGTTATTACTGTCATGGCAAATAGGAAGCGACCGCATGTCTCCGATAACATTTGATGGAAATGGTTTGGGAACTGCCTCGAGGTCCAATTTTCCAGTTTCTAACACGGAAAGGAAGACCCCAAAAATGAAAACAGGAAACGACAGAAATTAGTGAAAACGACGATGACACTGTGGATGGGGGACAAAGCCATAACCATGACAAAAAAAAGCATTAACATGAAACTCAATCCGCAGTGTGTCTGGTCAATTACTGAAGTGGCGAAAACTGAATAGCAACATTGGGAAGCAGTATTGGACAAACCTGGTCGGAGGTTTGCAACACCGGCGGCGGATTCTCTTCTTCCTTGGCTGAAGAAGCGATGGAAAATTAACCGTAAGAACTAAGAAGAAGCGTGGGATTTATCCGGAGAGGACGACAGGCACAGCAATCTAAAGCAAGCCAAACTACAAATTGAATTGAGGGTGAGTTCTACGGTTGAGCTTGCTGAAAAGCGCTTTGCTTTTCTTTAACGCACAAGAAGTAAAACCAGGTGATGCTGGTCAACTTGAAAAAATAAAATAAAATAAAAAATCTACATGCTGATAATACCTGACCAGAGAGAGACACGAAGTCGCGAATGCTGGAGTGGTAGTGTTCGAGCGCTCTGCGATTGGCGCGAGTGATGGTGGCTGGGGGCGACTTCGCTCCGGGCAGTGGGCAGAGATGATAAGAGGAGCGAGCAGTGACAGAGTGATGAGCCTGGTGGGAGCTGGTGAGAGAACGAACAAGATATAGAAGCCGATCGTGTGATGATCCAGCTAGGGCAACAATAGGGCAGAGTGACACAATTTACCTTTTTTTTTTGTCCGAGTAAAATACACTTAATATATTTTTAGATTTTTTAATGTTACATGTCCGAAAAAATATTATGGAGTTGATAGAAGACATAATAATTATTGAATAAAATAAAGTAATAATCTACTAATTCACTTAAAGAATAATAATTATGACGTATTTTTCTGGATATTTTTTGGTCACCTAGCATTTTTTTTAAATAAAGGTTTATTTTGTTTTTGAACAAAAACCTTAATTTTAATCACTTTTTGTAATTTTAAAGGCTAAATTCACATTTTCTCATTTTTAAGAAATAAAATGAAGCATGCATAGAATTTTAATGATCAAAATGAACCTTTACATTTTTTTTTATTAATACATTTTAGGGCCCATTTGAATAAATAGCTTAAGGGTTTACGTAAATAGAGTTTTTGATAAAAGATCTTAATAAGAGGCTTCGGGAATGATAACAAGGTGATATTCTTGTAATATTTTTCTTCTCATAATGAATATGCTTATCCTCTGGTGTATGGATGTAGACAATGTAACTTGTCGAACTACGTTAATTCTTATATCTCTACACTCAAACACTCATTGTCATCTTTTTTTCCCCTTGTTTTCTTTTGTTTTTATTTGGTTTATTAAATTTATATGAGTGTATTTGTATGACCTATTTTGTTACTCTATCCTTAACAACTGGTATCAAAGCTCATTGGAGCTCAATACAGTCCAACAAATATGTTCAGTGCAATATCAAATCTTGCAGGTTTACCTTGGAGGATTTGGTAGAAGTAAGCTTTAGACTGTTAGTGAAGATATAGCACGAGAAGATGGTTGAATTATGCTTTCAAACATTTTTGCTTTTTAAAACTCAAACAAAGTCTATCAAGTGTTTATATTTGAAGGCGGCGAAAAATACAAGTTAATAAGTTGTACAAAGTACAATTTTAGAAAATAGTTTGAAAAGAGAAAGAATATTTACACAATAGAAAAGAAATATCATATAATAATTTAAAGAGATATATAGAATTACACAAGAGTTTTATACTGGTTCGATCATACACTGTCTACATCTAGTTTTAAACAAATCTATTGAGTTTCATTGCCAACAACTTTCTCAACCCAAAAAATAAGATATTCTTTGAATAGCTTTCTCAAGCTACCTTTAGTGAGTAGTAGATATAATTAACTCTTACTCACAAGTAGTTTTATTCTAACATCTCCAATCTAATCTCACTCTGATCACTAACAGATCAAAGTACAAAGAGTATAAGGTTTGGTGTTTACTCTCCAAGAAAAACACTCAAGTTTCCTAAGATAATACAATGTTCAAGGAAATAACTTGAGAGACTTCATTCTAATCTTCGCAAGAAGAATGTTTGCTAAGATGTACAAGAAAGAAAATTTTCCTTTATAGAAACTGATTTTAAAGAAGGAACGAACTTCAGAAAGTGTAAGAAAGCTTAAGCATTGAAAGTGCAAAGATTCTTTCAAGCTTGGAGGCTTCCTCCTTTTATACTTGGATTTGAATTGCACCATTATCCCTTTGATTTTTCCTCATCTTGACAAGTGTAAATCAAGCTTTGTATGTCCTAGGATCTATCTTCTAGAAGTGTAGGCTGAGTTGTGCCAGTATTGTCTTTGTTAGTACAAAATCCATTATCAATGGTTTCTCAATAATGCTCCAGAAACTAATTCTTCATTCTAAACATGGTGTTTGAACTTCTTTTCTTGTGAAGACCTTCTAAAAGATAAAGAATATCTAATCATAAAGTTGATAGGTCTCTATCATTACTTTCTAAGTTGTTGACTTCATTTGAAATTGAAATCTTCATTCAGTTTCTGTTGGTGAAGTGTAGTTTCTGATGTACTTGTGTTTTCTAACCAACTTCTACACTTTTTGAGCCTTTTACATTCTTTCTAGAATATCTTTTTGAGGTGGATGATGATCTTCAGATAATGTTGATGTTCTTCAAAGATGATCCAACAAAGATTAATGATGATGTGCTTGATCTGATCATGAGAAATCACTTTCTTACATAATCATTGCACTTTTTGAAATCACGTACCACTTTCAAAAGGCCCAGACTTATTTTCTAATGCCCTAACTTGCTTTCTCAAGATTTTTATATACTCAAATTCACTTTCTGAATAATTTTTCATATTCTTAAAAAGCTGAATTTCTTTGAATAAGGTTTTAATTGTGTTAAAACATGATATTAGGAAAAATATGTAACGAATTGAATTATTTCTATATGAGAATGAACCTATTAAGTGCTATAGAAAACCAAGCAAGACATTAGTTCTTTCTTGAAAATATTTTCACCAAATTTGCTTTGTTGCCATTTAAAACACAAGCTATTCTCAAGAGTTTTGGCGTTAACACAGACATCCTAGTTTGAGGGATGGGAAGATAGAAAAGATGAAGAAAGATGAGTGGATTGTGCAGCTAAACATGTTCATTGGTAAAATATTCAAATTGGCATGAATCCATGTCATATGGTGTGGATTTGGGTTGTGCATACGTGGTACACATGGAGGCCAAAGATACTTATTGAGCTCATTTGGATAAAATTCTGAGAGTTAAAAAAATACTTTATTTCAAATTTTTTTGAAAAAAAAGGTACTTATAGGATTTAGTTGAATATTTGTTTGTGCTTCTCAAAGAAGCAAAAATAGAAAATAATTAGTTTTTCTTTTTAATTTTAGAAGCACATAGGGACAGGCTTTTAGTAGAAGCAGAAGTAGTAGAAGAGAGAGAATATTGTTGGTTATTTATAGAAATTAGTCCCTATAAAACTGAATTGTCAGAAAAGTTAGTCCCCCTACCCCAACTTAATAGAGAGACTAACTTGTCTGATTATTCAATTTTACATGGACCAATTTGTCCGACTATTCAATTTTGCATGGACCAATTTGAGAGGTTTTTTTACGGGGACAAATTTGTCCGACTTTTTAATTTTACAATGACCAGTTTGGGAGTTTATTTTTTACATGGATCAATTTGTCCAACTTAAAATTTTACAGGCACTAAAATGAGTGTTTTGTTAAAAAGAAAAGAACCATACAGGGATGGCAATGTTAGCTCCAGAACCCTCTGAGCTTATCTGTTTTGAATGACAACAAAGTCAATTTAAAGAAAATGCTTTGAAGAACGACTGATGTCTCTATTGAGTTTCTTGTAAGATTATAATAGGTTTCTATCGTTTAGCAAGAGTAAGGCTTACTCAAATGAGAATATATTTCACTATGCATGTGTAAATGTGTTTATCTCATGATTAAAAGATGTGAATTAAAATAGAAATGAAATTAATCTTTTTTTAAGCATCTAATAGCTAACGATAAGAAGAAGATTTCAATGCTACAAGAAACCAAGTTCAGAGACTTCAGAAAGTAACACAGGACATTAGAAAGTACACTCAAGATGAAGATATCAACTCATGTCCAAGATCAATGTGTTACTTAATCTTCAGTCATCACAATCACAAAGATGTCATCAACAAAGAAGATTAGATTAAAGATTAGAAAGTAAAGAACTCTTCAAGGAATTGATTGCATACATCAGCTCATCTGCGAGTGGAGCACAGAATGCTATAGGAAAGGAAGGGAAGGGAAATTTGAAATTTGAATTTCAAATGTTCAAGTCAAACCCAGTTTCAAAATGGTACGTCATCTCCTCTACCTGTTTGATCAACCACCCTAACTTTATGAAAGAGGAGTTCAGAAAGCATGATTCAAAAAGTAGAAAGTGGTTTTTGAAGAAAGATCAGAAAACTCAACTTTATAGTAGCTACTACAACCAATGTGACAAATCTGTCAACCTCTCTTCTAACCGTTTCTTTCAAGACACATCTGATGATCAACATGTGTCACTTGAAGAACTGATCAATGGCAACAGTCACAAAGGAAGACCACTATATATGGAGATACTATGCTTAAAGACCAATGAGAGATTTGAAGATTCAAGAGAGGAAATTCTACAAAAATCTCTTCCCACTTCCGGGAATATTCAGTATTTATCATGTAATCAGTTTTGTCCTTGAAGTGTAAGAAAATCTCCCTTCTACATTCTTAGTTAGATTTATGTTCTTCCTATGGAAGAAATAAAAGAAGAAAGTGATTCATGTTTTCCTAGGAACTTTTCATGTATATGTTAAGGAAACTTGGGTGTAGATTAGTTTGAGCGGTAACCCAAACACTTAACCTTCGTATCCTCGATCCGATAGTGATTGCTGTGAGATAGCTTGGAAAGGCTACAACAAAACTATTTGCAACTTGACAGTAGTGGTTGCTACTGCTCACGGTTTTGGCTTGGAGAGGCCAGTGTCAAGACTACTTTCATCGTGACTGTAAAGGTTGCCACTGCTCACGGTTTCGGCTTGGAGAGGCTAGTGTCAAGACTACTTTCAATGTGACAGTAAAGGTTGCTACTAGTCACGGTTTGGCTTGAAGTGGTCAGTGTCAATATTACTTAACGTGACTGTAGAGGTTGCTACTAATCATGGGTTAGCTTGGAAAGACTAGTACAATACTACTCAGTTAGCTTGGAAAGGCTAGTACAATACTACTCATATTAGCTTATAGGCTAGAACAATACTACTCGTGTTAGCTTGGAGAGGCTAGTACAATGCTACTTGATTTAGCCTAGAAAGGCTGGTAAAAGGAATACTCAACTTGTGACAGTCTCTAAGTTGGTCTACTGGCACAAGTGAAACCTTGGAAAGACTAATGTACAGACTATATAGTTTACTTTCTCAGGTGGAGAAAGTTGTTTTAAATGGAACTTCAATAATTATTGAGTACTGGATGTAGGCAGGTTGGCCAAACCAGTATAAAATTCTTTGTGTTTATTCTTTCTTTCTCTGATCTTCTTTATTTTCGCTGTTGTGCTTTTTATTTATTCGCATACTGTTGTATCCTTCACATTTTTCTATTATCTCTTTTTATCATGAACGTTTTATATAATAAAGTTCAGAAACCTATTTCTGAAGCTACTGACTATGTTTCTGCTACACTACAAGTTTTACAGTTGATAGTATTTGTCTTCAAAAGTTTCAGAAAACTCAAAAAGAATCAATGCACGATTCAACCCCTCTTCTCATGCACATCTCCACCTACAAGTGGTATCAACGCAAGGCCTCTGAAGGGTTGAGCAATCTAACGATTGCAGAGAACAAAGATTTGAGGGATAGAATGACTTACATCATCTTCACAAGATCAATCTTTTATCTAACCATCCTTTGTTGATAAGACTCTAGGCTATAGCACAGTCATTCAAATGATGAAAGGGATTCCAAAGAGACTAGTGGACAAGAACATTACCAAGAAGAAACTATCAGTGGTTCCACCAAGTCAAGTCTTTGTTCATATATGCACTAATCTAAAGATGCATATGCTACATATGTATTGCTTGCTACATAGGAAAGGCTACATGAAATAGGCTATACATGATGTTGAAGGATCTTAAACTATATCAAGATGCCTTTGATCCTAACTATGACATATCAGATGTTTTGCAACATTGAAGTAATGAAAAATTACTAAAATTTCTCTATGAAGTAGAAAGATCTGATATTGTTATCTGAGATTTGATATGGAGATTAATTCTTTGATTGTTATCTGAGATTTGATATGGAGATTAATTCTTTGTCTAGGGATTGTGTCAGAAGTTTGTAATGACTATATTAAGAAGACATCAATCTCACGAATGATAGATTAGGACAAAGATCATCTTGAGAAAGAATATATGCTTATAGCAGAAATGACACACATCATATATCTGTACAATGCTTATCGATATATCCCTATGCAAAGAAGAAGAATGTGCCAAACATCTAGAAAGCCTTTGTCAGGAGTCTTGATGTGCTAAAACTTGTTGCCATTGTGTGCTTCATGGCTAAAGAACATCATTTGAGACACTTGAGGTAAACATTTTTGCATCTCACCTCTGTTATAATTTTTTATCTGCTTTATGTGATAAGTTGCTAGAAGTGTATCATGCCTATTCATATGTATATCTCAAACCAGTTAAAGAGCTCATAAAGTTGCCATGAAGACTTGAGAAGATCAAGCCTATAGCTAGAAAGCTGAAAGCAAGAAATACCCCAAAGAGAGTTTTCTCTTCTCAAGTTACATATTTCTGAAGCCTCCAAAAAGTTATATGAACATATCAAAAATCTTTTCTAAATTCTTGAGAGAACTTCATGGTATCTAAGAAGATTTGACTTGTTTGTTTGATATATTTCAAAAACTGTATTTTTGTGAAATGGTCAGTATCTATAGTTTCAGAAAACTTGTCTGGGATATACAGATGAAACAGGAGGAGTAAATGCAATGCAACTTCATCTATTATATGTCTATATATATATATATATATCTTCTGTTTATATTCTTCACCTTCTGTTTCTGTTCTTCAACCTGAATAAAGAGATAGCAACAAATGAATCTTGGAAAGGAATTCCTTTAGAAAGGTTGGAAAAATCTCTTTTTCTAAAGCTAACCAAAAGGACCCAGGGAGGTCTAGGTACCGAAAGCAAATTTCTTCTTGCAAGCTTATCTGAAAAATCTCTCTGGCTGAAACTTCAAGAAACACACTAATGATGATTATTCTAGATATCATGACTTGAACATGAGAGTTATTATAGATCCTGAAAAATAAACTTCTCAAAATCTCTCAAGTATAATCATGATGAAAAATTTAAGGAAGACTTTGCTGAGAATCTTGATAATCTTGAAGAAATCCTTGAGAAATTTTATCTCAAGGTAACTCATGAAAACCAACAGATGAAAGCCAAAGCTTCAAAAAGTGAGCTCCAGAACCTTAACTCTTCAGAAAGTATGCTTAGACTATTCAAGATTATCAGAAAGTAATTTTTCTGAAATACGGTATGAGCAGTATGAAGATGACATGGAAGCTGAAAGATCTGAATGTATAGTAACTTCACAAAAGTATCTGTTTTAAAGATAATCTTCTATTGTCAAAGTTCTTGGAGTATCCCCCAAGGGTATGAGAATTAAGTCATTCCTTAGTTATTCATAAATTGTACTTTCATTACCACCACTATTCTATATTTGTTGAGAAAGCTTTGAGTTGTCAAAGTCAGGTGGAAGCTATGCTGAATATGCTGACCAAGCAAGAGAAAGTCAAAGTCTTCACATCGTGTTTGATGTAACACCCCGATTTTTTTTCTGTCCGAGGGAAATGACCAAAATGCCCCTGAGGTCATTTCCTGACGCGAATTCGAGGGTAACCAACTCGGTCATCCTCAAAGGGTCAACTCAATGTTTGAAGGGGATTGAATGGCCTTTGAATGCTTTCGAAAGCGAAAATCTCGTTTTCCGCAGTTTCGGGTCAAAATGACCAAAATACCCCTATAGCGTTTTTACGCGGGTAGAAGTGCCGTTTGAGCCCAAAACTTTCCCCAGAGGTTTTAAAACATGTTTTCATGTATCTAGAGGTCTCTGTTCAAGTCCCGGTGGTCCCGGGCAGTTTTAGTGCAAAATTACGATTTTGCCCCTAGAATAGTGTTTTTTGAGCTTAACAACGTAATTAAGCAAACCTAAGCAATATTAGGCTCTAAACGAAGATTAATTAATTTTCCTAATTAATCTAGAGTCAAAATAATTTATTAGAGTTAATTAGAATCTAAAATTGCTTAGATTAAACTTAAATCTCTTTTTAGAACTCAAGATTCCTAGTCTTGGAATCTTGAATAGTGTTTTCTCTCTCCAATTCCTTAAATCAAGGAAATGTGTCTAGAGTTGTTTAGACTCTAAATTGAGGATCTAACTCACTAATGGTGCAAGACCACTCCTTAATTATGTCTAGACCTTCCTAATTATCCATTTTCCTTGCCTAAACACTTTCTTACAACTTCCTAATCTTAAGCATAATCAAAGATACACCTAAACACAACTCTAAACCACAATTAAAATGCAAGAAACTCTCCTCCCTTGGCCGATGCATTTCGGCCACCTCTCCCCCATTTGACCACATGTTGATTTGTTTTCTCACTCAAAGAATCATGCTTAAAGCCATACCTTGAACCATACCTCACCATACTTTGAGCCATACCTCACCATGCCTCAAGACCACATTATCTCACCTCATGGAACTCATGGATGCCTCAATTCTGCACCCTCATGGCCGAAACTCATCAGCCCACACACACACTTCATTTGTTTCATTTCTCTATAAATAGAATGCCTTGAGGAGCTTACACCACTTTTAGATCATTTGCTAAGTTTAGGAGCACTCAAAGCTTTTCCTTTTCTCTCAAAGTTCTAGTGTTCTTCAAGTTCTTCAAAGTTCTTCATCATCTTCATCTTCTTCTCCCATCTTCAAGTTCATCACATCAAGTAGGGATTTTCTTTCAAGTATTCCTTTCTTTAAAGTTCTTATTCTGAGCTTTATGTTTATAGTTTCTCTTGATTCTTTTTAGAACTTCTTTTCTTCTCCTTTTTCTTTCTCATTTTCGGCCATGGGCCTTGAAGTTCAAAGAAATGAGAGCTTGATGATGAGAGTTTCATGATGATGTTCATCACTTGAAACAAACTCTAGAGCTTGATCTTTGTTCTTGAGCAAAAATGTTTCTAGTTCTTCCTTTCTTGAACTCTTGAGAACTTTAGTTTTGATGGTGATTCAAAATGGTTTTAAGGACTCAATGATGAGGTCTCATGATGTTAGTGTTATTATATCATCAAGATCATGGACCCTAGAGTTTTAAAATGTTCCTTTTTCCTTTTGAAGTTTCGGCCCTTTTCCTTTTTTTTTTCTTCTAAGTTTCATGGTTTGATTCCTAAAAATATTATGTTGAGTTCTAAGAACTCTAGACTATATCATATCTTGGTTTAATGAGTTTGGGTTAAGGTTTAAGTTCCTTTAAAGTCTTGTTAAGAGCTCTAGAGAGATAAAATGAACTTGCATAATTTATCTTATGCTTGCACTCATGTTTACATTCTTGTTATGCACCTTTACTTTCAAGCTATCACCTAAGAACATAAAGAGTAAAATGGAACTTGTATCATCACTTAATTTAATTCTCAAAGCCTTTCTATTTCGGCTTTAAAGTCGATTGTTGTTGGCGCAAGCACTAAAATAAAGAATTGAACTTGCATCATCACCTAATTAATTTCTCGAATGCACATCTATTTTGGCCTTAAAGTCGATTGTTGTTGGGCCAAGAGCACTAAAATAAAGAATTGAACCTTGCATATTTACTTTCAAGCTTGCACGTTTAAGTTTATGCCTCACATATTTACTTTCAAACACTTGCGTTTAAGTTTATGCCTCACATATTTACTTTCAAGCTTGCACGTTTAAGTTTATGCCTTGCATATTTAATTTAAGTCATCACTTTATTTTGTAAGCAAGATTAAAAATGAAAAGCATGAGCACGTTTATTTCATGTCATAACTTAAGAACCTAGAGCTCAAAGACTTGCCCATTTCATTCCAAGTTAAAGTTTAATGTGAAACCATTCTTTGAATGCATGTTTTTTGACCAAGTAGTGATGATGGACTTGCAATGAGTTTTCATCTAGCTACAAGGACCAATAGTCTATGTTCTAAGTTTTTCTTAAAAGCTTTACAAACCTTTTCAAGGGTATGTTATCAAGAGTTATGACTTTATTCCCTTTTAGAAGATGAAATATATTTTGGTCACTGACCTAAGGCTTCTCTTAGTCTCCTAATGAATTAAAATGATTTACAAAGAGTTTTAGAGATTCTAAATTGATTCCAAGAGAAACTAGTTAACTTATGTACCTAGAAATGTCAATTTAAATCCTTTACTAAAGCTAAATGTTTTCGGTTATGATATGATGAGTGTGATGCTGTATGATGATGTTATGATGTGTTAGAATGTGTGAAAATATCATACGATGATGTAGAAATGATTCTATGCATAATGGGTAAGAAACTAGCTAACTAGAAATACCGTAAAGCTAGAATGTAACATAGTTTTGACCCATTTATTTTTGGAACTTATCCAAACTGTTTTAATGGGAGCATAATCATATTAGGATTGTTTAGACATGAAAAACTTGGTAACATTTGGATTAGAATCGAATTCTAGCACCTATAGGGAAACTAGTAATTAGAAAATCGTAAAAGTGCAAGTTTAGAACTCTTAGAACATTTATTTTTTTTCTGGATTCTTTCCAGCACCCTCACAACATGATAAACATGATTAATAATTAGTCCTTAAGCATAGGAATGCCTCATAATTGATTTAGATTTAATTCATAGCGCCTTAGGCGAAGACGGAACCAAGAAAGGGTCTAAAACGTAAGTTCTAGAACCCCGTAATCACAAGTTAGGAATTTTGCCCTATGCTATTCAGATTTAAGTGTGAACATGAGGATGATGAATGATGTTTAATTATGAGCCCTTAGGTGCATAAAATATGAGCGGCGGATGTTAGAGAACCACATCTCATGATTAAGACCCGTAAGGGTCAAAGCATAAGCTACTGTAAGGATAAACGGTTGAAAGTTCTATGATGATGCATGTGTTATATAAATGATGATGATGTTATTCATATGAGGAATTCATGAGGATATATGTTTATGTGGCATAAAGCAAATTTGGAAGGAATTGTAATGCCTTTGTGCTTGCCAATTCAGCCAATTTGGGGACTTAAAGAGATTTTTGAAAATTAAGGTACTAAGATGAGTTCTAGGATCACACCGGTTCGGCCGAGCACCTCCATAGAACTCATGTGACATCGGTACCATTTTATACTCTTAGGTGACACCGGTTACGGCGAGCACCTAAGAGGTTTGCCTAACGAGTACTCGGATAGTCGGGATTTATGATTTATGATACGTTACGTTAAGTGGTAAGTAAGAACTAGTAATGACTAGTTAAAGTATGAGCTCATAACCTAGATGTGTGACAAGTTAAGGTGACACCCGGTTAGGCCGAGCACCCAATTCGTTTGTCTTTTAGGGTGGCCCATGAGGAAGAGATGTTTCATGATTATGATTATGTCACTAAGTTTGTCCCATATGAATGTTACTATTGCCACTTTATGCCACCAAGTATGATGATGCTTGATGTTATGTTTTATGTATGTGCATTAGGTAGTGCCATGCATACATTTTCTATTATGTTGCATTCATGACATTAAGATCATCCTAAAATGAATGGACCTTGGCTAAAGTATATTTTAAAGTTTAAAATGAACTTAATGCATGTTCAATCATTTTGTATAATTAAACAAAGTTCTGAGGGCGTAGATGATGACACCTAGGTAGTAGGAGGCCTTCTCTTGAGATTCTTTAGCAAGATTCTCACTCCCTCTATCTATTTCTTTCCGTCATGTCTTGAGATAGCGGCGTTCGTAGTGTTCGTGGACACCAGGCATAGGAGATGCACCATGACCGGACCACGGGTCATTCCATTTAATGAGTCGATGCAGTTAGAGTATTTATGTTTATGGGTCAACCGCTTCACTCCCCACATTCCATCGTTTCTCCCCCATCTCACCTTTTGGCGATGATGCGGTGTTGACGCCACGTCCCTAAAGGAGAGGCTTGGCCGTACCCACCATCCGCGTCTGGCTCGAGACTACCCCAGTATGTGCCCGTTGCCCGTCGTCTTTGGAGGCGGATCTTTCAGAAGGATTCGGCCCAGCAGTACCTCAGGGATCTTCCCCACCATACCCATGGACCTTGGGGAGGGTAGTAGCGAGTGACTCGTGAGGCTTGCAGGACCCCAGAAGATGAGGCCACGCGCCATGGGGTCAACCAGAGCCCGATCCCGTCTATTCATGGAGGAGCTTGCTCGGTTTACTGCAGTTCACGCTCGAGGGATGATGGCGATGGGAGGCTATGGATGGCCTGGGTTAGAGCACACACCACTTGGATAGGGATAAACCTTCTTTTGTTTAGAGGTTATCCCATTAGATGCACTCGGGTAGTGGAGTAGATCCTGTTTATGTTTATGTTGTATCTCCTTTCATGTATTTACCTTGTACTAAATTAAGTCCCACACTTATAAGTGGGCAAGTTATATATATATGAGATGATATTCAGTGTTATTCATGGTGTGCCTTATGCTATGACGTTATGAGATGTATGTTTTGTTCGTTACATGATATATCGCATCACGCGGCTCTCACTTTGTATTTCAAAAAAAAAATTACCCGTATTTTCCGCTAAGTATTTCAAAGTAAAAATGAGAACTATGAAGTAACAGACTAATGATTAACCTAAATATGTTCTAGAGTATTGGGTTAAAAATTAGGATGTTACATTTGAAACATCATCTATGCTAAGAGGAAGCTCATGAACTATCTGGAAAAATCTGACATCATCAGGGCAAGCTTGGATACTCAAGTAAAAAGCACTAAAAGAAACAGCACACGCAATGCTACGATCTTTAAACCAAGATGCTGCAGATATGGTATCAGCTGAAAGATCATCTCTTGAGGTAACTCACTTTCCTATCTTCTGATATAATGCTGTGCTATTTATCTTTTCAAGAATCCGTTTAGCACTTTGTGTCCTAGCTTATTTTGAAAAATCTTTTCCTTATGTTATCTTGTTCAAAATAGAGGTGCTTACTAAATATTTGTGTCTACTGAAGATCTTGTATCAAGTTGGATTCACAATATCTATTGCTAAAGATCTCTTGAATGTTTTTGTTTATGTTTCAAAAAGACATTTCTCCTCTCAAATGTTTTCACATCAGTATAAGCATTTCATGCATAAAACATCTCTGGAATTCCCTCTTCATATCTCCCATCTATAGTCATGGCAAAGCCATCAGAAGTTATCAAGACAATGTATATTCTCTTGAAAATACTATCTATCAGTTTGCAAGAACATAAGAACTGTAATTTTCAAGATCAGGATCATCAACATGTTTTTTAGAAGTCAGTTTTCAAGACCACAGATATCTATGAGGAATGGTTCATCAGTTTGCAAGATCAGAAAGAAATCAGTTTCTTTAGATTAAAGATAGGTTGATCAGAACAAAGATAGTGTATTCAAAAAGAAGATCAATTAATCAGAAAGAAGAATTTAAGGATCAGAGAATAATGCTTATATGGGAGCATTGAATCCAAAGTAGAAAGATAAGTCTATGATAAGTTATGAAGGCTCTCCAATGAGTCAGAAAGTAAACCTCGAAGCCTCAGAAAGTAACTCCTTTAGAAAGTGAGATCAAGAGTCAGAAAACTCACTCTCTGAAAGAAGGTTGCAAAGGCAGAATTTTTACCTACTCTGACAGAGTTTCTCTCTTCCATATTGTTTCACCTTCAGTTACATTACTTATATAACTCCCACGTTTCACTCTTTACCTTCATCTTCATCTTCTTGAGCAAGTCATCTCTTTTACCTCCACCTTCAACCCTAAGTGCCTTTCATCAAATGTTTCATCTTCACTCTTATCCCATCATAACCATCATCATACTGTTCTTCAAATTCACTTCATTTTTTGCCAACCTAAATTCCTTTCAAGCCTCAATCTTTCTTGTTAAAATGTCTAAAGGAAAGAAACTCGGAGAGAATGTTGCTAATCTGGGAACACCCCAGATGTTTAAGGAATCTTTTCATCAACAACACCATGTTGACAATTTTGCTCAACGATAAATACCCCGGAAAAGGTCTGAGCTACGAACTGATGGCTCATGTTTCTATTCTCATAGAAGTTATTGCTTTTCAAGGATGGAAAAAGTTCATATGTATGACAGACAGGATCTTCACCAGGTTAGTAATCGCTTTTTACTCACAGCTGGTTCAAGTGACTAATTCTGTGATAACCTCATATATCAGAGGCATTGATATAAAAGTTAGCAGCGCTGATCTCTAAAATATCATCCACATCCCTGATGAAGGTCTCAAATGCTCTTCTAACAAATGCTGGTTCACTGCTCTTGGAATTTCGCTTGAAGAAGTCTCCATTTGTCTCACTGACTTCCCAAATTTTCTACCCTGGAAGATAACTACTGATATGCTTAATCCAAATGCAGGAAAGGTCTTTACTCTTATTCAATGCACTCTTCTTCCAAGGCTTAATCCATGCATCTAGTGGAATGAATGGATTGCATGCTGCTGTTTTGTCTCCTATCTAAGAGAAGAGTAAACCTGCCTCGTCTAATCTTAGATCATATGATTGATTATGCCTCCAAAGACTTTTCAAATTCTGTGTCTTATGGAACTCTGCTGACTAGGATATTTGAATATTTGAAGTATCCTTTGGCAAATGAATGGTATGAGTATATGGTTGGAACTAAATATGTCATATCTCATTTCAAAACTAAGAGCAAACCTATCAATGCTCCCGCCTCCGAAGAAAGGGATGCAAAGAGACAAGTGATCAATCTGGACAGCAGCTCTGAAGACTCTGCAAAGCCTCTGTCAGATAAAAGACTTAGTGGCAACACCATTCTTCTATCCAAACCCTCAAGATCTGGAATAGATCAAGGAAGTAAAATTCGGATGCATGATGATGTATCTTCTCCAACTGTTAAAATATAGTCGTCTAGTGACTATATGGGAAGTATGGTTCCTGAAACTGTATTTGTTGCTGCAAGCAATTCTCCTCCTTCCCATATTGAACAACCCTTTACTTTAGTTCCACTTTTCTTTCAACCAACTCAAGATCAAGGTGGTGATCAACCCTTCTCTAATCGACATCAAACTGCACTTCCTCCAAACTTTACCTATCCAGAAGTAAGGAGAATATTGGCCAATCAATAAAATATTTCTAATATATTAGACATCTAGAAAAGAGGTCCTGAAATCATGATGATCTTCTGCGTTAGATTGTTCAGAACACTTCTGACATTGTACAAAAGCTGAGACACAAAAACTGACAGTGGTTTCTTGGCACACCTCCTTTTTGATGATGCCAAAAGGGGAGAAGTGTAGATTAAAGAAAATCTGTGCCAATGGAATTCAGGGGGAACTTTGCTTATAAATGCTATGCTGAGGGTTATGTTGAGAGACTCAGTGGGAGCTAATGCCAAGGGGAAGCCTAGAAATTTTTTCATTTTAGCATATTCTTTTTGTTTTATGTTTACTTTTGTATATATCTGAACAATTTGCTTTGTTTATATAAATAGTTTCTTCTTTATCATGATCTCTTTTTGTCTTATGTCTTTATTAGCTCATATGTTTGATGCATACATGTTTTTCATGTTTCATGCCTTGTTTTTTTTATCTTAAGCTCTGTATCAAATCAATGCTCTATCTAAGCTCAGCTAATCGCATATATCTCTGTTAGATGTTTATTTCTTATCTTGAATGAGTATGCTTTGACATGTTAATTCATATATGCTGGATATTAGCATACATATGTTTTGTAATTAGATATGGCCAAGTATCTTTAGGAGCACAATTTGGTTGTTGCTCTGATACTAGTTTTATAAGCTGAGTCTTGATATGGATGATGAGCTTAATCATTTGCTCTATCTTTTACTCTCTTAAGAGATGTTTTTCTAAAGTATTGTGTATAACTTGATCAAAGTTTGGTTGTAAATAGTTTCTGACTTGGCTTCAGAAACTTGCGCTTACATGTGTTAAAAAGACCAAGATCAGTTAATAAGCTTCAGAAATCTCTCAAAGAGTAATATGTTAATGTGTGTTATGTTTTACAAAACCTGTTTTTAAAAAGTCATATATCGTCTATTTTGAAAACATCTTTTTCATGATCTATTTCTTTTGGGAAAGTTTTATAGCTCAGTATAAAAGCTCCTTCTTGCTAATTTAGGATTTGATCCCTAAATAAGCTATAGAAATCTTGCATAGCAATATGTTGATCTTATCCTCTTATGGTTTCTCTGAGCATCAAAAACTACCTAAGCATCAGGTTATTTCCCAAAACTACGAATGCTCTGTTTAGCTTATCATATCCTTGAGCATTCCTTTCAAAGTTTCTTTTGGATTAAAACATGCTGAAAATGGATCTAGTCAAGATAATATATCACAAGTATTACTTGTTAAGTTTTCAAGCATGAGGATCTTCATAAAATTCCTTTCTTTTGACAAATAATCAAGCTAGTAGTTTATCCATAGCTTAAACATCTTTCTCTTTAACATATGCCCTTATAATGTTAAGAAAGTATGTTAAGTCTGCCTTATGTTTCAAACAAAAAAATAGCAGCTTTGATTAAATGTCACTTAAGGTAAAAAAAAAATGTTTTATATGATTCTCATCATGCCTTAAGAAAAAGAACTTTCTGAAAATCTCAAAGTTATAAGATTGAAAGAATATGATATATCATGTTTATATTTCTATTATATTTCTTTCAATTATCTCTTCAAAAGATTTTCTTCAAATTGATTGGTCATCATAAAAAAGGGAGATTGTTAGCTCTAGAACCCTTTGTGCTTATCTATTTTGAATGACAACAAAGCCAATTTAAAGAAAATGCTTTGAAGAACGATTGATGTCTCTATTGAGTTTTTTGTAAAATTATAATAAGTTTCTATCGTTTAGTAAGAGCAAGGCTTACTTAAATGAGAATATATTTCACTATACATGTGTAAACATGTTTATCTCATGATTAAGAGAGGTGAATTAAAATAGAAGTGAAATTATATCCTTTTTTAAGCATCTAATAGCTAATGATAAGAAGAAGATTTCAATGCTACAAGAAAACAAGTTCAGAGACTTCAGAAAGTAGTACGGGACATCAAAAAGTACACTCAAGGTGATGATATCAACTCATGTCCAAGATCAACATGTTATTTAATCTTCAATCATCACAATCGCAAAGATGCCATCAACAAAGAAGATTAGATTAAAGATCAGAAAGTAAAGAACTCTTCAAGGAACTGATTGCATACATCAGAAAGCTCACACGGAGCACAAAATGCTATAGGAAATGGAGGGAAATTTGAAATTTGAATTTCAAATGTTTAAGTCAAACCTAGTTTCAAACCGGTATGTCATCTCCTCTGCCTATTTGATCAACCACCCTAGCTTCATGAAGGAGGAGTTCAGAAAGCATGATTTAGAAAATAGAAAAGTAGTTTCTAAAGAAAGATCAGAAAACTCAACTTTATAACGGCTTCTGCAACCGATGTGATGAATCCGTCAACCTCTCTTCTAGCCATTTCCTTCAAGACACATTTGATGATCAACATATGTCACTTGAAGAATTGATCAATGGCAATGGTCACAAAGGAATGGAGGTGCTTTGCTTAAAGACCAATGAGAGATTTGAAGATTCAAGAAACGAAACTCCTTAAAAATCTTTTTTGACTTCCTGGAATATTCTGTATTTATCATGTAATCAGTTTTATCCTTGAAGTGTAAGAAAATCTTCCTTCTACACTCTTAGTTATATTTATGTTTTTCCTATGGAAGAAGTAAAATAAGGAAGTCATTTAAGTTTTCCTAGGAATTTTTAATGTATATGTTAAGGAAACTTAAGTGTAGGTTAGTTTGAGTGGAAACCTAAACACTTAATCTTTATATCCTCGATTTGGTAGTGATCGCTGTGAGATAGCTTGGAGAGGCTATTGTAAAACTACTTGCAACGCGACAGTAGTGGTTGCTATTGCTCACGATTTTGGCTTGGAGAGGCTAGTGTCAAGACTACTTTCAACATGATAGTAGAGGTTGCTACTGGTCATGGTTTGGCTTGAAGAGGCCAGTGTCAAGACTACTTTCAACATGACTGTAGAGGTTGCTACTGATCACAGGTTAGCTTAGGAAGGATAGTACAATACTACTCAGGTTAGCTTGAAGAAGTTAGTACAATGCTACTCATGTTAGCTTAGAGAGGCTAGTACAATATTACTCGATTTAGCCTGGAGAGGCTAGTAAAAGGAATACTCAACTTGTGACAGTCTTTGAGTTGGTCTATTGGCACAAGTGAAAACTTGGGAAGGCTAATATAAAGACTATCCAATTTACTTTCTCAGGTTAAGAAAGTTGTTTTGAATGGAATCGCAACAATTGTTGAGTACTGGATATAGGCACGTTGGCCGAACCAGTATAAAATCCTTTGTGTCTATTCTTTCTTTCTCTGATCTTCTTTATTTTCTCTGTTGTGCTTTTTATTTATTCGTATATTATTGTATCCTTCTCATTTTTCTGTCATCTCCTTTTTATAATGAACGTTTTATTTAATAAGGTTCAGAAACCTACTTTTTGAAGTTATTGACTACGTTTCCGCTGTATTATAAGTGTTACATTTGATAGTATTTGTTTTTAAAAGTTTCAGAAAACGCTAAAAAAATCAATGCATGATTCAACCCCTCTTCTTGTGCACATCTCCAACTACAGGCAAAGGAAAAAATATAAAAAGAAATGTTTTAAAAAATAAAAGGACAAACAGAACAAACTATAAAACCAAAACAAAACAAAAAGAAAGGAAGAAAGATTAAAAATGAAAAAAAAGGCACACATCATTCAAACCTGAGACTTGAATTTAGGATAAAGGAAAGTTAAGGTGTTCTAAGTGGGTAGAGGAAGCTATGATGATTAAGGTTGTGGTAGATAGTGATGGATTGAAGATAGAAGCTATGGCTAAGTGGCATGATGATAGTGCAGGTTTGAGGTGGTGATATACAATGAAAATGATGATGTTGTGCAAAAATGATGGAAGGGTAAAGGTTTTGTTAGGTAGAGATGTTGCAGTATGTGGCAAAAAAGAGGATGTGTGTACTGATAACAATAGTGCTGCTGCAGCTATGCAAATTAGAAGGTTGTGTAATGTTGGTGTTGTTGTGTACTCATGAGGATTATGTCGTTGCTTGAATGGTTTGTGTTGTGTTATGAGTGGCAAAACGGGTTACACCCATTGGGTTGGTGGTTGATATTTTAACCTCAAATAATTAAAACGGGCTAACCTAACCCATCTTGTTTTATGGCCAACCTATACTAGGTTGGGGCAATTAGCAACATTGCTAGAAAGATAACCAAATACAGGTTGACATGCCAGTATTTTAACTTAGTGCTTTCAACCTAAATAGCCCAAATAAACTTGCCTTGCCTAAGCCCAGTTTATGGCCAACCCTCATCAGGTCAAGGCAGGTTGACCCGCCCAGCCCTGTTTGTCATCCCTAGTATATGTGGTTATTTGTAGAGTTCTTGGAATTAACTTTGATTAATTGTGTAATTATTTGATTTCAAAAATTAAAGTAAATAACTCATGTAATCCCTCCAAAAAAATTTATAATACTATTTAATCCCTCAAAAACTAAAATTAAACTCACAGTCCCTTAGCTAGCATTTGGTAGGAGGATAGGGACAAAAATACAGGAACAGTAGAAATAGTCAAGACAGAGACAAAAATAATAAATATGTATAAGGAAATTATTGAAAGTAAAAAATATTAAATTTCTGTCTCTGTATTCTGTCCCCACTGTCCCTACTTTCTAGAGGTACATAAATTAATTTTTCTGTCTCATGTTCCTATCTCCCCTTCCAAACATGTTTCTATCTCCACTATCCCTATATTTTGTGTCCTATCTCCTAAACCAAACACTACCTTAAGATTTTAATAATAGGACACATTAGTTTCTCTGTATGTATCTAATTCTTCAAACACTAATAGAATTGCATATTGATATACTAATATGATATTAAGTGATGCATATGTCATTTCAAATGGAATAGAGTTTAAAATGACTCATTTTGGTGGTTGAAATTCACAAAATGAGTAATTTAAATCTCTATTATAAGTGATAAAGTGACTCATTTTGTGCAATTTTAGATACCAAAATGAATGTAATATGTTTCAAAATAACTTTATTTAGCTTACTTCTAACATTTTAATAGCACGTCATTATTGTATTGTGCCACATGTGTAAATCCACTAATAAAGAACTAACAGGGGGACTAATGTGTCCATCATTTTCAATATTAAGGGACCACGATATTAATTTCTTTTATTGAAGAATGAAATAATCCGATACAAAAATCTTAAGGGACCAAATGAGATGTTCACTCCAAAAATTATTGATTTGTTTGAGAAAATTAGGATTTAAGAAAATTTGTTTAGATTGAAATTGTTGACCATTTGATTAGGATTTGATTGGGATTTTGATTAAAAAATATTTGATTAGCCCTGATTGAGAATGAATTGAATTAAAATTGATGAGATTTGGTTTAGATTGGCACTTATTAGAACATAACTATCTCTATTTTTTAAAAAAAATTTATGCTATTTTGGTCAGCACTCCCTTTTCTATTTTTGGTTAAGACATTAGTGATTTTGGGCCAAAACTAGATAGATATGCTCTTTTTTGTTTTTTTTTCCAATTCCTCTTTTATATTTTTAAAATATTTAAAAATATCAAGACAAAATATGGTACTCACAGTAGTAGTATGAGAGAACAAGTAAAAGTGGTATAACTGAATCTATTACTGAACTGAGTTCTTTATTAGGTTCAACTAGTGACCCACTAGTTGAACTACTAACATATTGACCTAGTGGCATGACTGAATCTATCACCGAGCAGAGTTCTGTAAATATATGTATACTTGTGTGTTGGTATCCAATATTATATCATTATTTAAAAAAAGCAAATTCTAATATCAACTTTTCAATAAACTGTCCAATGTGATTGAAATTAGCTAGATACAATTAAAAAGGATTATAAATCCAACAATTTATAACACTTAAAATAAAAATAACACCAAACTTTATAGGGAATGACTCTAGTGAGAGGAGTGACTTATTATCAGAGGAGAAAATCTGGACCGTATAATCATAAATAGATGGTCAGAATTGAAAATTATTAATGGTAATTAATGATCACGTGGTTATTAAAAATCGTCCTGTAATTTTATATTTTAATCTTGACCATTTATATAAAATTCAATGATCCAAATTTGCTCCCCTCGCTCTCATAATAAGTCACCCATCTTACTTGAGTTGTTCTATGTATATATATATATATATATATTTGGTACTCATGGATAAAAGAATAGTGATCATTGACTCCACCTCATTTAATAAACTTGTATTTAAAATGGTTGTTTATGGTGCACTGAACCAACCAAGTATGGTGCGCCCATAGTTTTGAAACTTGAACCGGCCTGATTGGTCCAACCAGTGAACCACTAAACCGCTAAACTGGACAGGTGGCCGATCTGAGTAGCAAAGTGGATTGGAGCTGCAAAATGATCGGTATAACTCAGTTAACTCAATGATTTTTTGAAAAGAACCTACGACTTGGCAAATCATCGGTTGTGATCTCTATAAGTGAAAAAAAAAGAAAAAAAATGGTGTGTTGTCGACGTTGAAGTTCGAGGAAGAGCGTTATGCGTGGTCGATTTCCCCTTAAAGTCATCGTCGTCAAGATCATGCATTGTTGAAGTAGTGAGAAGGAGACATATGCATTATCAAGCAAGTGAGATGGACAAGGGAGAGAGAGAGAGAAGCTAGTTAAGGGAGAAAGAAAGCATTGAAGAATAAGATGAAGAAGGTAGGCTTTGTGGCGTGCGCCTACAGTGTGATTATATGTGTAAGCAAGAGTGAAGGAAAAAGGTTGTAAAATTAGGGTATCAAGACTTTTTAAGTGGTCCTTTTTTTTTCATTGCCGGATTTCTTCTTAAATGAGCTTGTGGAACTTACAACCTAATCTCATTTTGAATTGTCAACCAAGCCTTTTGTTGGGCAAATTCATAATGGGTTGACGACAAAAATTAATATCGTGGATAAATGAATTGCATTGGATCTTGATTTTCTATTGACTAAGATTTAAAAAATAAAAAATAAAATAATTTTTTTATAATTTAAACATACTAATTATTCAGTGCTTATATATTTTTATGTATATTTCTTAGGCATATAATTTTTAAAATATATTAAATAGTTAACTATTTATATTATATTATTGTATTTAGTTAGATTCTAATACATTTTTAGTATTTATTTAATTATATCCGATTCACCAAGTGACTCACTAGTTATCCACTGATTGAGTACCTGGGGTGCAGCACAAACCTTGAAAATATAAACATTGAGATTAAAAGGAAAACCTATACGACTAATTAACCATTTGGTGCATTGTCTTAGATCTCTTCCTCGCTCCTCTGCATTAAAACTGTGTCCCTCCCTTTAGTCTCCTACTGTCATCAACCATCGCCTAAGCCATTGACCACAACTGCTCCACTTCCCCTAATCCGTTGGGCGTGGAGATTAAGCTCCCAACCCACGTTGAGCATGCTAGGGGAAGAGAGTGTGTGTGCAGAAAATTGTGCAACAAACTAACATCAACATCGTCTAAGATTGAGAATGCCGCAACGTCTCTTGGCTCCAGCCCATGGCTCTTTGTCAGCATTGACATGGTTGCTGAGTTGATTTTGCGATTACAATGGTCACATTAAGGATTATGTCTATTAATAGCACACAGTTTGTTTGAGCTAAAACATAATCATGGGTAAAGTTGTGCAACTACTCAAGCTTCTAAAGAAAACATTGCTGGGTTGATGTTCAGCGACTACAGAAGGGAAAGGATTGGAAATTGTGGCCTTTAGGAAGGAGGGTAGTACGGGGGAGACAGAAAAAATAAGAAATTTTATGATGTATCACATAAAGTTAGAGTATTAATCCATCATTATATCTTGTCCACTAGGCCGCTTGGTATATAGTGCACTGACCTTCTATAGGCACCGCCATTTAAAATAACTATTCCCATTATTAGGAGGCTAAAATCTTTTCTCATACTCGTGTCTCGTCCCATTGTTAGTACTACTAGAAGTTGAGCAAAAGTACCATCCAAAATTGGTAGGTCCAACTAAAATTATTCAGAATTACAAGGCTACTTAAAATTACATTCTCTCAGTTGATTTCTCAAAGTGGGGCTACTCATATATGAAGCTTTAAAAGTAGCTTCTCTTATGAAGCTCTTACATGGCTTTGTACATCTAGTGACACTTGTTATGTTTACTATACTAGGCATGTTTGTTGGTGCATCCTATGAAATTTGGTGCATCATGCACCAACATTTTCAACCTCAAACAACAAAATCATCTCAATGTGAAAAAAAAGATCATCAACAACGAGATCAAGCACCACCATCCATTGTCATCTTCAGCTCAAATTCACATGCTTAACTCCATGCTTCTCAAAGAAAACTTTGGCAAGAGACAACAAGTCGAGTCCCTCTTCGATGCCAAACACGACCTCCAGTCCAAGCTCGACACTTATGCCACAAAACGACATTATCCTTGCTGGGGCGGCGACAAAAACAAGGCCTTGATGATGGAACAACGCGTACTCCTCGTCTCTACAGAGATCTAAATGAGCAAACCATGGCTTCGCTTTGACAAGCTTGTCGTGGAGTGAAACCACATGGAGCACATTAGTTCAGAGAAGGATCATCATTTTGCAACATGAAGTTAGGGAACTCACGACGTGAGTAGAGAATGAGAGGGTTTAGCTAGGATAGATTTGAGAGAGAATGTATTGTTAGTAAGGCTGAGGTTGAGAGAGAATGGTTTGGAAAGTGAGAGGAGAGAGAGGGGGCTTGGGAAGAAGTGGTGAGAGAGGGTGAGGAACTAGGATGAACATTGACAATTTTATTTATTTATCTTGTTTATTCTAATTTGTTAACTTATAACTAAAATAGAGCAGTGTGATTTTTTGAGAAAGATGTGGTGAAAGCTTAATTTGGACAATGACGAGGAGTGGAACTTGTCTCTGATGAGGGACACTGGGGAAGAAAATAAACTTTTAGTGTGATTCATATGGTATTAGTGCATTGCTAAACCATCACTTTTTGTCCATCCATTTGAGGGGTGGTGCATGATACACCAAACTTCATAGGATACACTATGAAACATGTACATAGTAAACACAATAGTTGTCATTAGGTGCACAAGGCCACGTAAGAGCTTCATCAGTGAAGCTTTGTCTAAAGCTTCATTTAAGATAGCAGCTTCTGAAATTTCAATCTCTTATATGGGTGGAATTATGCAACTAACTTAGGAAATGGAGCCGCACCAAAAGAGAAATCGTTCCCACAAGAAGAAGAAGAAGAAGAAGAAATGGAGGATTTTTTGGGTACTGAGGAAATGGAGGATTTGAAGGAGCCGCAATTGATTTTTTCTTTTAAAGAATCCACTGAAACATTTAGGATATGGTAAAGGCTATAGTATACTAGATGAAGTGCGGTGTACTATACATTGCTGTGTTTAGCCATACTTTATAAATGTGCCTAAATTCATTGAAAGTGTATTGACTAAATTTGATCACATTTTATAATTGTGACTAAATGCCTGATATTTGGTACACAACAATTCATTTTGGATATATCGATAAAATCACAAGGGATATACATAACAAACTACCAGTGAAATGAGAGATAAGGAATCCAAAACTATGAGGTAAGGACAGTGGAAAACCTGTCAAACCATGTTGGACACAAAGACAATATTGACCCTTTGGCAAAACAGCCAACACATTTGTCAAAGACTCAAAGCATATCCTGTTGTACTACTCCATGTTATAAAAACCAGTTCGAACCGGATAGTTCGATCGGAAAACCGATGAATCGGTTATGAAACTAGTTCAAGTCTCTGTTTAAATCGGTCTCGCATCGAAATCGATGTGACCCAGTTCGACTGGGTTGGGTTTGTAGTAAAACCGATAACTTGACTGGTTGAATCGAGTCAGGTCGGACTTTTTTTTTTTTTTTTTTGCTTTGTTCTCCTAAATGATGTATTTTTTCAAAATCTTAAAAAAAATTTCTAATCTGACTTATCGAAAAATATAGTTATTTTGTTTGTATTATCATTACTTGTGAGTTTATGATATAAAACATTGTGAATTTACTTGTATAATTGTATTTTGAACCTGTTAATTGTAATTTGTGATTGTAAAATGTAAATAATATTTGTGAATTTATGTTATTTATTTATGTTTTTATATTTGAGCCCCTTGAAGAGTGTCAAATTGTTAATTACTTGTCATTTTATTGTATTTTATTTAAATTTTTATATTTTTTTTTATAAATCTGTTCAACCGGTTCGACCAATGACCCACTGGCCAATGACCCACCAGTTGAACCAGTAACTCAGTGTCTCGACCGAGTCGATCACTGGTCCGATTCTGATAATTATGGTACTAATTCGTCTTTCTATCTCTAAAGCTCTCGACACACCATCGACACAGTTTTGACAAGGACGGACATGCAAGATGACTAACTCAATAGGTCATCAAAGTAGATGGTTTGTGTCTTTTCTCTTCTTATTTTGTTAGAGTTTATGTCTATTTTATCTCACCTTTAATTTCTATTGTTTGTTTTTAATGTTTAATGGATAAGAACTTATGCAGAAATTTTCTCATCATGACTAGAGTATGCTCTTTCTTTTGCGAATCAATTCTTATTTGGGTTGCTTTGAAACGGTGAGTTATGTGACCATTGACATACCTTATTTTTATTGTTCTTTTGTTGGATAAAAACTTTTACGTACTATTTTCAATTCTTGTAAGTCTTTTTGGTTAATTCTTATAAGCTACTTTTTAGTGGTAAGTGTCATTCCATTTGTTGTTTTTTTATCATAATATATTATTTTTATATTTTACTATATAACATATGGTGACCATGTCATATTCTGTATTTATTAAAATTTATAGTAAACACCTAACTTAGTCATTCAAGAATATTACGCCGGATAATTTGATTTGCCAAGAAAACAAACCCCTTCTATGGTCGCTCAAGAATTAAAATGTAAAATAAGTTAGTCCCTTTGTAAAATCTATCTGTTAACCCTTAACGGGATAACAAGCATGGTATGTTGATTCAATGATACGGCACGTCATGTTACACATGTGAATCACACTCACACCCCTTGAGAAATACGACTTGTTTCGGTGTTTAATCATTTTTTTCTCAAAACTTAGAACAACATGATTTAAGGGGAGTGATTTCCTGAATATGGGGAATGATTTCTTGAATCCTTCCAAAACGATGCCGTTTGGACGTTGATGTGTCAATTCATATGACGCATTAATGTTGTAACACACAACATGCACCATTCCATTAACGGAGACTTGACGGAGGGACTAAATTAACAGAGACATAATGGAGAGGCTAACTTATCATACATTTCAATTCTTGAGAGACTACGGATGGGGCTTAATTTCTTGGGGTACCATATTGTACGGTGTAATATTCTTAAAGGGTTAAGTTGGGTGTTTACTCTAAAATTTGAGAAATTCTAAGTGTCTCGTAGACTTTTGATATGAAACAATACGGAATAAACATGATACAATTTTAAGCCGTTTTTAAATTAATATGTATTAAATAAGTTTTACTATTTCAACATCCTAAAAGTGTTGTTTATTGAGACACTTACTTTATCATTATTGGATGTGATAGTAGTTTCCACTTATTTCATTTACCCATCATATCCAACAATAATAAAGTGAGTGTTCTAATAGACACCCGACTTTTGAGGTGTTGAAATATCAAAACTCGTATTAAAACTAAAAAAAATTAATAGCAAACACGGAAAAACATGATTTGTGCACATGATTTTCATCCCACACCTTGTGCCAATTAATGTCCATGAAAGCTAACAAAATTTTAATTTCTTTGAAAGTTGAACTATCACATTAATGTTGAAGTCCCACTACGGCAACCTTTTGAACCAATTTACGCATAAGTTCAGAGTACCAAAACCTCAAGCTCCATACAACCAATGTATGTTTCAAATTTTGACCATGGTTTTTCTAACAAAACAAGAAAATTAGAACACAGATCTTGGTTTGCAAAATGTTACTTTGCCGTAGCTTCTTTGGAGTAGAAGATTTTGTCTTCCTTAAGTGCAGCACATGCATATGGTTAAAAAAAAATGAAATTGGATAGTTTTTTATTTCTTTTATTTTTTATTTTTATTTTTACCATCAACCAAGAAGGTAGAGGCAACTATATTACTCTATTCATTTTAAAATAATTGTCATTTTTTGACTTTTCATGTTTCGAAATATCTATCCACTTACAATATCTAGGTAGTATTAATTTTTTTTTCATTTATACCTCTAGTGTAAATGTGTTAGTTAAGTAATTAACATATTTATTAAGATAAGTAATAATGACTATATAACGATAGTCTTATGAACTCATATAATATTTTATATTTATCAAGATAATCTTTTTGTTTTTCTTATAATATGTGTATTATTTGATTTTTGAGAGTTATTCTGAAATAGAGAGTGTACATGACAAAATAAATTGGCAAGCGAGAGGACCCAATTTTGATTCATAATCAAACACATGCTCTTTCTTCTTGACAAAACCTTCAATTTGGTTCTTGTTAAATTGGGCAGAAGACAAAATGATCTCTCTAATGGGAAAAAAAACTCAAAGTGGTCTCTAACAATTAAATTTGACCAACAAGTTAGTTGATCTCTCTGTCTAATCTCTTTATTAAAAACCTAACATAACATGCTAAATGTCTTATTAGCAACAAAAATAAAACAAAGTAATCTCTCATGAATTATGAAAAGTTCAAATTGATCCTTATCATCGTCTTCCTCTTTTCTCTTTCTCATACCCTAAAACCTGAATATCATCTTCCTCTTTCTCTTCTAGATTCACCTTGAATTATGCTCTTCCTCCTCCTCCCCCTCGTCATCTTCATTTACCTTTACG
The DNA here is from genome assembly GCA_031216125.1 of Dalbergia cochinchinensis. NCBI lineage: Eukaryota > Viridiplantae > Streptophyta > Magnoliopsida > Fabales > Fabaceae > Dalbergia > Dalbergia cochinchinensis. The sequence goes on along the minus strand of CM062377.1, from coordinate 24,206,131 downwards.
ACTCACTATTGTCTTGGATATTCTTCTTCCTATTAAATTGAAATTACTTTTATTTTATGCTCCATTTCTCAAATGCCTTTTCCATTCTACTCAACTTGACAAATTGCCACACAAAATAGTACCATGAAGATCATAGAAACTTACAATGAATTTATAAGGCGACACTATAAATTTGACAAAACAACTTAAAACTTAGCATAGAGGAATGAAAATCTCCTATTCCCAAATAGTGTTTCATTTTCCGCCCTCAATTATTTATTGACATGTGAAATATAGGTATTGTATATTTAATAATTTATAAATTTATTTTGATTCTTATCTTTATATGTGGCAATAAATAATTTGAGAGATAAGAAAAAGGACACCATTTGGGGATAAACAATTTCCAACAACATAGAGATCCATCTATGACTTGTATATGCAAAAGGAAGAAAGAAGATTCCAAAATGGAAGGTTTTTCTATTCTTGTGCAAGATAACTATCCAAGATGAGTTTTAGTCCTAAAAAATAGAACTCTAGGCAAAGATGAGAATTAGAACTAAGTGGAGCACAACCCGAAATAAAAATTCCAAGAGCCCTAACAATGATATTTCAAATTGATTTCAACAACAAAAGGACTTAATTAGAAGGCTACAACAATAAGCAAATTCTCAATCAAGCCTTGAGGCCTTGAACTTGAATAACATGGTGACCGGGGGAACAACTTGACTTTGAGGGTGACAACTGTCAAAGATTTTAGTTTTAAATATATATCATTCAACATTGAAAAATAAGTGAATTTTAGTTTTGCTCCTTGACTTTTTTTTCTTTTTTGTTTTGATTCAAACATTCATAAAATTGCTTGATTTTATTCCCCCATCGCTAGACTGTCTATGTTAAATGTTGAATTGGCTAATAGAGATTAGATAAATCAATTCAACATAACAACCAGCAACCATACATAACAAGGAAAACTAAGGGTTTTCGTATGTTGTACTAGGTATGATAGAGTAAACTTATACTATATGTAGGGGCGGAGCTAGGCATCAATTTTAGGGGGAGCCATAACTAAAATATACATGCAAAAAATAATATATCTTCTAATGTTTGCTTAATATATAAATTTTAAAAGAAAGTCACAATATATATAGAATAAAACTTAAATTGGTCTCTAATAAAAATAATACCAAATAAACTGACTTCTTAAGAATTTTCTTTTTATTGTCGCTACAATAAAACTACAGGACAAGTTATTATCAATATTTTAATAAACTTACTTATCATATTTATATTTTTATTAGTAATTAATTTGGACTATTTTAAATCATTAACAGTCAATTTGTTTTATCAATACTTCGAAAATATGAAAGAGCAACTAATTTGTCCTTTATTTAAAACTATGAGGGAAAAAAAAATTTCCTCTTGAATGATCGCTATTTTTGTTAGAGACTAAATAGAGATTTGCTATGGATGAAAATATATATTCTAATCAGAACTCAAGAAACACATATATACATAATATATTTTCTAGTACAATATTTAAATATCTAACTAAGTAAAAGATTTATAAGAACTAGCCTCAAATATTTAAATTGTATGTTTTAATTTGGATAGAAATAAACAATAAAAAAAAACATGAGTAGATGATAACTTTGAACTATTCAGAGATCGAGCTTACTTAATTTCTTCCAAAAATAGTGATATATTATCCAATACATATTTCTAGTTAACATATGAAAATTTTTAGAGAGTCTAAATATGTATGTATAAATTTCTGGCCACGACTCCCCTAAATGACCTTCCGCCCCTGACTATACATTATAAATTATAATTCATTTCCTTGGCTAATATTTTCAGACTTCTTCGATTCTCTTTTTCCTAACTGAGCTGTACGCATACACATAAATTTGTGGTATTCAATTACAACACCAGATTTCCTTGCGTAAAAGAGAGTTAGCTCTATCTAGTTGCTAATAAGGTATCCAAGGAAGAAGACACATTTTGTCTTTTGCCGTTATTCTTTTAACTCATTTGAAGCGTATCAATCTCTGACAAGGTCTTCACCCGAATAATGACCATTTTGTCTAAAATGTGAACATCTTTTCAAAACACAGCGCCGGCTCCGTTTACCAGCGTAATTAATATGAATAATAATTTATAGTTGATGACATGATTTCCATGAAAATAACAAACTACATACCGTATATATATGGTGGTGGTTAATTGTGCTGAGCTCACTTGAATACAGATTTATGTGTATGAAAAATGAGGCAGGTCAGATTGGATCAAATTTGATTGCGACCCGATTTTTAAATCGAGTCATTTTGTAGAAATTGAACTTAACCCGATAATGACCTCATTAATAATTAGGTCAAACTGAGTTAACTCGACTTTTAAATAATAAATCTATAAAGATTTTAATATTATATATAGAAAAATTATAAAAAATTTAAATAAAAATGAAATTTAAAAGATGTTTTATAAGATATATTTTAAAATAAATCATATAACTATAAAAGTAATATCAAGTTATATATCTAAAATATATTAATTAAAATATAAAATATTATAATTTACCACTAATTAATATAATAACTATAACTTTAAAAGAATTATTTTGACTTTAAGTCACAAAAGTATACGAAGTCAATTTCGAAGAATCGGATTCGGCTCAATAAACTCTGGATCGACCGAATTAACCGGTTGAGCGTAGTTATAAACACCCAAGTAGGACATAGATATGCACAGAAGATGTCAAGATCAGCTATTTGACATATATCTGACTACAAAAGCTGATGATATCAATTCCCCTAAAATTTTATGATTGTGATATGCGTCTGTCCTCCTTTTACAGTTCACATTATAATACACCTTACTAGGACTGCCCACATGACTACCTAAAGAGAAATGATTACTGTACGCACACCATGGACGCATTGGGTTGGACGCACCTCCCAAATCCGTTGAAAATAGTGAAATAAGATGTTTTGAAATAAAAATAAATGGCTTTAACGGTGTACATGCAAAGTTGTCCATAGATGCATCGATTTTTTGCGTGCACATATCAGTGCTCCTATATATATATATATATATACTTATATATATATATATATCAGTTAATCTTTCTCGAATAATTGGTCTTGTGTTCACGAGACTCCTTTTGGAAACGTGTTCATGCGAATCATGATCAAATTATATTATGACTTTTCTGCTTGCTCAGTTTGCTTCAGTTTAAAAAGGATAAAGTACTTGAGATTGAGGAGAACCATTTTCTTGTAAACTGTATTTTGTCCGGAAAAAGGAAAAAAAAATCATATATTGAATAATCTATTCATATGATTTTGAGCTTTTCTAAGTTTTTTTACACTAACCAAGGAATAATATAAATGTTAAGGTAGCTGGTGTCGGAACCTTAATTTTGACTTGGGTTTGAACTCTATTAATAAGATTTAATCCAAAATCCCATATTGAAAAATAATTGAAATCCCATATAAGGTTTTGTTGGAAAATAATTTTCACGCAACATAAATCAATCAAATCAATAAAGTAAAGGAACATAAAAAAATTAATGTGGTTCGGCCTTAGCCGCCTATATCGACGATCTCCAATCGAGTAATTTAATAAGGAATACAATAACTAATCTTAACAAATCTCAGACAAATCTACCGTTATTCATGAAATATGCCGCCTAACACCAAATTATCAGGAAGATTTTCAATACAAGTTATCTTTACTTGCACCACCGATACTCATGGAACATAATATCATCAATGGAACTATCCTAGTAAAAGCTGCAAATCCTTCATCAAAGCAATGAAAGCTATAGACCTTTCATCACAGCAACTTTTCTGGCAGAAGTTGCAAATCCTTCAACGTAACTTTTCTGACAAAAATTACAAAACCTTCCATCACAATATTCTCATCAATTTCCTCTTTATCATTAGTGTCATCCTCATCATCAGCCTCTTTCTCTTCACTCTCTATGTTTAATCTCTCAATTATATTTTCCTCACATATCTAAATAATTCTCAAAACTATTATTTATAATAGTTTACACACTCAATAAATTTGACCTCAATCCTAATTAATAATTTCTAATTTTAGATAAAATCCTAATAAATTTTCAAATATTAATAGGTTTTTCAAATCTAATTTCAAATCCTTTTTAAATATTTTTAAAATTAGAAACTATCAATAGCAATCTTCAATTAGAAATTTGGATCAATTCCAACAATCTCCATCTTGATCCAAATTCCACCCAATCTTCAAATTCTAAAACACAAATCTTCACGAGTACTCCACCTTCATCAATGATCTATAAAAAAAAAAGTCCACTACAAATCTACAATTCTGAGCTTTGCATCTTCAATTTGACGCCAGAATAGATCAGAACCTACTCTAATACCAATTGTTGGAAAATAATTCTCACGTAGCATAAATCAATCAAATCAACAAAGCAAAGGAACATAAGAAAATTAATGTGGTTCAGCCTCAACTGCCTACATCCATGACCTTACAAATCAATCTACTAATTCAATGAGGAATATAATCACCAATCTCAGTAAATCTCTAACAAATCTACCTCCATTCACGAAACACGCCATATAATATAACATCATTAATATAACTTTTCTGATAAAACACTACCAGAAAAATAGCTGTTACCGACGGAATTTACCGACGGATTTTTTGAGTTACCGACGGATAAATTTATTACCGACGGAATTACCGACGGATTTTGTCAACCGGTAATAACGTCGTCGGAAATTATTACCGACGGAAAAAATCCGTCGTAAATTTTTACCGACGGATTTTTCGACGGATTCTTACAAAAAAAATCCGTCGGTAAATTGATTCGCATAGCCGTAAGAAAAAACGTCGGTTGAAATTTTTACCGACGGATTTTTTATTCATTACCGACGGATTTTCTGTCGCTAATTTTTAAGATTTTTTTATATTTTTTAATTTCTGAAGCGGATTTTCCGTCGGTAATATTAAACGGATTTTTAAATCGGTAATGGTTCAAAATAAAATTTTATATTCTTTTGTTTATTATTTTATCGACGGAAAATCAAGTGGTAATCATAAAATTTGAAATTTTTATTTTTATTAGTAATATTCTGACGGAAAATCCAGTAGTAATCAACAAATCTGAAATTTTTATTTTTGGTCTTTATATTTACCGAAGCCAGTTTTTAAAGTAAGTAATCATCAAAATTTCTATTTTTAAATTTTTATTTGTCGAATCGGATTTTTAGTCGGTAATATTTTTATTTTATCGACGAAAATCACGTGGTAATTTATTTATTTAAAAAATAAAAATTTAACAATATTTGGATTACGATTATTTAAATTGATGTTTTGCTTAACAATAATTATAAATACATTTAATAATAACAAATTATAAAAAAAATACTCAATTAATAAGCATCATAAAGTTCCACCATCGTCGACAAACATAAATACAAATACAACAAAGTGTACAAGCATAAATATAAAGAAATCATATGATAAATAATGAAAAACAGAAACTCGAATCGGGAAAAATGACATAAATCGGCATCACCATGCAGCCACTACCATCATCATCATCATCATCAATGTACGGTGAGTGCGGAAGAGCACTGCTTGCATCTTACAAGACATCATCTCCTTCTTCATTTGCTTCGTAATGTCTGATCTCCAAGGCCTTTTCATTGTCTTTAATATTCTTTTTCACCTCCTCCAATTCTCATTTGAGTCGCGCCTCCTTCTCTTGCATACGATGAAGTTCGCATTGAGCAAGTGAACTTGCTCGCGGACCTCATCATCATCGTGATGGATCCGGCTTTGTAGATGCCCGATGTGAGCGATCGATAAACTACTCGCATAAAATGATCCCATGCAGTAGATGCGGTTCTTGTAAGAGCCGCCGACTACCTCTGCCATAACTTATCGTCATCAAGCGATGGGCATTCTTCACCATTGCGATCCTTTGTTCTCGTTGGGTTTTGGCCTCCAGAATAAGCGCTTCATAGGCATGCTATAAAAAATGAAAGTAATGTGACAGTCAAATATATGAAATAATAAATTATGTATATATACAATGAATAAGAGCACAGAACATATATACCCAAATATTCTCTGAGCGAGGATCGACCCACGTCTTCTCTAGCTTTAGCGCGGCGTGTGAGTCTTCTGAACAACTCACTCTGTGTGAAAGGTGGCCTCTTCAACTCATTAGTCTGCATTCGAGTGAAATATGTAAAACATTAGTATGATAAAATATAAGTTTAACAAGATAAATTAAAAGATCTTTAAAATAATGACTAAACCATCCCAAAGTGGCGTGTAGACTCAATACTAGCGAGAACCACCACAATGAAGGAGCCACCCTTGTGCGGCTCGGCTCTCCTTAGCCTTCAAAGACTTACGCTTTGAACTTGTCACCTCTCGGTGTTGCCACAAATAGTCCCGAGGCTAGCACTGAGTCATCCACACAGGGTTCTCATCCTGGCCTCCCAGAGATATCGATGTACATGTCTTGCAACCTATGGCTGCCTTGGATTTGAAGCACTTAAACATAAACTCTTCATCTTTGGGATGGATGATGAAGTGGCTCTACGCATGAAAATAAACAAAAAAAAGGTAATTGAAAATATTTTTAAAGTAAATCACACATTTCATAATAATTATTTCATGAACCTTCCACTCAAGAAACCAGTAGCTCCTTCTCGGACTTGATAACTTGCGGGAATGACTCAATCGGCCGTTCATATAATTTTTGGATGGTGTGTGTCACCTCATGCATGGCGCGTGTTTGGCTCCCAAGCTGCTTGGCAAAAAGTACAAAACATCCCAGTGAGCATGTCAAGAAATTGTTCAAATTGTTACATGATTTATAAGAAATTGAAAAATTAATTAACTTACTTGTCACGGACACGTATAAGCTTTATCCGATTATCTGCTTTGTGGATCCATGTCTGATTGCCCCCGAGGCACCACCTCTTGCCGCTTTGGCACCCTTCTCGAGTCATGTGTGGGGGTGACCATAGGATCTGCCAATGGTGATAAAGGTGGAGGTAGAAGGCACTACTTGATCATGCGCCCAGGGAGTAGGTATCATAGTAAACTCCCCATGGGCATGGGTGGTGGCATGGAAGGGATAGAAGTGGAGGTGTGGCCAATTTGTGGTGGATGCTTGAGTGGGAGGATTGATTGTTTGATTGTTTGGGACACCCTTCCTTTGCCCTTATTTTTGAGTTTAGGTGCCATATCTGAAAAAGATTCAACAACGTGTGAAAAATCAATTCATAGTATAATAATTTAAAATGAAAAAGTAATAAATTGAGGTTGGACACATCACATTTAATCTGAAAGTTGAGGACTATCTTCATCATTCTCGGTCTCAACATCATCCTCAAACTCATCTTCCTGGTCCTCCCCATCCTCCTCATCACTACCATCACTTTCGTTGCTTTCACTCACTAATTGATCACTAGAAGAGTGAATTATCTGAACATCGCCTTTGAATCGTAAGCGTAAGGTTGGCAATGTTCCCGTATCAACAACTACGAGAGGGAATTGGGTCATTCACTTGATAAGCATCGTTAGGTAGTTCTTCAACCTCAACTCGACCCCTAGGTTTAGTTTTCATGACCATCTTCCAATCCTTTCTACACTTTCCGGGGTATGGTGCATAATATACCTGTCTTGCATTCTGGGCAATAATGAAAGGATCATATACAGCATATCTCTTAGTATGATTCACCTCAGTAAGTTTATATTGATTGTGTGTGCGTGTTCCGTCAGGACGTGTGGGGTCGTACCAATCACAGCCGAACAACACTACCAATTTTTGAGGTCCATCACCTACATATTCAATCTCCAGTATTTGTTTGATTACTCCATACCAATCACTCTCCCCACTGCCTGTATCCCCTCTGACACATACCCCACTATTGTTTGTAGCTTTCTCTTGGCCCCATTCAAATGTATGAAACTTATATCCATTCACATAATACATTGGCCAACTATTTGCTTTGTTAGCAGGACCCCAAGCCAAACTTTGTAAATAAGGACATGTTACATTATTGTTTTTATCAAACACCTACATGAATAATTGAACTTCAAACATCAGCACAAAAGATGACAACTAGAACATGTGTATGAATTTTGGATCAAATGGTTACTAAATAATTAGATTACATACAAAGGATCTGAACCATGCTGGAAATTGTTCAAGGGTGTGTCGCTCATCAACTTGTTCAAAATACCTGTAAATTAAACATTGCAGGTAAAATAAGATTTGATGCATGACGGTGTATCAACAATTGAAAGTGATACATTGATCAAACTTACGTCTTAAATGGTTGTACTTCATCACAGTTGATTAAGATATGCAAATGCACAGCATGTTTCTCTCTCTCTGATAGCCAATGTGCCTTGGACTTTCCAGCAGCACGTCCTGGCTGATTGAATATAGATAAAGTATATTGAATTGAACTTTCACCCCCATCATCATTCCGACCAACCCTTGTTCGTCTAGACTGAACATGAGACTCAAAGTAATAGGAACAAAAGAAAGACGTCTCCTTTGAGATATATGCCTCACATATGGAACCTTCTACTTGAGCTCTATTTTTCAGAGTTCTCTTGAAACTTCCAATATTTCGTTCAAACGGATACATCCATCTATATTGAACCGGCCCACACATTCGTGCTTCGTATGCCAAGTGTATGGGCAAGTGTTCCATAGAATCAAAGAAACCGGGAGGAAATATTCTCTCTAATTTGCACAGAATTATAGGGATGTTTCTCTCCATAATTAGGAGATCTTCAACCCTCAAAGTGGACGAGCATATGTCTCTAAAATATTGACTCAACTCAGTCAATGGCTTCCAAACAAGGAGAGGTAATTCTCTAAATGCAATAGGAAGTAAACACTCCATAAATACATGACAATCATGACTCTTCATACCAAAAAATTGTCCTTGTGCAACATTAGCACATCTACCTAAATTTGAGGCATAACCGTCAGGCATCCTTAACTCTTGCATCCACCTACACACAGCTTGTTTCTGCACAGAAGTTAGTGTGTAATTGGCCTTCGGCTTACATACACGACCGTCTGGCAACTTCTGTAAACTCAACTCAGGTCTCTTGCAATACTCAACCAAATCTTTTCTTGCTTTCACATTGTCCTTAGTCTTATCAGTGTCCATCACAGTATTTATGATGTTATCACACACATTTTTTTCCACATGCATTACATCAATACAATGACGAACTAGATTATCACCCCAATAAGGCAGCTCCCAAAATATACTTTGTTTGGTCCAATTATGTTCTACCCAATATCCTGGCAATCGTATGGATTTTCCCAGTTCCCTTATCTTTGGAAAGTCTCTAACTCGGTGCCAGACTTGGTTACCACTAAGCCTCACAGGAGGCTCATCACGTTCAACAGTCTTTTTTTTAAATGCATCCTTTTTACCCCTAAATTCATGATCAAGATCCAAAAACCTCCTGTGACAATCAAACCATGAGTTTTTTCGACCATGTTTCAATGTAAACGCCTTTGTGTCCTCCATACATACTGGACATGCCAATTTTCCTCAAGGTCATCCAACCGGATAACATTCCATAGGCCGGAAAATCATTGATAGTCCACATCAATGCTCAACAAGAAATTTTGCTTCATAGAAATATCATAAGTTTGTACACCCGAATACCATAGCTCTTTAAGTTCATCAATCAATGGTTGGAGGTAAACATCAATCTTGGCTTTGGGATTATCGGGACCAGGGATTATACAAGTTAGAAACATGTAAGGATCTTTCATGCACATTTCAGAGGCGATTGTAAAGTGTAACAACAACAGCCAGAGGAATAAGGTTTGCTAAAGCTGATTATTCGGAGTAAATCCATCTGCACAAAGCCCCAACCTAATATTCCTAGGATCCGCAGCAAAATCAGGATAAGTTTGATCAAAGTGTTTCCAGGCTTCACCGTGGGAAGGGTGGGTCATGACACCATCATTTCTCTTATTCTCAAAGTGCCATCTCATGTGAGGTGTTGAACTCATTGAAGCATATAACCTCTTTAACCTTGGAATTAAGGGCAAATAGTGCATTCTTTTGTAAGGGGCATCCTTATATCTTCCATTCCCAGATCTTTTTGGTTTAAACCTAGGGTTTTCACAAAATTTGCATTCGGTTAGGTCTATATCATCTTTGTAGTACAACATACATCCCTTCAAACAACAATCTATTTTTTCTGATTTTAGCCCAAGTTTTGAAACTAATTTCTTAGCCTGATAGAAATCCTTTGGAATAGAACTAGATTGTGGACTAATTTCACGCATCAATGTTGCCCACTGGTCAAATGAATTTTGACTTTGGTTTGCTTCTGATTTTATAGCTAACATCCTAACCGCTAGAGACAACTCCGAGTGAACACACCCTTCCCATAGAGGAACCTTCACAGCCTCCAATATAGAGAAAAACTTCTCAGCCTCGGCATTAGGAGCCTCGACGGAAGGTTCATAATCTGCATGAATTTGAGGACCAATCGCATCATAAATCATTTCCTCATATCGCCTAGAATTATCCTCCCAATTAACATTTCCCGTGACATGCTCACCAATATTAACTCTACTTGAACTACCTATAACATAGGCATTTTCAACACTAGCATGTTCAAAATTTTGTGTGGCAACTTCCCCATGCATAATCCAAACCCAATAATCCGTCATAAAACCATCCTTATATAGGTGATACCTAATGGTATCCATATCAAAATATTTCCTACATTTACACCTAGCACAGGGACACCTAACTTTCTGCTCATTCATAAATTGAACTGTCTGACAAGCCACCCTTATAAATTGTTCAACTCCCGCGTAAAATTCAGGTTTGATTCCCCCTCGACTGGGGTGCACCCTATCATACATCCATAGTCTGTTTGTGGGAATCATGGTTCTTGCCTGTGTAATTTTACCTAACAAATTCATTTAAAGATTCAAAAGTTAAAATCTTAATTAAAATTTTGAAAATAAAAATCTTTTAAGTAAATGGATTGTGGTCTTTAACTTCACAAAATATCTTCCAGTCTTTAATTTTAAAAAAAAAATTGATAGAACCTCCCCTTAAATTAACACATCCCAGGAAATTGATTTCCAATATACATGTATATCAATCCAGTCAAATAAAGTTCACAAACAATCAAACAAACATTTAAAGATCCTAAAACCGTTCTAGAGCACACCCCCTTATAACATCACAACATGCATTTCCTGCAATCTCCGCATACACAATCAATCTCCACAGCAAACAACGCAAACAAGTCGGGGAAGGACCTCTACGCCCTTCCCCCCAGTCATGCAATCCCAATTTCCTACAACTCTAACTTATAAATCATAAGTCTCTATCCTAACAAAAATATAATTAAATGAGGAGAAGAAATAATTACTTACCTCAGAATTCTCGGATGGTCCTTATATATGGCTTAGTAGCTCTTTCAATGAATTCTTCTCTTTGTGCCTAATGTATAATGACCTTCAGGAGCTCCGAAATTAGTCATGCATAATTAAAATTGTTATATCAACAGTGAAACAATAAAGGAATTAACATTTCTTGACTATATTGCATGGAATTAACACTTCATAGTGAGGAAACGCTATAAACTAGTAAATAATTCTATCTAATAACTAAATTATTTTCAATTCTAAAGTGAAAGTGTTCTAAACAAAAAATCCAAGGTAAGCTTTTCATTATTATTATGAACAAAATATCAATCATTAGCCCACTCATAGTGTCTTTCTCATTTGTCATGTTTTTTCACAAAGGTTTAACTGTGACTAAAATTTAGTGATGAAATATTTAGCGAGAATGAATAAATCTATCTCTATCTATGTTTGAAGAGGCAATGTTTGAAATTACTTAAGATAAGTTGTTCATGCAAATACAGGAAAAGAATAATGGATAAAAAGCTAGAAATAGAGTTAAGGAAGTGAGAAACAGAGGCTTACAGAGGCGGTCTCCCATTGCGAACAGGCGTGTCGCCGGCGGCAAGCAGGAGGCGCGCCGTGGGCCGCGGCTAGCAGCAGCCGTGGTCCGGGCGTCGCCGATTCGGTCAGGGCGGCCGGGAGGAAGAGGCGACGCCGAGCAACCGGGCCGGCGGAAGAAGCGACGCGACGCAGCGCGCCGGCAAGCGAGGCGCCGGCGTGGCGGGCAGCAAAGCAGCCGCAGTCTTGGCGTAGTCGCCGATTCGGGCGGCCGGGAGGAAGAGGCGACGCGCTTCGGAGCGGCTGGCCGGGCGGAAGGGCGACGGGACGCGAGGCGCGATCGGCGATCCGGGCGGAAAGGCGACGCGAGGGGCGGTACCTTTGGCGAAGAAGCGACGCGACGCGAGGGGCGGTCGACGGGGCGCGGTCGGCGGTCGACTGTAGACGGTCGGCGGTCGGGCGGCGGACGCGGTTGGTCAAAGTAGCGGTCCCAGTCTGCAGAGAAATGAGAGTGGAGAGGAAGTATGTTTGAGAGTTGAGTGTTGAGAGTATATGATATAACATTACCGACGGATTTTCAAATTACCGACGGAAAATCCGTCGGTAACTATAAAAGATAAAAAAGAAATTCAAATATTTATTAAATAATGATTCTGATTATTTACCGACGGATTTTTTCGTCAGTAATTTTAAAATCCGTCGGTAATCAATAAATCCGTTAAAAATTAGAAATAAAAATTAATATTATTACCGACGGATTTTCCATCGGTAATAATTAACAACGGGAAAAAATTAAAAACAAAATTACCGATGGATTTTCCGTCGGTAATAATTAAAAATCGGAAAAATAAAAAATAAAATTACCGACGGAAAATCCATAGATAATAATTAACAACGGAAAAAAATTAAAAAACAAAATTACCGACGGATTTTCCGTCGGTAATAATTAAAAATCAAAAAAATAAAAATAAAGTTACCGACGGATTTTCCATCGGTAATAATTAACACCGGAAAAAAGTAAAAACAAAATTATCGACGGATTTTCCGTCGGAAATAATTAAAAATCGAAAAATAAAAATAAAATTACCGACGGATTTGCCGTTTGAATAATTAACACCGACAATAATTTAAAAACAAATTTACCGACGGACTTTTCGTTGGTAATAATTAAAAATCGAATAAATAAAAATAAAAGTAACGACGGATTTTCCGTCGGTAATAATTAACAACGGAAAAAAATTAAAAACAAAATTACCGACGGATTTTCCGTCGGAAATAATTAAAAATCGAAAAAATAAAAATAAAATTACCGACGGAGTAATAATTAACACCGACAAAAATTTAAAAACAAAATTACCGACGGATTTTCCGTCGGTAATAATTAAAAATCGAAAAAATAAAAATAAAATTACCGACGGATTTTCCGTCGGTAATAATTAACAACGGAAAAAAATTAAAAACAAAATTACCGACGGATTTTCCGTCGGTAATAATTAAAAATCGAAAAAATAAAAATAAAATTACCGACGGATTTTCCGTCGGTAATAATTAACACCGACAAAAATTTAAAAATAAAATTACCGACGGATTTTCCATCGGTAATAAAATTATTCATAAAATTATTCATATAATTACCGACGGAAAATCCGTCGGTAATTATAAATTTTTGAAAAAAAATTTAAAATCAAATTACCGACGGATTTTCCGTCGGTAACTCGCGCGCCTCCCTTCCCGCAATGTCGCGCGAATATTACCGGCGGCTTACCGACGGAAAATCCGTCGGTAATGTCCAAGTAGTAAAAAAAGATTTTTTTTCCCGAATTTCTCACTTTCCGTCAGTAATTCCATCGGTATTACCGACGGAAAAATTCAGTCGGTAAAATCCGTCGGTAACTCGGGTTTTTCTTGTAGTGAAAGTTGCAAACCCTCCATCAAAAGCTACAATCCTAATATAATTTCCAACAGATTTGACTCACAAATAAGGTTTTTGGTTGTTTGTTAGTTTAGATATCCTCCTAGAATAGGACTAATGTATTGTACGCGTAGTTAGTAGAAACTATCCGTGTGATATAATATTTTGTAAGGTGATTTACATCTTGTGGTGGTTCACAACCCACAATTGTGGTCACACATTTTTCTACATTAAAATGCAAGTGCAACCGCAACCACAGTTCTGATTTAAAATCGTGGAACTCTATATAAAACCCAAGTTCTACATGTTTCCTTTCTCTCACTTGTTAACCAGTGGAGCTCATGACGAAAACGCACACTGTGTCCCAGAAGAACAACAAAATGCTCGCTAGCCTTCTATTGAAGTGTCTCCTTGTGATGGTTGCCCTTGGGGGCTCATCAGCAAGGGCTATTCTAGGTAATATAATGTTCTCGAATCATTCATTATTATTTTGTGGGCTATTATAATCATTTTTTTTTTATAGAAAGATAAAAACTGCCGATTGAATGATCTGATTTCTCATTTCCATAACCTGTTACTACGGGGGAGAAAGGGAAAGGAAACGAGCTTCACTATGTGACTGGAATTCCAATCACGTTTGCTCAAAAGGTTGGTTTTGATTACTACAGTAATCTTGTTGCAATATCTTGTTTCATTTCCTATTTCATCATATATATAATGAATGCATGTAATGCACAGGGACCAACTGATCCAGTTGAAGATGGTTATATGAGGAAGCTTGGGCTTGGACTTGGAGGAAAGAAACTTATGGCGCATGACGAGGCAAGTATTGAATCTAAGAATGAGAAAGGAGCATGTGGAGAGGCTTCAAAGCTTTCAGGTGTGAATCCTATTCCCATTGAAAATGTGACTTTGAAAAGGAGGGACATCACGTAACCGTAGGTGCTTTTACTGAAGATTGTCATGTTGGCCTAGGCATTATAATTAACATAACTGGGTGAAAAGTTATTGACATCATTGAATCTTCTTTCTTCAATTTTGGCTACAAAACTTGGTGCGGATATATGTCATGAAACCATCTTTCATAAAACCTTAAAGTTGATATCATTTGGTCATAAAGATTCTGATACCATGTCATTCAACTATTTATCCCCAAAGCTTAAACTAAAAAATAGAAAGATTTATGAATGATTATATATATATATAGGTAGCAATATATCATGCTTACAAACTTACATGTTCTATTATGTGTGATTTGCTCATGCATGTGCAGTAATTTCCTTAAGTTTGATTCCGATAAACCTTGTCTTTGTAAGGAAATTGTAATGTTATGCTCCCCATATCTTAAACAGGAATTCGGTGACCTTATCTCAAGTTTTCTTCTAAACTGTTTAGTTACCAAAGAGATTCTAATTATGTTCTCATATAAATTCTCAAGTTTCTCTTAACGCAGGTGAGGAAAAAGATGCTGAGGAGAAGTCTATCGGAAGATTAAAAGAACAAAAGGATGATCAGGTTCAATGATCTGTTTTACATATGTCACACACGTAAAAATTCTTTATCTTTCTTTCAAAAAATAAACAATGATCTTCTAGCGTAGGGCATATATATATACCTGCAAAGTTTAAACCTGTTAATGAGAAATAATTAAGAGCTCTATCTCTACCTTTCCATTGAATTACTCTTGTACCTATTCCTGACTTATGGCAATTTAAACTCACACATGCAGAAAAAGAATATCACCATGATTTCACCAAATGCCTTGAAATTCACCAGTTCTGTGATTCCAAGGAGTTGTCTCCCCAGCACAATCTCGAAGAGTTCACAAGATTCCAATAATCATCTTGAAGCTGCTAAAGAGATCATGACTCTGATTCATAAGGATTACAACGGACCGGGTAGCCGCAGGTCTCCCATCAATAATCAAGAGCCTAGAAATTGAGGTAGCAGATATGGTCACTGTTCAGATATATGTTTAGGCCCATTTCATCATATGGTTTTGCCCCAATTAGGCTAGTATAACAACTACGTGTGGTACATTAACTAATAGAACTTATCTTTGCTTCTATATAATCAGCCTTTGATGGGTCTCAAAGGCAACTATATTATGACTTGAAATTAATGTTGTTCTTTCTTTTCATGCTTAATATAGCTACATATGCAGGTCACAGTTTGAGTGTTGTACATTAAGTCTATTTTCATGTAAGTCGTTTCGTAATGTGAGTTATGAGTATATATATTCCTCATTACAATTCTGCAAGAAGATTCGCTTGACTGTAATATGGGCTGGCGACAAAAAATTAGGTGATTTGAGAGAAGAGAAAACAGTTACTATATTTCATTTATTAATTGACATATTAGATATTGTACTTAAATTGCAGGAAGAATAAGAGACAATACTGACGTACAATACTAATATGTCTATTTATAAATAGAATAAAGTAAATATTTTCTTTCTCTAAATAGCACCCAAATATTTTTTTGGGCAGATTCTCTAAATGGTGCTTGACTTGGTGGAATTTGAGGTAAGTAATGACACATTATGTATCATTCATTATGTGACATTAGTTTTATCCTTATTAAGTCATTATTACCCCCTATTTTTTCTGCATTTACAATATAATAACTAATATATTAAATGACGAATGGCACCACATGCAATTCTTTTTGTGTTTAACTTTAGAAGCATTTAATAATATACCTCGTCAGTAAATGATACCTAGTTTGTTACAAATTTACAACGATTCTGTTGTGATAGAGCACTCATATAGAAGCCTATGTTTTATGTCATGTAACCATATATTTAATTTCCTTAAAAGACATTCATGAAAGGTGACCAATGGCAAGAAGTAATCTCACTGCGGGCAGAATTCACCATAGTCATTTGAATTGCTATTACCTTTGTTCTTTTTGACCACCGTGTTCATGGGAGCCCAAAGCCAACCATAAACACTTCAAAATCATATATATATCATATATTTATATTTAAAAGTAATACTATTAAAAAAATTTAAAAGTCATCTTTTTAAGAATCTGAAAAGTCATCTTTCCATCATTTGTATATGAAAAAGCTGAAACACTTATTAAACTCATTTATGCTTATGAAAAAAAAATGAAAAGTCATCTTATCATTTGCATTGATGGAAAAAAAGATAAAAAGAAAGAAGCTTCCGAAGCATATTAAAGTTGAAAACCTAGCAATCATGTCCTTAATTTGTATTGCATTGGTTTGGCCAATGCATTGAGATTTAAATTTTACCTTTTCCCCTGAAATTTGTTTCGAGTAATGAGTATGCCGCAAAATTCTAAATTCTTATTCATATATTAATTTGATTTATTCAATAACATCAATATATCGTAATTATTTATTTTTTCAAAAATATATATACTGAAGTTAATTTATACTTGATAGAAAAAAGTATCTACATTTTTCAATTGTTATCTTGCTAATAACTTAAATTTTAGTATCATTTACTTATAGCTTTTTATTACGAACTTTAATATAAAAAATTATTAAAGTAACAATTTATTAAAATAAAACTAATGAAATAAAATTAAGAAATAGATATGATTTCAACAAAAATGATATAAAAATTAAATATTTTCATATTGAATTTTTTATTTTATTAAAAATTTATTTATTAAAATCTTTCATGTGAAAATCTTTCCGTTTCTTAAAATCTTTTCACAATAAAGTATAGTGTCTTTTATTTTAATGAAATTCTCAATAATCATATTTACATAAATACAAATTAGGTATGCTTACTTTTATACGGCTAAAAAAAATCTAATAGAATTTAATTTCATTGTGAAAACATTATGGGTACAATCTCATATCTATATCTCTCATGGTATCGTATAATCTTTTCTTATTTTAACACATTTTTTGCTATATTAGCAAATAATATATATCAAAAAGTAAAATTATAAAAATTGATCTGATATTTCATGAAATAAATATCATATTGTCTGTTATATGACTTTTTGTATTACAACTATAAAAAGGTACACATAATTTGACTGATTAATCTCATAACTCTTAAAAATTAGAATGAATAACTTTTCACAATTGTTGGACAATCATGACATAAATAAAGTATCATTATTTCAATTCGAAATACTTTCAGCTAATTTATTACTTTATTGGATTCTCAATTAGTTTTTGAAAAAATATGTAGTTCATCAATTTTTTATATAAGTTACCTTTAATTCTTTTAAAACTTGAATTCATTATCCAAATATATCTTATAACATATTTGATATGTAAATTTTGAAAATTGATGATATATTATAATAAACATGTCTATTAAGAGAAAAATGTTTACTTTACTCAATTTTTTCTATATTAATTAATTGATATATATATATATATGTATATATATTAAAAATAAAATTATAAAAAATAGTTAACATTTCATAAAATAAAGTATAAAATAAATTTATATAACTTACCATTAGAGGTATATAAATTAATATTTCATAAAATAAATCAATAAATAAATTTATAAATCAATATATTAATTAACAGTATATAAATCTATCTTTTCCTGGATGGTCTAGCCAAATTTATATAAATTTTTTAATTTTTTATAAACTACCTTTAATTGAAAAAATAAATTTGTTAGCTGAATATATATTATAATATATTTGAGGCATACATTTTGAAAATAGAAGATATGATTATATAATAAAGATGTCTACTATACTCAATTTTCATTCTATGTTTGTTAATTAATATGTATTTAAAAGTAAAATTATAAAAATAATTTAATACTTCCTAAAATGAAACTTTAAATAAATTTATATAATTAATTTTTTTTCGTGTAATGCACGAGTATCACCTAGTATATTTAAAAGTAATACTACTAAAGAATCTCAAAGATCAGTCTTTTCATCTTGTGAATTTTAAAGTCTCAATCTCCAATTCCAAAATTTTTATTAGGTTTGGTTGTTACCTCTACATATCCTATAATTAATATCCATAAATTAATTTCAATTAATTGTGAGTTTTAATTGCAGTTGTACCAAATCTTTTTTTTATTACAAGTTGTATCATTTATATGTACTATGTATCATATAAATTTTGTTTGTTTATTGGTTTTACCAAGTATATTCTATCCCACTTTTAATATTAAGTTAACTTTTTATTATGAAACTCAAATGGTGTGTATTTAATACCAGTTTTAATTATATATAGGTTACCAAAATTTATTTAATATTTTGTTTTGCAGTAAAAAAAATTCATTACATTTAATTATAATTTTTTTAATTCATTGTTACTATTTAAAATTATTTGATGCTGACTTATATAGGAATATCGAAGTTAAGGAATCTTGTCCCCACGTAAGCCTATTGAATGACGTGTCTCTCTAAATGCATAAGATAGTATAATATCATACTTAAAATATGGTTTTCTTTTCTCAATCGTTATCATTTCTTCAAATTAAAACATAATATTTAAATTCATAAAATAAAAAGTTTTTAATATTCAAACTCTAAAAACATCCTAACTAAATCTGTTGATCACGTGAAATCATAAATTGGTTCATCACATGATATTAATCTAAAATATGAAAACCCGCTTAACCCTTGAAAACTAAATCATAACTACATAGCTAATCTATTACATAATCAAAATCAAAAATTGAAATCCATACTTAAATTCTGGAAACATATAGGGGAATGCATAAACTTTGAAAATAACTACAATGTCTTAAAAAATACATGTGTGGCTTAGATCCTACCTGTAAAACTACTGGAGCCCTCTGAAAATAACATAAGCCTAGTCTAAGCCTTACAGTAATATAAAGCTCACCAAAGGATAAACTGCAGCTACTGGATCGGTGACTGAACGATGTTTGCACCTGCAACTATGAGGGGAAGGGAGAAGGACTGAGTCAATGGACTCAGTGGGTGGATTCTCACCCATCATCCACATGGAACAACCAAGAATTACACATAATGCAATATGCATGCAACAATAATCATAAATCATTTTATATTTAGATACATAGCTAGCTAGGAAAACACTTTTCATTCTATAGTTTCATAAACAAGCATTTGTAAATTCGTAGTCAATCATGAAATCATTTTAACTACAGGTGTAGTAGAGCATCGAAAAATAGTATTTGTTGAATATGATAAATACATATATAACAACAAAAGCTGTAAAATCATAAATAGTATGATGCTGCTCACTCCCTGGCGAACAAGAGCTTCTGTTTGTAATCGAAATGGTCCGTGGCGAACCGGGTCCCTGATAGGCTAATCTAAATGCCTTAGTATACTAAGGTTAATGGAATAACTGCCGTTAACTCATAGTCCATCTCTTTATCTCTACTGATTAAATTAGTTTGACAAAAACCACAACTGAAGGGTGGGTAATCAATCCTTGGCGAACAAGAGCCCCTAACTAAAATCTTAAAACTCTTATAAATTCTTAGTACTCTGAGAGTTCTAGACTCATATAACTCTAACAATCTGACTTTAGTATAACTGTGGCTATGAAAATTGTGCCTAAGGGATCACTCGCTTGTAGACATTCCAATTTTAAACCCACAGAATATGTATCTAACAATTGCTATAAATCATACTAAATTTCGTACCTCTTGGTGCCATAAAGTTGAAGTTCTAAATTCATATCTTGAGCTAATATATTTTTATACACTTGCTAATTCTAAAATCATAGTTCAAACACTTAGGTTTATGATTATAATAACTCTAAAATGATAACAACATATTTGTTTAAAAGCTAAATCATACTCTTGTTTCACTTTTTTCCAATATACTTAACATAATATTCTAAAAACATAATCTGAGATTCCAAATTCTGGAACATGGTAGTATCATAAATCTAGAAAACATATCTGACAACTTTCATAAACATTACTAAATCATATATTTTTCCCAATAATCCTGCTTCCATGAGCATGTAAAACATTTTTATAATGTATAAATCCAATTCATAGTCACATGGTTTTCTAAAACCCATTTTTCATTCCAACTCAAAATCAAAATCTTTGCTAGTTTTATCATCACTTGCTATTACATATTTATATCATATTTTCATATCAAATTTTCATGTTTGACAATCATCATACAAGAACCCACTCACCGTTTGGAGCCCAGGATATCTGGGCATCACCAACTTGACCTTGAGAGCTTGGAATGACATCAACAACTGCCATAGAGCAACATAGACTAATGATCAAACTCTAATCACATCTAGATATATAACTCTAAAACAACTCTAATAATATTGGGGGAACACCCTCATTTGACAATAATGAGAAAAACTATAACAGACCTAAACTCTAGAACATGAAAGGAAGGAGAGAAACGAAGCATAAACCATAGATAAACTCTTACCTTAGAGCTTAGGTGAGCTAAGATTGGAAGAGAATCAGAGTATGAGGGAGAAAGGATAGTGTAGGGTTAGGGTTTCAGGTTTCTGATGCCCAAACCACGACTAGAAGCGTCTATATAGGGGTGGGAGCATATTAATAAATAAAACTGCGTCGTTTTGCACTGTGTTGGCATCTACTCATTGCGGCGAGCTTGTTGAGACTCATACTTACTGTCACAAACATATCTCGCTATAGCAAGTTTGTTCTGTATAATTCTGTAGAACCTGCAATTGCAACATGGTTATTGTATTCAGGGCCTTGTCGGCAACACGAGTGGTTCCGGGGGACCTTAGACCCGTACAAGACTTATCTATGGACACGTGTGCTCAGGGTATTCTGGTTTTTAATTATGCATTTTGTTCATATAGTTTGTTAATATTATTCCATTTCATTGTTACATTGAATGCATTTTTTTCAAATATAATTTTATAATTTTCTATTAATTTATCAGTATCCTTTTATGATAAATACAGCAATGTATCTTCACTTAATAGAAACAATCATAGAACAAATATTAAAGTAGTTATATATATCTATAATTGGTTTATCTTATTCCAATTTCCGTTTTAATCAATTCATCAATCTAATGTGTAGAACAGATATTTTTAACATTATTTTTGTCTTAAATTCATTTTTATATTTATTTAATTATTTTTAATTAGGGATTTAATTTTTATACATTAATAGTGAAAAATATTTGTACAAGGTCATCCAATTATGTACTAGCGTATCAATCATAGTAGTTTACTTTCATATTCACTACTTGAAAAGTTATGCAAATGAAGCAATGTGATTGAATGACAATGTAATACATTTTAACATTGGTAGTACATCAAAACTAAACTACATTTTAACAATCCTGAGACATTTGTTATGTTGGAAGGAGTGCAAATGACAACCCCAAGTGAAAGAGAAAGAGAAGGAGGGAGTGAGGATCCTTGAAGATGGGCCCTAACGCTTAGAGAAAAAGGATCAACCTCAGCCCATCCAACAATTCCATCATTTGGTTTAATGACATCTTCCCTCGTATGAATTAAGAAAAGGGTAATTACACTCACCTCCCCTGAGGTTTATAGAAATGCAACTCACACCCTCTCTAGTTATCCAATCTATACTCACATCCCCTCTATTTGTCAAATTATAAGTATTTATATTACAGTCACACCCCTCATTCACATAACACCATTAGTAAACTTAACAAAATGATATTTTTGTAATATTAACTATTTTTAATTAATAAAATTATAAAAATACCTTTACCCACTCTGTTAAGTTTAAGATATTTTTATAATTTTATTAATTAGGAATAATTAATATCACAAAAATATCATTTTGTTAAGTTTACTAACTGTGCTCTGTTAGTGAATGGTGTGGGTGCACGTAATATAAAGCTTGACAAGCAGAAGGGGTGTCAGTGTAGGTTGGACAACTAGAGGGGGTGTAAGTTGCATTTCCACAAATTCCAGGAGAGGTGAGTGTAATTTTCCCTTAAGAAAATGTTGTAAAATAAAATTTAAATAACTTAACAAGTTTGATTAAACAAAAATATAACATTTTCTTCATATCATACTTATGGAAGAACAATCAATCAAATTTTTTATTATATGTTACAACTCCATTGAAAAAATTGGGGATGGCAAAAATATTCACAAAGACAGGTACCTATAACGATTATCTGCAATGAAAATGTGTACGGGGACTAATTTGATCCCCACGGGAATGGGGATATAGGGTCCCCATTTATTATACAGAGTAGGGGGAGCTGTTATAAGGTCCCACCCCATGGAAACCCATCAAATCTCTATAAGTATAAATTTATATAAATGTCTTTATATATGTATTC
This sequence comes from Dalbergia cochinchinensis, assembly GCA_031216125.1. NCBI lineage: Eukaryota > Viridiplantae > Streptophyta > Magnoliopsida > Fabales > Fabaceae > Dalbergia > Dalbergia cochinchinensis. Next base: position 24,183,005 of record CM062377.1, on the reverse strand, counting down.
ATACCTAAAATATTTTAATTCTCATATTCCTAGTTGTTTTTAAATATATTTACATAATGATCAACAGATTATAAATATTTATGATTGTTTTTTATTTATATTCAAAAGTATTTTTTAAATGTTTTTTTCTTTTTTACAGTTTTTGAATTCTTTAAAATAAACTTGTGAATATATACATGAGGATTTAAATTCATACATGGAGTGGAAAGTAGGGACGAGTAACAATGACGGAACAAAGACGCGACGCAAAATTCTTATCGGCCCCCCGCCATCCTTTCATTCCTTTGCCATCCTTAGAAAAAATAATTCATTGGACATCTTCAAGCACTATTTGCTACTGCAAAACATAAGAATATAGGGAAAAGAAAAGATAATGATAAGTTTGATTTAATTAATTAAAAGTAAGGAAGTGTTGCATTTCCGTATATGGGGATGAGATATTACAATCTCTTTTCTTATGCAGTGTTAGATTTTTTTTACTCTCAATTTGGATTTATTTTTTCAAGATTCATATGAAAATTTATAAATCTATCGTTATAGACCGTGCAACGAATATATCTAAATAATCTATTATGATGCATGCATATATATATATATATATATATATATATATATATATAACAAGAGAATAGTGCCTCTGCATTTTTTCCCATCTATTTACAAGAATAATAAATACATAAAATTATTGGTAATTTGATAATTAATACTCGTCAAGTGAAATGCATTAAAAGATGATGGTCTTTGATTTGATCTTGATTGGTTGATATTTAGCATAAGGAAAATCAATTTTTTGATTCATCGAAATTATATATTATTTATTGGATATAATTTATAATAAAAGTCATGTACCAATAGAGATTCCCATTCTTAATTCATAACCCAAGGATAGGAAATGTTTCAAGGATAGGAAATGTTTTCTCTATTTTTCTTTGCAGTACATTTTGGGAAGAATTGGTAGCCTACAAAAACTTTGTCTAGGAAAAAACTGGAAATCAAGATATTTTTTTTCTTTTTTGATTTGGGAAATTGTGGGAGGCATTATTTTTGTAATTTCAAGGGATGGGGCATTTAAGGTTAATCCCCCTCCTAATAAATGTGCTTTCTGATATTTGAATTTGTGTTCTTATTCTTGCAAGGAACCAAACTCCTCATCACTCATCTAACATCTTGTTAGTCTAGAAATCAAGGAATAGTTAATGATCAATATATAGTGTATTTAATGGTGTAGGTAGCTGTATCATATTTGTATGGAAATCTAGCTCAACCTTACTTTTTCTTTACTGTAGGATTACGACAAAGCGAGGTTGTCTTTTAATTAAGATCAAGAACCATTCATATAATGTTTCTATTTGGAAAATAATTGGGCGGAAAGTGCTTTTGCTGCTGACTAACATACACCATATGGTTTGATAATTTGATATATGGTTTAGCTGTGAAACTCATTACCATTTGTTTATGTATACTGGAGATCATGGCTCATAGCTCATTTTTGGTACATGAGTCTCTCCCTTAGATCTCCTAGAGCAAGAAAAAGTAGTTGCTCTGAGAGTACACAAGATTTTTTTCCTTTAATTTATGAGCTCTCAAGGTGAACATGGGTACATGAAATGAAGATCCTGGAGTGTTTTTTGCTTAGACAAACAAGAACCTAGACTGTTAAGATGTTTCTACTTGGTAAGCATCAGCTGTTTGGAAATTGTCTTTTTATGTTTTCAAGTGTTCTTTGGGATGATGTTTTTATTTTGATAAGTTATGATTTGTATTTGGCCATGGGTTAGTTAGCTGGTTGATTTGTTGGCCATGGATAATAGATTTCTTATCAAAGGCATATTCTTATGTTTTATCTATGACCGAGTGATTTCCTTTATCTATTAGCTTCAAGTTGTATAAATATTATTTGTTTAATATCTTTATTTTTATTTCTCCTATTCATATAACATTTGTTTATGGATTTGAAGGAAAGAACAATCAACTTGAAAATTTATATCAGAAAGCTCCATGATTATCTTTAAATTTTGATAAACATGCATGTTGTACAGATGATAAAATGATACCTTAATATTGCAATCCATCTGGAACAATACAAAATTGAGTAATATTATATATATAATAAAATTATACAATAAATATATACTATATATTTTGTCATCATTAAATGTAATGAGTAGTTCACACTCATCCTACTCACTCATCACATCTAATAGTAATAAAGTGTGTGATTTATATTTATTGTGCAATTTTATTATTGTCCATACAAAATTACACACAATAGAACCCACAGGGAGATTTTAATATAGCAATCCTGTTACTGTCGATTGTTGTCACACTATGAACTTATTCCTCTCATGTGGGATAATTGTGGAAATATCCTTTATAGTGGATTATTGGAGTATAATAGCCATAGATAAATTCTACTGATTTTTAACTTTATGTTGCCATTTATTTAGTGAAATTAAAAAGTAGATTGAAGATAATCACTTTAATGTAAATTTGTGTAATTCAACTAGCGAATGTTGGATTTAGATAAATGTTATGTTATTATGTACAATTCGTTTGTCATTTTGATTTAAAATTTACTATTCATTAGTAAATAGCGATTTCACTCAAGAATTTAATTTCCGTATAATTTCCCTAGTCAAGAAAAATAAGAAGAGCACGAAAATAGGGAATCTTGGATTTTTTTTTCCTTTTTGTTTTTTTTATTATTAAAATATTTCTAAGAATAATACTTCACTTAAAAAATTGTTTAATACGTTTTTTTGTTGTTGTCATATTACCTCCTCAAGAAGAAAATGGGTGAGTATAAAGGAAAATGATTATTTTTTTATTTTTGATAATTATTCATTAATCATAAAATCTATTTCAATAATAGTTTTTATTATTTATTATCAATGCAATTTGATAATACCAAGGTTCTGAAAATCGGACCGGATATTGAACCGGTCGGGGTAAGAGTTCAGAGGTTCAACGATTTAACCGGGGGTCCAACCGGAATATAACCTGTATATAATAAAACATATATTTATATAAATATATAAATATATAAAAATATAAAATAAAATATATGTCATAAAATAATTAAAAATTAAATTAGGTATCAACAAAATCATAGAACATAACATAATTAAACTCTTAATCAAAATAAATATTATCCATATGGATCAAATCTCTCAAATTACTACTTTTCATATTAGAAAAGGAAAAAAATAGGAAATATGATATTTTAGGCTTTTTTTTACAAATTAAAAGAAAACGGTTCGAACCGATTTTTTGGCCGGGCCGATTTGCCCAGTTTACCGGTTCCCGGTCGGTTCTCAGTGGTTCTTGAGTGGTTTTTTACAAGGCGATTTGAGTTTAACCTGACCAGACAAAGAGATTTGCTTCCTTGCTCAACTGTCCACCACTGGTCCGGTCCAATTTTCTGAACCTGAGATAATACTATTTAATTATTTATTATTTTTTATACAAAATTCATTTTATAAATAGGGAGTGACTATTGTGACTGTCATTTGTCTTGTCAGTCCCTATTTATTACAATTATTCATAGCATCTGAAAGATGCCCTTCATGTAAAACATGTTTAATATTAATTAATTTATGTTAATTCAAATTGTAAGCAATATTGAATAATTATACCGCTAAATAAAAATATCAGGATAAAAGTTATTACTAATACTAAATTTTATTTCATGACTAAGCTATTCGACTAATTACTAGTTCATTATTTATCACAAAACTATATATTTAAGAAGTAATTACAGACTTTGAAGTTCATAATGATTATTTATAAAAGAAAAAAATTTGAAGACATTATTTTACACTTTGTTCTTCTTATTATTATTATTTTGCTTCTCAGGATATTCACTGTCGGATGTAATAACTAATCTTTTACATGCTATATGCTAATAAGTTGGCCATGGATTTTAAAGCAACTCCATTCCCAAGACGGAAATCGAACCCTCAACACTTTACTAAAAAAGGATATAGCTCTTATCATTTTACCTCAGCCCAATGGTTTTTCATTCAATTTTAGGCCCAGAAGATGATTAGATAAAACTATCCCTTATTTTTTATTTATATATGTTAAAAATTAAAAGATTACACACAACATTAAATCTTGATCACCGAGATTCAATATCAATTCCCTTAATTATGTTGATTTTTATTTGAGATCTTAAGTTTATCAAAGAAATATAGCAAAAATACTTTTACTTTTGCTGAAGATAACAACACGTAATTTTTTTGGTACTTTGAAAATTATAATGATCGCAATGAGATTTGAATTTAGGACCGCAAGTATTCTATCCAAACCCTTCACCACTATAGCAATATATAATTAAATACACATAGAATATTTCATATTAATAATATTGAAAAATAAATTTCTAGTAATTAATTTAATATTAATAAATAAACGAAATAAAATCCACATGCATATTAGTTCAAGAGACAAATTAATCAGCACTAGTATTTGAATTAGTTCAAGATGTTGCCAACTTTAATACGAGGTTTAGTAGAAATAAGAACAGATTGAATTAACTCAACCCCTTGCAGCTTACTTTTCATTGTAAGAAAATGAGAATCAAACTTAGTTTGTTTATTCAAATGAGCTAAGCTTAAAATTTGCACTAAGAGAAAAAATACTGTTACTGATAGATTTTACCGATGAATTTTTGGATTACCAACAAAAAATTTTATTTCTGACGAATTGTGTCAAACGGTAATAACGTAATCGAAAATCATTATAAGCGGAAAAAAAATGTCGATAAATGTTACTGATAGATTTTTGTTACAAAAATTTGTCAATAACAAGCTAGGATAATTCGCCAAAAAATTTGTTAGGAATTAATAACTATCGGCGGATATTTTTATTATTGACAGATTTTTTCATCGGTATTTTTTTAATTTAATTTGTTATTTTTTAATATCCAAGTTTTACCGACGAAAAAATCCATCAGTAATTATTGAATTTTATAATTTTTTATTTTTTGTTTTTAGTTTATCGATGAATTTTTCATTGGTAATTTTAAATATTATTTAATTTTTTGTATTTATATTACTGATGGAAAAATCAATCAGTGATTTTTTTTTAGCATAAATATATGTTATTTGTGTACTACCTGACTATTTAAGAGTTTATTTTTTATTTAATGCTAATTATAAATATATTTAATAATGAAAAATGATAAAAAATTCTTAATAAATAATAAACGCAATGAATTTTAGTTGAAAATGTAAAATAGATAAATATGTCAAAAAGTGTACATATACAAATATAAAAAATTCAACTTATAATAAAGAAAGAAAAAAAAATAACTTTAATCAAGAGAAGTCAGCAATATCATCATTATCATTAGCATCACCAATGCCACTACCACCATCATCATCATTATCAGCGTCTGGCGGTACAGAGAAGCCTGCCTTCATCTTCTTCCACAAAGACAACATACCTTTCTTCATCTGCTTTCCTAATTTCATCTCCTTCTCCTACATCTAGTTTCTTATTTCCGTCTGCATGGCCTTTTTCCTTGTCCTCCATGTTCTTTTGCATCTCCTACAATTGGCGATGTCTTTTTATATCCTTCTTTTGCATCCTATCAAATAAGACATCATATGATTGCACAATAGAAAAGTGGTTTTGATCCCAACTTAATAAGATTGGTCCCAATTCCATCAAAATACTTCAACAAACACAAAATTATAAAATTCTATTTAGTGAGACCCTCACAAAATTGCAACTTTCTCCATTCCATTAAGATGCCCCTAGATTTATATAGATGCATGTGAATTGAGAGTCCACTACTTACATACAATTCAAATGGTTGTGAATTGAAAAAAAAAAAGTGGCAGAACCTCCCCTTAAACTAAGACATCCCAAGAAATTAATTTCAATACATGCATATATCAATTCAGTCAAATAACATTCATAATTCAATTAAACAAATATTTAAAGATTTTAAAACTGTTCTAGAGCACACCCCCTTATAATATCATAGCATGCATATCCTGCAATCTTCGCATACACGATCAATCTCTATAGCAAACAATGCAAACAAATCGGGGAAGGACCTCCACACCATTCCACCCGGTCAAGCAATCCTAATTTCCTACAACTCTTTTTTAGAAATCATAAGTCTCTATTCTAAAAAAAAATATAATTAAATAAGGAGAAGAAACAATTACATACCTTACAAGAGACAAAAGAATTATATGCTCCACCAAAAAAATCCTCCAACCAGAGTCAGTGCTATATAATAAAATCAATTATTTAAATTAATAACTTCAAAAGAAATATTAATAACGTTAAAAGAAATAAAATGAAGTTACTAATGACCAATCATGAAATATAGATAAAAAGCATGTGTTTTTTATACAAAGAAAAAGCGTTCACTGGTTAATTTTAGAAATAATTTTAGAATCCTTTTACATAGATGGAAGCTATTACATCCTAGAAATAATTTTAAATAGTAAAATGTAGAATGCAAATGTACAAAATTTTAATGATACTTGGGTAAGAAGCATAGAGGGATGTGCCTTGTACTGGTTTAATAAATCAAGCTTAGTAAAAAAAATTTATGCATGTCTCCACTCTCTAGTAAAAAGTAGAATACAATGCACAATTTTACTTCAGTTAACGATACTTATGCAAGAGTATAAGGATGTGTGCCTTGTCATTTGGGTTTTCAGCCCCCATATAGATATAGTTTAATTTTGTTGGCCCTTATTCCATGACAGATTCATAATGCTAGTTTGATATATATAGACATAGATCTAGTTAAGATTGTTGACATCAAATTCGAATCCTGCCAATCAGTTTGTGTTAAATAATCTATATATAAAATGGAGTAAGATTTTGGAAACCATATCCAAGAAGTAATTTAGCAATAGTTATCAAATCAAAGAATGAACGATATTGATATCTAAAACACATCACTGGAGGTTGGTTTTCCTCTTTTTTGTTACTTTTCCTTCCATTTTTGTTACTAAAGACAGCGTTGAAAATAAAGTTCACAAAAGGAATGGAGAATGGATTATTACCTTGAGAATGGAGAGGAGACGCTCCTACTCGGGATGGTGGCCGAGAGAGCACCCACGGCAGAGAGAGAGACTGATGCGGAAGGCTTCCTTTGGCGGCACGACTCCTCCTTCGGTGGTCGCTTCCTCCTTCGGCGGTGTGGCTGGTGGTCTTCGGGATCTTGTTCTTCGCGGCCAAGAGAGAGAGAGAGAGAAGCGAAGAGAGAGAATGAGGTGGAAGGCTTCCGCTGGTGGCACGGCGACCTTGGGCTTCCTCTAGATCTCGAGGTAGCGCGGCGTGCGATGTTGCTTGGTGTTCACAACGGCATTGGTGTTGGGGCGGCGGCGTTGGGCGAGGGCGCCCAGGCTATAGCCGAGGGTGTGATGAGTCATAGAGAGAGAGGGAGACCAGAAGAGAGAGAGAGAGAGAGAGTCAAGAAGGTAGTGAGCTAGGAGAGAAGACATTTGTCCTTATCAGTGCAAACATTACTGGCGTTTAAATTTTTGACAGAAAAAATCCGCCAGTAATATTTATTGTGGAAAAAGTTTTAACAATAATTACCGATGGATTTTTCTGGTGACAAAATTAATTTCGAAACAAAAGTTTTTTTAAAATAATAACCGATAAAAAAATCTGTCAGTAATATACGCGTCATTTTCATCTTAAGTTGGTACGAATTATACTGATGAATTTTTCCATTAGTAATGACTAAAATAAAAAAAAAAAAATTTTGCTTGGATTTCTTATTTTCCATCATTAAATCCATCAAAAATACGGATGGAAAAATCCTTTGATAAAATATGTTGATAACTGGTGTGTTTCTTGTAGTGTTGGATCCACTTATTTGAAAAATCATATGAATCTAAACTTGATTTGTTTGTTTATAACTTGACTTTTTCGTTTATCAAATCTCTTTTGCAATATCTTTCAAATTTATTGCTTTAATATTTAATAAACAATCTGTAAAAATTAAAAAAAAAGATTAATCTTTATTACAAATTAGGATTAATTAATAATTTTTTTTATCAAAAAAGGTATTCTTTTGTCCAGAATATTTTTATTTAACAATGCAATTGTTCAAGATTGCTTAAAATTTGAATTAACATAAATTGATTAATACTAAAAATATTTTTTTATTGCGAAAAATCTCAAGAATGCTATAGATAATTGCAATAAATTGGGAGTGACAAAAGATAAATACGATTACCAATAGCCACTTTCTTCATATATCTACGCCTCAAAGTAATATTTTAAAAAATTTGGAAAGTCATCTTTCCAAGAATCTGAAAAATTATCATTTGCATATGAAAAATCTGAAACACTTATTAAAGTCATTTATACTATGAAAAAACTGAAAAGTCATCTTCTCATAGGAGTAAAAAAAAAAAAAATGCCTCTAAAGCATATTAAAGTTGAAAAGCTAGCAATCACTTCCTTAATTTGTATTGCATTGGTTTAGCCAATGCATTGACATTTAAATTTTGCCTTTCTCCCTGAAATCTGTCTCTTGAGTAATGAGTACCGTAAAATTCTAATTTCATATTTATATATTTGATTTATCCAATAATATCAATATATTGTAATTATTAATTTTTTAAAAAAAGAGATATATTCATGTCAATTTATATAGAAAAAGGTACCTACATTTTTCAATTGCTATCTTGCTAATAATTTAAATTTTAGTATCATTTATTTATAGCTATTTATTATAATAAACTTTAATATAAAAATTATTAAAGTAACATTTTAGTAAAATATAACTCATGAAATACAACTAAGAAATACTTATGATTTCAACAAAAATGATATAAAAAAATATTTTCATATTGAATTTTTTTATTTCATGAAAAAATTTATTTATATATATTAAAATCTTTCAAGTGAAAATGTTTCCATTTCTTAAATTCTTTTCACATTTATTTTCATGAAATTCTCAATAATTGTATTTACATAACTATAAATTAGGTATACTTACTTTTATACGACTACAAAAATATCTAATAGAATTTAATCTCATTGTGGAAGCATTATGGGTGGCATCCCATATCTATATCTCTCATAGTATCGTACAATCTTTTCTTATTTTAACTCATCCTTTGCTATATTAACAAATAATTACAAAATAAAATTATAAAAATTGATTTAATGTAATATTTCACGAAATAAAATATCATATTGTCTATTATATGACTTTTATATTACAAATATCAAAAGCTACACATAATTTGACTGATTAATCTCATATAACTCTCATATGAATAACTTTGCACAGTTGTTGGATAATTATTATAGCATAAATAAAGTATCATTATTTCAATTCGAAATATTTTCAAATAATTTATTATTGTATTGGATTTTCAATTAGTTTTTGAAAAAAAATGTAGTTAATCAAATTTTTATATAAATTACCTTTAGTTCTTTTGAAACTTGAACTCATTAGCCAAATATATTTTATAACATATTGGATATGTAAATTTTGAAAATTGAAGAGATGATTATAATAATAGATGTCTATTAAGGGAAAAATGTTTACTTCACTAAACTTTTATTCTATATTAATTAATTAATTTATGTATTAAAAATAAAATTATAAAAATTAATTTAATATTTTATAAATAAAGTATTAAATAAATTTATATAACTTGCCATTAGAGATATATAAATTAATATTTCATAAAATAAAGAAAAATAAATCAATGAATTAATTAAAGGTATATAATTCTATCCGTGGTTAAATGGTCTAACCAAATTTATTATATAACTTTTTTATTTTTTAAAAACTACCTTTAATTTTTTTTTAAAAAATGAATTCGTTAGCGAAATATATTTTATAACATATTTCTGGTGTACATTTTGAAAATAGAATATATGATTATATAATAAAGATGTCTATTATACTCAATTTTCATTCTATATTAGTTAATTAATATGTATTTAAAATTAAATTATAAATAATAATTTAACACTTTCAAAAATAAAACATTAAATAAATTTATATAATTAATATATATTTTTCCGTGTAGCGCACAAGTATCGTCCAATATACATATAACCTTATACATCGACAAACGTTTAAATCCCCGTTACACGTGTACTGCACTAAAATAACAATGTATCAATGCACAAATGAAGAGTCTTAAGTATTACACCGGTAGTGCACTAGTTCAAAATATATATATCAACTTTCTTATTTTAACATTTAACTTTTTTAAACATCTAAATACATGACTCAAAAAATACATATGTTCTATCACTTACATTTTTACTCAATTTATTCTCTCTCCATTACTCCTTTCACATCATATGGAACTAATATAAGTATATCTACACCCATGTGGATTGCTACGCAAGAAACGAATTGCAAAAATATAATCTTGTTTGCATTGTACGAACTCACATTTTGACGAGCTCCTGAATGGTCATTGGTGTACATGTTGATTTATCTCTAATAAACCGAGATGCCAAGCCTGAATATGCTGCTTCAGTGAGATGAACTCCATCCCAGAATAAATGCTCTCCTCTGTCCTGGCAAGGTATTGTCAATGGAACACACAGCAACTTTGCCTCAGCAACGCAGCAGGGGTTTCTCACATCCGTTAGGCCTGCAAAATATATATATATATATATATATAGGAGATTGAAAATAAAATTATAAATTTCTAAAGATCGCTTTTGAACCGAAAAATGAAAAATTGTAAGATGCATTAATTTTTTTTAAAAAATGAAAAATATCAAATCATTCTACTTAATTTGGAAAGCTCCTACTGAACAAACTAGTCTTTGCAAATAGCTAGACCAACAGAATTGACATTTGCAATATCTTTGTACAATTTTTATCACCACGAGCATAAAAAGTTTGGACAATAGTAACTGCACGCGTGGAGCAAGATTGCAGAAACAAAATACATATATGTTTTTAAGGGGGTGAAAGATGTTATGCATGTCTAGCAAAAATTTTATGAAAAACAAGTGAAACTAATTAAAGTTAAAGAATGTTTACTTAGGAGAAATTCTCAGATATTCTTAAAGTAAGACAAAAAATTTACTCTGTTCTATTTCTTGATTGACAAATCAGCTATTATATTAAAAATGCAGGGAAGATATGAGATAATAATGGTCCATAAATTTTATGTGTTAATTAATAAAATGGATGCACCTAACCACTTCTCTTTACTTAATTCACTAATACTCGTTTGGGATTTAATTTTTACCAAATTTGGAGGGGTTGTTGATTGCCTCTGTAGCAAGGGTATATGCATGACCAAGTGTAAACTTGGATCCTGGAAGACTTGATGTCAGATTATTTAGCGTTGCAGGGAGCATCTGGTTGTAGTATGACACGGCTTGGTTTGCTTTCTCGTCGCAGTCCCCTGGGTGTGGATGTTTCCCTGAGATAAATGGGGTACACCCTACGGGTCCCACTTCAAAAGTCACTATCTTCCTGGCTCCCAGTTTGTACAATCTCTGTGGCACGGTTAACAATTTCATGGTGAAATATAACATTACCCATGAGATGAAATTGATGGAGAAAGGAGAGTGCTGCTATGCACCCTACTTCAAGTTTTGTGATAAGTAATGTGGTGCACGTTGTGATCCAAGGGTATATATAGATCGCGAGGTGTGTATGGCGTAGTGACAGATTTGTGGTGCATTGTACAGTACAAGAAAAACATGTATTTCCAACCGTTCTTTAGTATCTAAAATGTCAATAAAAGTACTTTCAATAAAAAGTAATTTTGATTGATAGTAAGCGTTAAAAATACTTATAAACTTTTATCAATAAAAATTTACAAGTATTTTTAATGGTCACTTTCGATAAAAAAAATAATATTTTTATTAACACTTTAAATATTAAAAATTGTTGAAAATACTTATATTTTTGTAGTGGTGATAATTTTTATTTTAGTCAAATTTAAAAAATATGTTTAAATAAATTTAAATGTGGTTCTTGAAATTAAATAAATTTTTTAAAATATCTAATATATATTTATTAAAAAATATATCAGACAAATAAAATCTGATCACTTATATAAAATCAATAAAAATCTAGTCAAATACATTTTAATATTGATTAAAATTTATCTTTCTGATCCTTAAATTAAGTGTAATTTTTTAAAATATTGTCGTCAGTTTAAAATATACAGTAGCTAGCCAAGGTGCATCACAATTTGCACCACTAAATAACGTTCAAGCATAGTGCATCAAAGACACTGCAAGTGGAGAAAATCATCAGCAAGGAAGCGGCGTGAGTGCTGCTGGTGAAACTTATAGTAGAACTTTTATCTTTGGATCCATTATGAATCTCTTATTATTAGTTATTAGATCAAATTATTTAACAGAAATAATATTTATCTAATTGCTAATAATAAGGGATCCATAATAAATCTAAAAATTTGAGGTCCATTTTCTAATTTGCAGAGTTAGCGTACCTGTAGTAGAAGGGAAAGGTTGTCACTGAGGAGTTTAGCAAAGGGTTGGGGCTCGAAGCCCTTGCTTGAGACGTACAGCGGATCAAGGTAGTTGTTGATGTAGTCATTGCTCCCAATGGAGATTGCAAATATGGATTTTGATAAATGCTCAGATAACATTGATGCATCCATTCTTTTGGATAAATCCCACTCAATTATCCTCTGAAACGCGTCAATTTGTCCCTTCAAACTCATGCATCCTCCCTGCAGTATATCATGAGCGAGTCTTGTAAGGAATTCAAGGAATCATATTTCTCCATTTTCTTTCTTTCTTTCTTTCTTTTTTTTTAACCCTTGTTACATTCATTGATGACTAACAAGAATTAATAACTACTAGCATAGTGGCCCGTGCGTGCCATGCACGATTTATCATCACAATATAAAATTACGAATTAATTTAAATAATAGTTATAAAATTAATTGAAAATAAAATAGTGTGATATAATATTTTTTAATTCACAAACACCCAAACAATTTTTTAAATCTAAAATAAAAAACAGACATAAATCTATAAAATGTAAAATGATCAAATACTAATATACTATGTAATTCAAAATTTATATATATATATATATATATATATATATATATATATATATGTAAAGTATAATTTGAATATCTTATGATAAAAATTGTAATAGACTACATATCATCTTTTTCAAAGTTCATAAGAAAAGAAAGAGAAATTAGTTCTCATTGATATAAACTATAAAGTAAAAAAATTATGGATCATTGAAATTCATTTTATTTGAACATATACTTATATTTTTCAAGTTGAGATTTAACAACTAAAAGAAAAAGAGTATAATTTTGATGCATTAACAGTGTAAAAGAGTTTTTTATTATCATTTAATCAAATCTCTTATTTTATATGACTTTTCAAATAGTAGGGCAAAAAGTAACTATACTTACTGAAATGTCATGACATAATGATTGGATGAATGTGTAAAATTTTTTTACATTCTCAGTGTATTCCAATTAAATAAAAGAAAACCTTTTCCCATGTATACATTTGAAATTAATACATTGTATGAAACTTTTATAATCCCATAAAATGGAACAGAAAAAAAGTCAAATTTATAAATAAACATATATCTTTATATTTAATATAATGATTTAATTTTATATTAAATATCTAAATATACAAACTTTGTAATTTTTTTATCATAAACCAAAAAAATTAAATATCAATTAAATTTTATAGTAATGCATCATCATTAAGAAAATTTTTGTCACGTATTATTTCCTTTATGGAGACACATGTTAATTTTTTAAATCTAAATTTACCAAAATGAATATGAAGTAACCACTTTAACATTTATTTATAAATATATAAATTGATTAAATTCAAAAATTATCTTCATAGGACTATTCATAATAAAATATATTTGTTATTATATAATTATATTATCGAATAATAAATGAATATAAAAAATAAGTATTTAAAAAAATTTAATTGCAAAAAATATTTTGTGTAAATAATCACTTCTTAACCAATAACTTAATATATATTTTAATAGGATGCATCGTGTCATGTATAAGCTAAAAAAATTAGTTTTTAACAACTTTTTTTTTTAATTTCCAACTTTTTTCAAGTATATATAAAATTCCAGTTTCATAATAATTTATCTTCTTAAATTTGAAACAAACGCATCCAATAATATATAAAACGAGACCAAAATAATAAGAGAGAGTTGAACATATAGAGTGTAAAAAATCAACTTTTAGAAGGAAAAACAAATTTGTGCCATATATATACTTACAGTAAGTTTTCCACTTTCTAGCAAAATTCCACAAGCACCAGATGCAAAATTAATTCCAGTTAATGAGAGTCGCCCTTGAAGGCTCATGTATGGTGGAGGATATGGCAATCCAAGATATTCAGCTGCGCATCAAACGAAAAATTCTAATAAGGGAAAAAATGGCATCATATGTATTTTATATGGCAGGGGATCTATCATAAAAAATTGACTGAGAAATTAGTTGATGATACGGCAATGAGACAGCTGTTTAGAGGATCAAAAAATAATGTCTAGCCTAAAAAAAAAATGAGACAACTGTTTAGCTACTAAATAGTAGAAATGCAACAAGTAAGCTTCTAATTTATATTTCATGAGATCATTGAGAAAATTATAATTAGACATTGGCTGACAAATAATGATATGCATGTGAGAGATTGTAGGAAAATGTTATTTGTAATCACATCTTATTCACCATTAAATGATATGTGGATCATACTTGAATATGAAAGAAATTCACACCCCATCTAATGATAAATAAGACATGAGTCATCACGACCTCCCATAAATGTACCATAACTTGAGATTGCATGCGTAAAGCACCTATAAAATCGGCAACGTTTCTTCCATTTGTGAATCTTCCGGTGGGACCCGTTCGGAAATCATCGCCATAAGGCAAGTAATTTACTTTTGCAAGAGTCGGCAACAAATCGTTATTACCAGTGTCAAACAAGGAGTCCCCGAACACATAAAATCCAGGTGCAAGGGGCACGGCCCTAATTGGGGATAAAAGGTTAAGGGAAAAAGCAAACAAGAAATAGCTAATCACTAAATTTGTTCTCATTTTCTAGCCCCACTATCATACAATGTAGAGCAATATAAACGGATGTGGAAAATGAGAGAACGTGTAGAGCGTGAATATTCTTCGTGTTTCTTTGGAGAAGCACTTATTGCAAAGAGAATACCACTGCCTCATGAATTTTATAGTAGGAGAGCTGCCTGAAAACAGGAGCATGTAGCACATTGTGCGGGGGGGCCTTCCATGACAAATTCCGAATGTAACTGATATTTCGGCAAAAGGTTCTTAACATGTATTTTGACCAAGGAATTGTGTCAAAATTAGTATATGATTAGTCTAACCCCATTATATCCTAATCCTTACTCTCTTGGAAATAAATCAATAGCCCCTCATCACTGAACCACAACCTCTGGGCCGTGAGCTTCTCCTTCGCATTAGATTCTAGACCTTGAATTTTGTCTCACCATTCATTTTGAAATGTCAATGGTGAATGGTCGACAAGACATGGAGTCGAGAGTCCCTGGCTATAATCAGCACGTCACATTCTTTTTGCTTTTTCGATAGTTAATCATGATCACCCCATGAAAGCCATAAGCGAACATAAAGTGCCATGAAACCATAGTTACATATGTCTTACATAAAAAGCAGTGGAAACGCCTTGTTGGTGTGGTTTCTTTGATAATTTATTATACAAAAGTAAATTTTTTATATAATCTAAACAAAACATGTTACTTTAAAGTGATACTTGGACTTGCATAAGGTACATATTCTTTAACTCGCTTTCATATCAAGTGAATTCTACGATACACTTTAAGAAGTATGGAGTGTGACACACCTTGTATCTCAACTATTCATTTTCAAATCAACGGATTAGATTGTGTGTGAGACATATATACTCCCTTTAATGATAACACACATTATAAGCCACTCATCTCCTTCACTTTCACTGTTAGCCTTTGTTGCCCACTTTCATGGCTCCACCATTGATGGTGAACCGCCACCAAGGCTCTGTTATGACGGTGAAGAATGGCAAATCCACCATCGTCCATCTGATCTTTTTTTTCATGTTACTCTCAATGCCCGAAATATTCAAAGTGACAACTTTTCTAGTTCTCACCATCGATTAAAGGAGTTTCCATTACTCTGTGAACGGTAATGGCAAAGTTCTTGTTTTTCACTTTCCAAGAGAACCAGATAATGGGCTCTAAAAGAAGTTCATTATCTTCTATGTTTTTCTAGTAACATTAATAGTCCTAGAAAATACAGATTTCTCTTCTCTATCACTGCAGTGGATATCCCTCCAAATTTCCATCTCATACTTAGCACTTTGGCATAGGAGAAAAAGAACTTGTTTCTGAGTATCGTTGCTTTTGATTGATTTTGTTAAACGCTTGTAGTGCTAAAAGAAGTGAGTTTTTTTTTTCTGTTTATTCAAGTTTTTGTCAATATAAAAACTTGTAAATCTTCATAGAAAAACTTGTAAATCTGTGACACATACCTTTACACCAGGTCCATAGAACTTATAAAAAAAATTTCAAATAACTTGTAAGATAACCCTTGAAAACTTGTAAACCTAGACCAAAAGAACTTGTAAATCATACTATAAAAACTTATAAACTAAACTATAAAAACTTATAAATCGTGATAGAAAAACTTGTAAACCTATGACATACAATACCTTTACACCAGGATACTTGTATAATTTATTTAATTATCATCGTGACTATCATCATTTCATTTGTAATTAATTATTAGGAAGATTGATCATTGTATAAATTTCAAATTCAATCAATTCTATTACGTTGATTTTGACCACAGTCAAGAAAGAAATAAAAAAATAAAAAGGAAAAATATTTGTAACTCTATTTTTTTTCTTACTCGTCGAATCTGATTTCTCCATTGTCATTGTGCTTTTTTTTTGGAGGAATTTTAATTTTTTTATTTGAAAAAATGAGAGAAATTTGTTATTGAGTGTTATTTATACTCTCACTGTGATAGAGGAGTGTCTATGATGATTGATAGTGATAGTAGTGTTGAACTTAAAGAGAAATTTGTAAACATATATAAAAAAACTTGTAAACCATATTGTGAAAAGTTGTAAACCATACTATAAAAACTTATAAACCATAATAGAAAAACTTGTAAATATGTGACACACAATACCTCTGCACCAGGATACTTGTACAATTTATTTGATTATCATCATCATTTCATTTGTAATTAATTATTAGGAATATTGATTATTGTATAAATTTCAAATTCAACCAATTCTATTATGTTGATTTTGATCATAGCCAAGAAAGAAATAACAAAAATAAGAAAGGGAAATATTTGTAACACTTTTTTTGTCCTCGCTCGTCGAACCTGATTTCGCCATTGTCATTGTGCTTTTCTTTTTGGAGGAATTTTCATTTTTTTTATTTGGAAGAAAGGGAAGAAATTTGTTATTTAGTGTTATTTGTATCCTCACTGCAATAAAGGAGTGCTTATGATGATTGAAAGTAACAGTGGTGCTGAACTTGAAGAGAAAATTTGTAAACATATACAAAAAAACTGGTAAACCATATTTGTCATAACCGAGATCGCGACGGGGATGGCGAAGAAGGAATTTTTATTTTTTGAAAATAATGGAGTCGCCACCAAGTTTATTTGAATTGGGAAAACGTGGAAAAACCCATTCATTTTGAAAATGGTCTTTGAAACCAAATTTGAGTTCGGGAGTCGGTTATGCATAGGGAAGGGTAAGAACTTGATCCTACGCACCCCTAATACACTCGTCCTTAGACGGTACCTTAAATTAACTGTGTAAATTAAATAATAACCCCCCTTTTAAATATTTATTTTTATTACAAGAAAACTAAAAGGAATTTGTTTTTTTTCTTAAAAGAAAAGAATTTTTTAGAGCACTAAACTATCACAGTTCAGATATTCTAAATGATAGGTTAACAAGCTGTCACGACTAAATTAACCTTTTTTATTTGAAACGAAGCATTTGACAATAAGCATATGATTTAAAAAAGGAATTCTTCTAAATAAAGAAAATTTGCAAATAGAATCTAAAAAGAAGCGAAGATTTATTTTTGGTATTTTTGTAAGAGAAAATATAAAAATCTTTATGAGAGATATTTGGAATATCAAATTGTCACAACTCAGATATCTAAATATCAAGTTAACAAGCTGTCACGGCTAAATTAACCTTATTATTTGAAATAAAAAAAAAGATAGATAAATGAAGAAATTTAAATCAAAAATTAAAATATAAATAATAAATATTTACAAATAAGATAAGAAGAAATTGATTTTTTTTATATTTATATAAAAAACAAATATAAAAGAAAAAAAATTTTTAAGGGAATTTTCAGATCATTAAGCTGTCACAACTCAAATGATCGAAATATCGAGTTAACAAGCCGTCACGGCTAAATTAACATCTTTATCTAAAATTCCCCACATAAATGAATATTAAATAAAATATTTTTTTAAAAAACAAAAAATGAAGAGAAATTATTTGTAAATATACCAAAGTATAAAATTTGCATAAAAAACTACAAGTAAAAAAAGTATTAAAAATATACAAATAAAATGAATTATGAAAAGAAGTTTTTTAGAATATTAAGCTGTCACAACTAAAATATTCCAGGACATGGAATTAATAAACCATCACGGTTAAATTAATCCTATTTTAAAAAAAAAAGATTAATTAACTCAAATTTTTGTAAAGCAAAATTGTTCAATTGTTTATTTTAGATCCAAAATTCATAAAAACATTTTAATATTTTTTTAATTGAAATTAGTAAAAAAAAAAACATTAAAAACCGTTACACAATTAATTTAAACAAAACACCTGAACATAAAAAAAATTAAACTAAAAACATAAACACAATTACACAAATAATTTGAACAAAACACATAAATAATTAATATTAAACAAAATAAAACTAAATCGTAAACATAATCATACAATCAAACAAAATATATAAGATAATTAAATAAACAAATAAGGGTCCTAATTTCCATTTCCTTCTTTTTTTAAATTAAAAAAAATATTGACACTAAATTCACTCAAATCAAAGAAATAATTAAATCGTTCCTTTTGTTTTGTTTCATTTCTAGACAAAACCAAAATTTTAACAGAAATTGACAAAATTAGCTCATGAATATGAATACACAAATAATTTGAACAAAGTACATCAACATACAAATGAAATAAAAAACTTTATAAATACAAACACATAATTAACTTTAAACAAAACGTACACGTGAATATATAAAGTAGTTAAACTAAAAAACATAATTCATAGATGCCATCACATGATAAAAAAAATTACGCTAAAACAAGATTAATTCATAATTACACACAAAAATCATATAAATAAATGAACTAGAACACATAACCACAAATATACAGATAATTCAAAAAAAAAGGGAATATATATATATAATTAATTCAAGCACAACATATACATATATAAAATAATAATAAAACTAAAAAAAAACACAATACATAAAAAAAAAGTAAATCAAACTGTTCAAGCATTCATCTTAAATCAAATTAAATAAAATCTTCTTTTTGAATCACAACACAATCAAACGCAACAAAACAGGACTTGGAGATTTAAAATAAACACTAATTAAATAAACACAAACCATCCCTAAAACTAAAATATAGTCTAACAAAATAAAAACAATACTAACAACAACAAGAACAAGAACAATAATAATAATAATAATAATAATAATAATAATTATAATTCCCACCCCTATCCCCCCACACACACACACAGCTCCCTCTCTCACTAAATCTCACACGTGCCTCTCACCTCTCACTCACACACACCCAGACAACTCTCTCTCTCATTAGCACACACATACCCACTCACAACTCATGCTCACTCACTCCCACTCATACTAACTCAACCCATTAACTCACTAACACTAAAAAGCAACGGAGACACAGAAAAGGAAAACAAAAGAAAAAGACGAATTGAGAGAGAGGGGGGCTGAGAGGGAGGAAGGCACGGCTAGGAAGGAGAGGCATGGTATGGAAGAGTCGTGAAAAGAAACGGTTATGGTGGCTATGAATCGCGGCCGATCTGGAGGTGGAGTGAGATGCGGCGGCTGGATCGCTGGTTGGGGTGAAGCCTGGGGCTTCACGATTTTAGGGAAGTGGAGGAAGGCTGCGCGATGGTGACAGGGACCGACGGTGCATCACGGAGGTGGAAGGCGGTGCCTCACGGAGGTGGAAGGCGGTGCCTCACGGAGAGGCCACATGAGGTACGATGGCAGGGGCTTTGCGGCTCAGCGGCAAGGGGCAATTTTCAGGTGGCTGGAACGATGGTTGGAGGGATTGGTCACTCGCGGCCACGGCTGGGTATGGTGGCGTCGAGGTGTATGTTGTGGATCGGTGCTGTGGGTTGTGGCGGTGGAGGCTCATGGTTGTGATGACAGAGAGGTTGAGGGGAAGAAGATGATGGTGGTGGTATGGTGGCACTGGGGTGTATGTTGTGGGTCGGTGCTGTGGGTTGTGGCAGTGGAGGCTCATGATTGTGATGATGGAGAGGTTGAGGGGAAGAAGATGATGGTGATGGTATGGTGGCGCTGGGGAGGAAGACTGGGAGGTCGCGGCTTAGGGAGGAAACCGTTGCGGCCTCCTTCCTTTTTCTCCTTTTCTTATTTTTCTTTTCAATTTTGATAATGATGATGATACTGTTATTGATGCTGAAATTTACCTTGTTCCTTTCTTTGTTGTTTCTGGATGTTTTGCTGGAATTATTGCTGAATTCTCCTTATGTGTTCGTTGCTAGATTTTTTTGTGTTGCATATCTTGCAGGATCTTCATTCCGATGTATTGGTCTCCCTTTTTTTTGATGATTATCTATATAGAGTTGTTAATCAAAACCCTCTTACTAGTGCCCAGCTCATCACCGAAATTAAACTTAACATCTTGCAAGTGGTGGAGAGGAACATCATGATGATGTTCTCCACTTTCATTTCATTCCAAAATTTTCTTTCATCCCTTTGCATTACATGCTAGCCTCGGGGAAGGGAAGACAGGAGTTCAAGAGGAGCCCGTGACTCCTCTTTTTTCTTTCTTTTTTTTTTATATATTTATTTATTATTTTTCTTTTCCTTTTACAAGTAAAATAAAATAAAAAAAAATTGACTGGACCTATAAACAAAAAACGTGCCTAGATTGGGCTTAAGAAAAAAAAGAAAGGATTATAAAAAGAAATTTGATATTAGATTAAGGAAATGAGAAAAACAAATTTTTGGTATCAGGCTAAAAGAAAAAGGCTGAAATGAAATGGGTTTTACCCTTTTTATTATTGGAAATAAAAAAAACTCTTTCCACTTTTCCCAAAAGAAAATAATTAAGAAAACTATAATAAAATAAAATAAAATAGGTAAAATAGGTGCAATTTTTTTTGAATTTTATTGTTAAAAGATCGGACAAAATCAGGTGTTCACAATATTATAAAAACTTATAAACCATACTGTAAAAACTTATAAACCATGCTATAAAACTTGTGAACTATGATAGAAAAACTTGTAAACCTATGACGCACAATACCTCTGCACTAGGATATTTATACAATTTATTTGATTATCATCATGACTATCATCATTTCGTTTGTAGTTAATTATTAGGAAGATTGATCATTGTATAAATTTCAAATTCAACCAATTCTATTATGTTGATTTCAACCATATCCAAAAATAAATAAGAAAAATAAAAAGGAAAAAATGTTTATAACTCTTTTTTTCCCTCGCTCGTCAAACCTAGTTTCTCTATTGTCACCGTGCTTTGCTTTTTGGAGAGATTTTTATCTTTTTATTTGGAAAAAAGGGGGGAGAAATTTGTTATTGAGTGTTATTTGTATCTTCATTGTGATAGAAGAGTGCTTGTGATGATTGAATATCACAGTGGTTCTAAACTTAAAGAGAAAACTTAAAAACCTAGATCAAAAAACTTGTAAACCATACTGTAAAAACTTGTAAATCATGCTGTAAAGACTTGTAAATTGTAATATAAAACTTGTAAACCTATGACACACAATACCTCAGCACTAAGATACTTGAACAATTTATTTGATTATCATTGTGACTATCATTATTTCATTTGTAATTAATTATTAAGAAACTTGATCATTGTATAAATTTTAAATTCAACCAATTCTATTACGTTGATTTCGATCATAGCCAATAAAGAAATAAGAAAAATAAAAAAGAAAAAATATTTGTAATTCTTTTTTTTCCTTACTCGTTGATTCTAGTTTCTCCATTGTCATTATGCTTTCCATTTTTAGAGGGATTTTCATATTTAAATTTTTAAATAAATAATTGATAATAATAATTTTAATTTTAAGAAACAAGATGCACATTTTGTTGGGCGGGTAGTTTTCACTTTGATAATGTGGAGCACAAATAATAAGCAAGTCACCTATCGAAAAATTGAGACAAAGATAGTGTAATCAAATTTTATAGGAAAAAAAAAGCTTACAAAAAATGTAATAACATAATATAATTAATTAATTAACTAATATATATTCACTCTTAATTTTTCACCTAACAATTACTTTATGGGGACAAATATCAATTAATAATTTACTTTATGTAGAGAAGCTTGCAATTAATAATTTACTTTATACGGTGGCTACATGGACTTGCTCACTATCCATGACTACATCCCTTCTTCATTTGATTGACACTACTGTTACCACCTTTGTGAACTTGCTCAGCTATGGATGAGTGCTTGGCAATAAAGGTAGTGGTCAGAGAGGTGGTTGAAGTGTTCTTGTGGCAAAGGGAAGGGGCGGGGTGGTGGCAGGTGAATTACTGTGGAGGGGCGAGAAAAATAAGTTTGTGACCGGTGGTGTATGGGTGGGCTTGCTAGGAGAGATTATAAAGTGGTACAAGTGTGTGACACACCCTAATTCACAAAGAGCACCATAGCCACCGCCTTCATATCAACCTTCCCAAGCATCTTAATACACTAATAATGAAAAGTGTTTTAAGTTTTACATTGTGAACCGATCATATATACTCTTTTATATCATATGAGGTAATTGTGATAAAAGTCAATCAATTTTAACAATATGATTATATATGATTGATTGATAATATAAAAAAAATTCAATATATACACATACACACACATCTATGTATGTATGTATGGGTTAAGATTAAGTTACAATGGCATAACTTTAAATAAATATTACATTGTTAAATAACTTTTTATTAGTGTAATTTGTTTTACAAAACTCACTGTTGGATTGAAAGATCATATCTATAAAATTTTAGATTAATCTAAAATTGTTCACTGTAATTTATATGTATATCAAAGTCAATATAATATATATGCTTAACATAAAAAAAATAAGAGTTACATGATTGCATTGTTATTGATACTCAATTTTTATGAAATTTGATACAAGTGATCTTTTATGATGGGTAATTATAATTTAACGACTGGATCGATAAAAAAATATTATTTCATAGAAAGTTATAAATAGTATAACTTTATTTAAAGTTATACCGATGTGACTTGATCATATATATATTAATTTTATTTATATCGTATGAATTCACATTTCGACAAGCTCTTGAATGGTAACTGGTGTACATATCGATTTATCTCTAATAAACCGAGATGTCATGCTTGAATATACTGCTTCAGTGAGATGAACTCCATCCCAAAAGAAGTGCTCTCCTCTGTTCTGGCAAGGAATTGCCAATGGGACACACGTCATATTTATCACAGGGGCGCAACATGGGTTCCTCACATCCGTTAGGCCTGCAAAACATTTGGGAGATTGAAAATTAAAAAAAAAATTCTAAGGATCGTTTTTGAACCAAAAAAAAAAGATGATAAGATGCATTAATCTTTCAAAAATGAAAAATGTCAACATCATCCCAATTAATTTGGAAAGCTCCTTCGGAGCCAACGAGGCTTTGCAAATAGACCAATAGATTTGACATTGTTAATTTCTTAATACTATTTTGATGACTACGGACATAAATATTTGGAAAATAGTAATTGCACGCGTGGAGCAAAATTTCAAAACAAATAAAATATGATTTTTGACTTCAATTTTTATGTAAAGTATAAAATTTTTTATATCATTATCTAATCACGTATTACTATTTCAATAAAAATAATTAAATCAAACCTCTATTGACCTGAAAAGTCAAGCAACTGTATATACATTGAAATTGAACTAATTTTTTAGCGGTTGAAAGATATCATGTCTAGCAAAAAAATTTCTGAAAAATAAGTGAAACTTACACAAGTTTATAAAAAGGGTTACTTCACTAATATATACTCAGTTGGGATTTTTACCAAATTTGGACGGATTGTTGATTGCCTCCATGCCAAGGGTATTTGCATGAGCAAGTGCAAACATGGACCCTGGAAGACTGGATGTCAGATTGTTTAGCATTGCAGGGAGCCTCTGGTTGAAGTATGACACAAATTGGTTTGCTTTCTCGTCGCAGTCATCTGGGTGTTGATGTTGCCCTGAGATCAATGGGGTGCACCCTATGGGACCAACTTCAAACATCACTACCTTCCTGGCTTCCAGTTTGTACAATCTCTGTGACATGTTAACAATATGAGTTATGTTATTTGTACTTATAGGTTGTGAGATACTGTGCCGACTCACAGTTCATTTATCATTGGATGAGATATGGACCACATTCAGATGCGAGTCAGCACAGTATCTCACATTCCATAAATACAAATAAGATTTTTCTAACAATTTCATCAAATCTACATGGCCCAAGAGATGAAATTCATAGAGATGGGAGGGAGAGTGCTGCTATGCACCCTAGTTCAAATTTTGTGATCCAAGGGTATATACATAGATCACGATGGGTATGGCGTTCTAGAAGATTTGTGGTGCACTGCAATAATTTTTATTTTAGTTAAATTTTAAAAAACATGTTTAAATAAATTATAAAAAAACTTATATCAGGCAGATAGAATCTGATCACTTATAAAATCAATAAAATGTAGTCAAATACATTTCAATATATGTAGATTAAGATCTATTTGATCCTAAAATTAAGTGTAGTTTTTTTTTAAAAAAAAATATTGTGATCATTTTAAAATATACAGTAGCTAGCCAAGGTGGATCACAGTTTCCACCACTAAATAAACTTATTGCACCACTAAATAAACTTCAAGTATTGGGCATCAAAGACAGTGAAAGTGGAGAAAATTTTAAGCAAGGCTTGTAAGTGTTGCTTGGTATACCTGGAATAGAAGGGAAAGGTTGTCATCGAGGAGTGTAATAGCAAAAGGCTGGGGCATGAAGCGTTTGCTGGAGTCATACGACTGTTCAAGGTAGTTTTCGATGTAGTCGTTGCTCCCAACGGAGATTGCAAATATAGATTTTGATAAATGCTCGGATAGGTTTGATTCGTTCATCTTTTTGGATAAATCCCACTCAATTATCCTCTGAAACGCGTCAATTTGTTCCTTCAAACTCAGGCATCCTCCCTGCAATATAAGTTCATCATGAGCGGGCCTTGTAAAGAATTCAAGTAATCATATTTCTCCATTTTCTTTCTTTTTGCGTTTTATTTATTTATTTTTCCTTTTTGGTTACATTCACAGAGGACCAATAGAAATTAATACTCCCTCATTTTCACGCCATCTGTCCGAAACCAAAAGGGCGTATAGGTTAAGAAAATAATTAATGTATTTTGATAATGGTTCAAAATTTATATGAATGAACTATACGATCCCTATTAAAAAAATTTAATGCTTCTTGATATAAGAAATAGACAGAAATTTTACAAAAATAAATAAATAAAAACAAAAACATGGATAAATAGAGTGAAAGGGAGGGAGAAACTACTAGCATGGTGGCTTAGCATTGTGCGGCGGTTTATCATAATATGAAATTACAAATTAATTTAAGTAATAATAATAAAATTAATCGAAAATGAAATATTATAATATAATAATTTTTAATTTTTAATTTATAAATACCTAAATAAAGTTTTTAAACAACCAATAACCCCGGTGACAATAGGCATCCAAAAAGTCATTAAGCTTCCTTCATCAATACCGAGAGGTTCTTGTCGAATGTTTTAATTGATTTCTCTTCATTAATGAAGTATCACAACCCCTCGATTAGGGCTGCAGTTTTTAATTTTTTGGGGAGTTAACTCATCAGTCATTTAACTCACCAACTTCGGTCTGGCTCATTACAAAAGTTAGTCATCTCATTTATTCTTCTTTTGACCGGTAATGGGCCAACCCAAGTGAGCACTCTTTGACATCTCTGATCCCAATTACAAATCCAAGTTCTTTAGAGTGTATTTGGAATCATTAAAAATTAGAAATAATTTAATTTGTACATCAAAATATTTTGGATCTTTAAAAAAATCATAAATGACTTGATTTGTAAATCCATGGGATTTGCTTCCCTTGTATTTGAGATCCATCAAATTTGATGGGCTTTGAGTGGATTTTTTTTTATTTTAAAATTTAAAGACAATTCAAATGAAATCAATTTCATTTTTTAATCATTCCAAACACACAATCTAGTGTATTTTAAACATAAAAATTAATTTTTAAATCAATTTAATTCTTATATTATTTAATAATTTTAAACATAAGATTTAATGTATAAATCAAATCATTTCAGATTAAGTTAAATGAAGTCATTTTATGATTTTAATAATTCCAAACACTACTTGAATTGATGTTATCTGGTTAAACATTCTTCCACTTACAAATAACTTTTCCATTTTAGTTGAATAAAAAAATAAATTCTCCTAAATAATTAAAATAAGCAAGAAATGAAAGAAATAATGTGTGTTTGGCTGAACGCTTTTTTTTGTTTAAATTCACTTTTCACAAAAAAAGTTCACTTTTGGTATGTTTCAGTAATTTTAAAAATAAATATTCAAAATGTTAAAAGAATTAGTTTTTCAACCTTTTAATATAAGTTAAAAAAATACCTTAAAAAAACCAATTTTCAATATTTTCAATTATATATAAAATTTAAGTTTCTTAATTAATTATTTGAAAATATGAAACAAATGCATCCAATAATATATATAAAAACGGGAACGAGAAAATAAGAGAGTTGAACATGTAGAGTGTAAAAGATCAATTTTTAAAAAGAAAGATAAATTTGTGCCATGTATATACTTACATAAACTTTTCCGGTATCTGGCAAAATTCCACAGGTACCGGACGCAAAATTAATTCCAGTTGATGGCATTCGCCCTTGAAGACTCGTGTATGGTGGAGAATATGGCAATCCAAGATATTCAGCTTAGCATCAGAATAAAAATTCTAATAAGAAAAAAAAAATGGCATATGTGTTCTATATAGCATGAGATCATAAAAAATTGATAGTTGATGATACGATAATGAGACAACTGTTTAGCGAGTAAACAGTAGAAATGCAACAAGTAAGTTTTTAATTTATCTTTCATGGGACCATTGAGAAGATTATAGTTAGAGTGTGTGTGTTTGTGTAAAGCACCTAGAAAATCGGCAATGTTTCTTCCATTTGTGAATCTTCCGGTGGGACCCGTTGGGAAATCATCACCATAAGGCAGATAGTTCACTTTTGCAAGAGTTGGCAACAAATTGTTATTACCAGTGTCAAGCAGGGAGTCCCCGAACACATACAATCCAGGTGCAAGGGGAAGGGCCCTAACTGGGGATAAAAGGTTAAGGGAAAAAGCAAACAAGGAATAGCCAACCATTAAATTTGTTCTCCTCATTTTCTAGTCCCCCTCTATGTAATGTGGAGCAGTATAATGAGAGAACGTGTAGAGCGTGAATATTCTGTGTGTTTCTTTGGAGAAGAACTTATTGCAAAGAGAGGAACAATGCCTCATGAATTTTATAGTAGGAGAGTGACATAAAAACAGGGGGCATGTAGCACATGGTGTGGGGGCTTTCACGACAAATTCAATGTGGAACACGCATTTTGATTTTTGACCGAGAAATTGGATTAAAATTAATTAGTATATGATATATCCTAATCCTTGCTCTCTCTCTCTCTCTCTCTTGCGAAACAAATCAATCGCCGCTCATCACTGAACCACAACCCTGCGGGCCATGAGCTTCTCTTTCACATTAATTAATTTCTAGGCCTTGAATTTGGTATCTCAATTCATCTTGAAATGTCAGTGGTGAATGGTAGACAAGACATGGGGTCGAGAGGCCCACGCTATAAACAGCACCTACCATTCTTTGAAAGAAACAAAAGCCATCATCTCCGGAAATCGTCCAAGCAAGCACCCATCCCAGCCGCGGAAAACCTCCACCCTCGCAGCTCCCTCTGACCGGCGCCGCCGAGCCGACCACCGCCACCCGCCTGTGGCCACAACCACGAGCCCTAAGCGCGCATGCACCTCCGCTTTGGCACCAGAGACGCCACCGCTGGCTGTGCTTTCGCTGGAGATCGCCGGAAATTTTGGAATAGGTTCATAGGCCTCTTGAGTTTTGTGGGCAATGGTTTTTGTTTTTTGTGACTTTCGTTTTCAGTGATTACGATGTATTTTGGGTTAGCTCCTTTCTGATTTTTCTTCTTTTTTCCTCTCTTTGGGCTGAATCTTTTTGGCACTGGGTATGTTTTCTTATCAGTCAGTTTTAGAAAATGAATGAAACACTTTACAAAAATTTAAAAAAAATGCTTTTTTTTTGTCTGTACAATAATCAGCGGTTATGATTCGACCAAAAAAAAATCAATGGTCATGACTGAGAGATAGATATCTACTTGATGTATTTTTTGAGTAGCCTAGTGCTAATTTTAATTTTGCGCAAGAGTGAATCTTTTTTTTTAAAAAAAAAAAAAAATTAGTTCAAATCTCTTCAAAAACAAAAATCGACCAACATAATTTTTCATGGCACCACAGGATGACATAATTTTGAGTTTTTCATTGCATCACGATCAAGTCAAAATTATTTTTTCTTAAAATTTGTTCTTTAATTTTTGTTTTAAATTTTCATTTATTTCCTTTTTGGTAAATATATAATTCTTATATTTTTTGAAAAAAATAAATATTATTATGGTGATTTTTCTGGCACCCTATAAAGTTCATAGGTACCAGTATCTTTTAAATAATTTGTAGTTGAAATTTTGCCAAATGTCCTAGTAAATAAATTTGTTAATATTTTAAACATTCATGATTAAATCACAACCCTAGGATTTAAAAGGGTGCCAATATCATTGGGTACCGAAGCAAAACCTATTATTAAAGTTATAAATTAATTTACATAATGAGCTATAGAATAGCCTTATTTATACACATATATTAGGGATGCAGAGGGATTAAATTTTCACCTTCTCCTAATCATAATTAACTCCAATTCAAATCTCTTTCAAAGACCTGTTTTGTCAAATCAAAGAGTTTTCCAATTTTAGTCATAATTAAAATTAGTGCGCGACTTCTTTTTTTGAAAAAATTTATTTTTAATACATTTAACTTTTGTTGTCACATTGATCATGGTGCCCCCTTAGGGTTATTATGACGCTTCCATGCTCATTTATTCCACCATATTCATAAACCCACATGAACATGTAAGTCATACTCTAACCCCTTTAACAATGCCATGAAGGTTATCGTAGTGATAGGAAAAAAAAAGGCCACATCTACCCAAAAGTATCAACCCTGCATGATTATGTAAAATATCAGCTTTAGAAGCAGACACAATATCAAATCATAATGTGCAACATGCATCTGTATACACTAGCACCCACGCACACATGCAAAATTTCATGTGTTATAAAAGAGTCACTTTATCACAATTTATTCCCTTAAACCCTGATGATGTATCACTCCACTGGCTCTTCTATTTCATGCATAAACGAAACCCACACCTTCACACCATGCCTTACCATTTGATGTGTATCACTCACACAAAATTCGCTATACTCACATTGTATCACTCCACACATAGTGTTTCACTGCCCTTGATCGAAAAACTCACTCCACTCACATTGTATCTTCCAATTACTCCTTTGCATAAAGAAATGGTACAAGCAAGAAACAAAATAGAACAGCAACACACACCTAGCACTCTTCACAAGAGTTGAATTCATTGGAATATATACCTTACATGTGTCTCTCAAGCATTCCACTTCTCACTCATAATATCACTCTTTGTGGTGTTTACCTCATTCATAATTTTGCCTCACATACACTCAAGTTTCTAGGAGAATATAGGATTCCTCTAGTTCTCTTACACTAAAAGGAAACTCTCCTCCTTTTACCCACAGTCTTGTGCCAAAGATTGAACAACACTTGTGAAGCATGAAAAAACATTAACATTAGCAAGGAATGAACATAAACATTACCACCTCCATAAAATACCTACTACATG